>OZ038457.1:9253723-9268723 GCA_964036195.1 Sphaerolaimus hirsutus
CAATCTGTTATGCCACCTGCCGCATGTGGGTCGGCTCACGGCAAATTGGACTTCGACCAGCAGGTGATTCAATTTCAACAGAAGGACCACCAGCAGCCAGATGGCCAGTTAAGCTGATAAACCAGGAATTCATCAGAAGCAACACCAGAAAGAGAATTTCAGTCATGATTGCTGGGCTAACATCAGGTGACCCACAGCAAAATCTGGTGTTTATACCAAAACCAGCAGAAGAAATTCGTGGATTGTCACTGCCATACCTCAGAGTGCCAGGAGGGCATGACATGCTGTGCATTGATATATACAACATGTCACTGCAACATCGATGTCTACCAAAAGGTGCATGTATTGGTCACATGGAGCTGGCAGGCACAGCAATTCCATTGGCACCACAGATAGTGAGATCCACACATGTGGATACAATCAACAATGTCAATCAAGAATTCAGAAGCCATGTGCAGAAACCACACACAGACAAGAAACCAGATGAAATTGACCTGCAACACCTGACAGGTGACCAGTTGGAAGAGCGACTGCAGAAACTGGAGACAGTGTGGGAATTTGGCGACAAGCTTACTGATGAACAAAAAGAGAAATTGAAGGATCTGCTGAAGCAGTTCCATGACTGTTTTGCACTAGATTATGGAGAATTGACCACAATCACAGGGGGTATTTATCACCAAATCAGAACTGGTGATAAAGGACCAATCCAGCTGCCTCCATGAAGAACACCACCACATTTGAGGGATGTGGTTGAAGAACAACTGAATTCAATGTTGAGATCAGGCGTGATTGTGAAATCGAACAGCCCATGGCGCGCTGCGATCGTCATGGTTAAGAAAAAGGACAATACACACAGATTATGCCAAGACTTCCGCGAATTGAATCTCATCACAGAAGGAGATGCATTTCCAGCACCAGACCAGGCAGAAATATTTGACCGCATTGCTGAACTGAACCCAAAGTTTTCAGTAGCCGGGACTGCTTGGGAGCATATTGGCAGCTGCCAATGCACCCTGATGATGCAGAAAAGACGGCATTTGCAGTAGCCAATGGTCAATTGTACAATTTCACCAGAATGCCATTCGGACTCAGTACAGCTCCAGCATCTTATGCAAGAGCAATCACCACCATTTTCGAGCCCATCATCAACAAGAGTGTTCTGGCTTACATGGATGATTTGTTAACTGCATCCCCAACATTTGAAAAGCACCTGCAAGATCTGACAGCAGCGCTGGAACGTGCCAGAATGTACCGCTTGAAATTCAAAGCCAAAAAGTGCATATTTGGAGTTGGAGAATGCATATTTCTCGGCTTAAAATTGTCAGGAGATGGACTCAAGCAAGATGAAAGCAAAACAAAGACCATTGAAAATTTCCCACTGCCACAAAATCGCACTGGCATCAAGTCATTCCTGGGAATGTGCAGATTTTACAGGCGATTCATAAAGAACTATTCAATAATCGCAAAGCCATTGGTAGAACTGACAAAAGAAAGTGTTGAATTTGAATGGACAGAAGAGAGATTGAATGCATTTGAAGCACTCAAGAAAGCCATGGTGACAGCTCCTGTGCTGGCTTTTTACAGGCCAGAACTGGAACTGATTATATCAGTTGATGCAGCCTGTCCACCAGTACATGGATATGGTGCAGTACTAGAACAGCGCCAACCTGAAACAGGAGAAATCAGACCAGAAACACAAGTTGCTGACAACCGCAATGACTTTCATGCAATGATCAGAGAAGCAGAAGCATTGGCATGGATTTTGGAAAAGTACAAACATTATTGCATGGGCAGAAAAGTGACAGTGTACACTGACAGCAGGGCACTAGCGTATTTGATGCACGCGAAAGGCCATAGTCAGTATATCATGAGGATCTGTCTGACATTGGCAGGATATGATCTGGACGTAAAACACAGACCAGGGAAAACCAATGTGGTGGCCGATGCTCTATCTAGAGCTCCCACCGGGCGAGATAGCGAATTACTGACCAAAATTGACAATTCACCAATGGAGATTGAGTTGGATGACAGCAAAATTCCAAAGCCAAGACCATGGTGGAAGAAACTGCCACCATACGTGCCCAAGGAAGAAATTCCTGATCCATACAAAGGACCCAGAAAAACTACAAATACAGAGCCAGAAGTGGCACCAATCAGAGTCATGGCAGTGCTGCATTCACCACAAGACAGTGGAGAATGCACACCAGCTCAGTTGAATAACTGGCGAGACAGACTGTCATCAGCCCAGAAACATGACCAAGAGACACAACGAATTATCCATCAGATGGAACAAGGAGAAAAACCTTGTTTTGGGCCACATTTTGCCTACCCGGATTTGCTGGCTTATGTGCGCAACCCAACTCACCCAGCTGAAAATGCCAAAAACATTGCGTATGCAAATGATGGCAGAACATCACAACACAGTGGTCAGCGGGCACTTGAATGCACGTAAGGTACTGTCACTAATGGCACAGCACCTGTACTGGCCTGAGATGCGACGAGATGTGTACAATTACATCAAAACATGCACACACTGTCAAACATGCAACTGCCCTGTCCCAAAGACACGATTGCCTATGCCCAAGACACAGCCAAGACTTCAGCCTTTTGAGTGGATCCACATTGACCATTTAGAACTGCCCACCAGTTATTCTGGCCACAGCTATGTATTTCTGGTGGTTGACAGGTGCTCACGTTGGGCAGATGGCTGGGTAGTCAAAAGAACTGATGCAAAGACAGCAGCCCAGATGCTTGTGGAAAATTGGATTTGCAAATATGGAGCACCAGCCTATATGACATCAGATTGCCATGCATCATTCACAGGAGAGATATTCCCTGAGATCACCAAGCTGTTCCAGATTCGGAAAATCACAACAGCTCCATTTCATCCACAAAGTAATGGCATTGTGGAAAGAGCCAACCGCAGTTTGCTAGGGCTCTTGGCAGCATGCATGCGTGATCTAGATCACCATGATTGGCCTACCTGGCTGCCTTTTGAACTGATGGCAAACAGAATGGCAGTGCACTCAGCCACTGGAGTGTCTCCATATATGTGCATGTTTGGACAATTGCCAAGAACAGCACTAGCTGCAGATTTGAAGCCAAAACAGTTTGAGACTATGATGCAATACCACACATACATGCATACATTGCTGGTGAATATGTGCCGCATATGGGCTTATGCCAATGCCAAGAACCAGGAACAAAATGACACCAACAAGGCAATCCATGACAAGAAGTGCGCAGATACACAGAAAATCCATTTGGGTTGCCTGGTGCTCAAGAAGTCATTTACGATTCCCAAAGACCAAACTGAAAAAACAAGAGATGTGTGGGTTGGGCCGTACATGGTCATGAAACTCACAGGAAATCCACCAAAAACTGTGTATTTCTAGAAATGGAATGAACCGGATTCACCCAGTATCAAGTTTCCAATGATGCTGGTCAAAATGTGGCATCCAAGGGAAGATGTCTTTCCAACATTTGGACATGGGGACCCAGCAGTACAGCAAGAGGAACAAGTACCCCAGCAACCTGACCAAATGGCTGGCGCTGTGGCACCACCAAATGATGTCAGTCAGGATGCCACAAAAACAAATGAAAATGCAAGAAAACAAGCAGATCCAAGTGTGCCATCACAATCAAAACCATTCATGATGACTGGTGGACTTGAGTCATCTGCATCTGAAGATGAAAAATTGCCAGTACTGACCAAATATCCAACTGGACAGCCAAGGGCAATGCGCTACAATCTGCGATTGAACCCCAAAAAGAAAGTGATCGGAATGATCAGAGCCAACAAAAAACCAGAAAATGATGAAATTGGTGCATTGTACAGTGAATTGCTGGGCCATACTGCATCAAAATGGAAGGCCACACCACTGCCAAGTGGAGGGTCTATGGAGTATGAAACAGAAATCCATGAAACACAGGAAACAGCAAATGAACAACAGCCACGACAGAGGACAATGGGACTGGTGCCCGCAAGACGTCCAGTTGTGACACCAAACAGACCACAGCAACTGGCAGTAAGGGCATTGACAACATTTGCAGTGTGCGCCAACCACTTCAACAACACATTGCAAATCAAGCCAAGGCGCTCCATGGTACTGGTGCCACAAGGAAAACAAGTGATCACCACTGGAATTGAGGTTTCAGTGCCACCAGGCATGGCAATTCGAGTGATCAATGGAAAAGATGATATGCATTTTAAGATTTTAGAACATACTTATACAACCGGACAACATGTAGTCAACATTTGGTATTTGATAGACACTCGTAAAGAATTTAGCAATCAATATACAGTAGCATGCTTACATGCCTATCAAACTTTGAAATTTAGCACAAATTAGCATTATCCCATTATTCTTAGATCATACTTGCTTATTGCTTCATCCTATATTGGCTTGTCAGTTCTCTTGTAATTTGGTAATTTGTTAATCTCGCCTGTTCTCTTGTAGTGTAATTATTAGACTCATTCACAATTCATAGTGCTTAAGTTGACAGGTGAGGCCACCTGTGACAGATAGGGGGCCGCATGTAAGGGTATAGGCGCACTGGACAAGTGCAAACACCCTAAAATTTTCATTTTATTTATTTTTCCCAACACTAGTTCACAAACACTATCTATAAGTAGCAAATGTAAGATAGGAATTTCTTAATTATAATTCACGTCATTACCATTACACAAACAGTAGACTTTTGTCGCAAACTAGGAGATAGTCTCATTATATTTAGTATTTAGAGACTCTTTTCGCTCCACATGATTGAGTGTTATGGCATTTTGAAGATGCGGGCACCCACAAAACCTTTGTAATCACCAGCAGTATACTCGGCAATACTGCATGTGAATAGGTTTTTACTTAATTGCGCCGACTACCAGAAAATGGCAGTCACTTGGAGTTTTGCTTTTGGAAAAAGAAATACATCGATGAGATAAAAAGGTAATTACCAAAAAGACCAGACCTGTAGATGGAAGTGAAGCTGCAAAGGACTCACAACCTGGACATTTGAGCCACCGCTCATGATGTCCGAAATGTCACTTCTCACACCCAATTTGACTGCCTTTCTTTGGTGGATTTGTTCATGATTTGCTACACAAATTTGTTAGTTCTTTTAATAATTTCGACTCAGTAATATCACTTAACTCAACAACTAAAACCTAAAATCAACTAATCATAAATACCGGAAGTAATAAAAACACCGCAGTCAAAACTTTATAATTATACCTAATTAAACCATCAAAATTAAATCTCTTTTTCAAAATAGACTAGGGTTGGGAAGTTGGCACTTCTACCCTAAGTTGGTACTTTAAAACATCTGAAATACGTGAATACATGTGTACATTATTTTTTTGATACCAAACTGGTGTAAACTTTTTCAATTACTCACTATGAGTGAAATATTGCATGCATCTTCGAGTGATAAGTTCATTCCCATCGACCATGTGATGAAATTCTCGCAGTTACCTGATTTTATCAACTCCCCCAGGTTTCTGAAATTTCAAATATAATTTATTTTTGAACAATTTTTTTTGAACAAAATAGTCTAATTAAATACCACCCAATACCTGATAATTATGAAGTGTTCCATGTTCTTTGTGTCTGCATTCACGAAATACGGGTGGAATACATTGATGTGTCCATTGAACATGGCTGGTAGTAACTGTTGAACTTGGGTGAAACTGGATTTGTAGGCTCGCTGTTGCGGTTGCGGCGTTCTTCTGGATATTTGCCTGGGGTTGGGGGGGTGGGGGGTTGTAGTGTGACTTAAAACAAAGTTGATTACAGTCAGTTTTGGTGATATTATGTAGCTAACATGAAGTGTGTACCATATTGGGGACTCTGGTTTCCTTGTAGGTGTTGATTTTGTTGTTGTTGTTGTTGTTGTTGTTGTTGTTGTGGTTGATGTTGTTGTTGTTGTTGGTGTTGATGTTGTTGATGTTGATGTTGCTGTTGTGGAGGTGTGGGTGGAGGTGCTTGTTGTTGTAGTTGCTGCTGTTGTGTTACTTGTAGAGGTAGCAGTAGCTGGTGTTGTTCTGTTGCTTGTGGTTGTGTAGACATAGTCTGAAAATAGTATAAAAAAACATTTTGAACATGGTGTCATGGTGCAATTAATGGTTGAATGCTTCAACTCACTGTGCTTCTAAGCTGGTTTGCATGTACATGTGTCCTCTTTGTTGTTTTTTTGGTTGTACCACCTTTGTTTGAATGGAGTGAAGTGCTCTTTCTAAATTTGTTGCTTCTTTGCTTTTGGGTTTTTTTGTGAAGGGTCTTTTTGGGTGTTGTTTTGTGTTGGAACAACTTGATTGTTTTGTGTTGGAACAACTTGGTTGTTTTGTATAGGAACTTGGTTGTTTTGTGTTGCAACTTGGGTGTTTTGGGCTGGGAATTCATTCAACATTTAATAACTAGCTAAAAATTGTTCTGAGGATGTGTTACAACCAAAGTTGGCAATTTGATTAGATAGTAGTCTGGGGCGAGGGGGGTTAATAACATAAAAATGTGCAAGCAAAAATGAGGAATAGTTGTATTTAATTGTATAAAAACTCACCCATTATCCACACCATCACCAGAGAGAGAAGTGCCAAAAAGTGACATGATGAGAAAGTTGAATTTTCAATGTGTTTGCAGTAACCACTGGGTGGCACTTTCGTAATCAGACAATAAGGGGGATGAGTGTTGGAATGAATCCAATATGGAATATGCAGCTCCATGCAGTTTGAATATTGCATTGTAATCAGACGATAAGGTGGATAAATTTTGGAATGAATCCAATATGCACTGTGCAGCTCCATGCAGGTTGAATATTGCATTGTAAACAGACAATAAGGTGGATAAATTTTGGAATGAATCCAATATGCACTGTGCAGCTCCATGCGTAATTATCTGTTAAATGATCTCTTCTGTTCAGCATACCATCATTCATGTGCTTATAGCCCTTGTGCATGTGAAATTTATTGGATTGGATCCAACTCTGCATACCTGCATACCTACACACTCGTGCATGTGTGTGTGTGTGTGTGTGTGTGTGTGTGTGTGTGTGTGTGTGTGTGTGTGTGTGTGTGTGTGTGTGTGTGTGTGTGTGTGTGTGTGTGTGTGTGTGTGTGTGTGTGTGTGTGTGCGTGTGTGTGTGTGTGTGTGTGTGTGTCTGTGTGTGTGTGTGTTGGTGTGGTATCCAAGTGGTTGGATTCATCCCAGTATCATGTACACTTTCTGGTGATATAAATATGTGGGATCTTTTCACCAACTAAACAGTGTGACATCAAGCAACTATAGCAGCAGCATACTGCCATCTATCTATCTAACTACCTGAGCAGTGACATTATGGATATCGACGGCGCATACACACCTTCACAATCACCATATGAAGAAGCACCAGTGTTAGCTGTTGCTAATATAAAGCAAGAGTGTCCGCCTGAAGTGTCATCTGAGTGAGTAGTTTTTTTTTTACTTTTCTTTTTTACTTTTAAGTTTATTTTCACTAGCTGGATGTCAACTATGTATGTTGGCAAATTATCTACAGCTTGTGGGGTCCAATCTTACTTGCATGAAAAACTTCAGACCACCGAGCCCGGCGTTGTACAATTGTGATGAAGCCACCGAAGTCAGCGTCTTCTACCACCGAATCCAGCAGCTCCAAGACCGTAGTGAGAAACGGCCTTTAGAGTGGTTGATTTCCCGTTGTAGCCGAACGTCCACTTGTCGACAGCCAAGTTGAGTTTATTTCGTAGTTGCGTGTTGAAAGGGGTTCAATATTGTTTCAGGTACTTTATTTGATCAGATACAGCCACATATAAAAGCGCAAAGCCTAGCGAGCTTCCTAGTCGAAGTTTCTATCGCTAGCTTATTTTCGTTCAGAAGCTTGGGGTCCGCAGACTGAAATAAAAACTTCCCAAAGTAGCTAAGACACGAAAATCACGTATAGAAAAACAGCTACAGTAATTTCCTAATACAAATGCACAAATAAGACATGAATGCAACAAATAAACACATCTAGCTGAAACAGTTGCCTTATACTGCGCGTGCATACATTCAAATAATTATGGTAAAGAAATACCAGGTACAAATTGGGTTAATAGAAAAACTATTAATCTTACGAGGTGCGAAGTCGGCAAACTCGGCCGATTTACTAATTTGCTTCAATTTGTCAGAGAACATTGACGCACATTGGAACTAATATAATAGGGTTCGAAAACTGTAAATAGTAGTGTAAATGTTCCTAATGACATAAATAGAGCAGGGTATATTCGATATAATAATAATAATCACTTCCTGGAAACGTATATTTCATAATTGGCAAATTGGGACTTATTCGAGGTAAATGGGTATATTAATTGAGCAGGGTCTATAATATATTCAATTGAGCAAGGTATTATAATTATTAAGTAAATATAAATAGTTGTGAACAGGGTTATGACAATTATACCTATGCGAAGGGCTTTGTAAAGTAAATGCTAGTTGCATACAGGGCACTATTTCTCCATTAGGACGCTGGCCTAGATAATTACGCAGCACGTAAATATTTACAAGATTTGACTTTTGTAAACCGCAAGTAAACTATGCAAATGTATGTATAATCATGATCAGAAAATTACGGCGAGTTAAATGAGCCTAATTTTATATTAATACACCTAATAATAACATATTTGACCTTTTAACCTAAACATTCCACATAAACTTATCAATAACTTATAAAACACTTTCCTAATTGAATATTCTCCATGGATACGTAATAAGTATAGGAAATACAATTTGCGTGGTAAATAAATATAGTGCATGAAAAGTAAATAGTGCGAGTAAGTAAATGTGCGAATATGAGCCTAATTATCAATTCTCTGTATTTCTTTATCCATCCATTTTGCCACGGTCAGCACACTCCGGGCGGAAGAGTTGCTGCACCCCGTTGTTGCAGCAACGTCACATGCTGGTGGTGGTGGGCGCCAAAGTGATGAGTGGCGTTTCCACAGTCGCCTCGGTGGTGAACGTGGTCGTGCGCGAAGTCGTGGGCGTGCGTGAAGTTGCAGGTCCGGTTGCTGGTGATGCCAACGCCGACCTAGCCTGATGATGAAGCAGGTAGTTGCCCGTGTCGCTTCCTGCGCGTTCGCGTGAGGTGAATTTGCGGATATCGGGCATGTGAACACTGTCTCTGTTCCTGGCTCTGACTTGTCCCTCATCAGCTGAACTTTCATCTGGCTGAACGTACGCTGATAGTGACTTTGCCATTCTGTCCTCTGTTTCTGCTCTCCTGGCAAATCTGACGGACTGTGTTGAGTTGGATCTGGCTCTCCTTTTGATTGCTGGTCTCAACTCTGTCTTGCGCACTTTCCTCTGTGGGTAATTGGTCTCTTTCTGAGTTGACTTCTTGATAGTGTATCTGACGGCTCTGAAGCATAGCCATATGCACTTGAATGGACACACTATGCATTTCCATATGCATGTGTATACGCATGGTGGAATCACTGGTTTCCCTGTGGCAATTCTCCAATTGTACCACAGGTATCCTGCAGCTACAATTCCAGCTATCAGGATTGTGATTCCCAACAGCATTGCGATCGTGTTGATGATTACTTGAAAGGGTCCTTTCAGCATTCCTCCCATAAAGTTGGTGTATCCTTTTGATACTCCAGATATGTAGTGACCATATGCTTTGCCGATTCCTGCTGCCGTCTGTCCAATTCCAGCTCCAATGCCTTCTATTGAATTTCTGATCACTCTGGGATCCAATGACATATCTGCCGTGTAATCGATCAACTGGTTCTGCACATGCTCTAAGTTCTGTAATCTCTGAATCTGGCCTCTGACATCCATGAAATTGGTCGCTCTGTTGACAATGTTGGTGAACAGGTGAGGCGCATCAAACGTGAAGGCCTGCCATTGTCCTTTCCATGTCATTTCGATTGGAGTCTCTGTGACATGCACCATTCCATGTGCGGACTTCCACTGTCCATGTTCATTTCTGTACAGGTGCGGTGTGGTGTGGCTGCAATCCTCTTCTGGTGATTTCTCCACCAAGTCTCTGCTGCCTGGGCTCTTGAACCACAAGGGCCCGTCTTTGTCCAATCTCATTGGTGTGTACTTGTAACATGTCTCTCCCACTTTTCCTGTCTGATAAATTATGTATGGCTGCACTTCCTTGCATTCCCAAAACATAATTGCTTCTCCAGCCCATTCTGCATGAACATCCTGTCTTCCCAGCATGGCTCGAATCCCCAGTGTTGGATCGATGCGGAAAAGCTGAGTCAACATGTCCAGCTGGTTCTTGCGAAGTTGACATAACTGATGCCATACAATCGCAAATTGTGCCTGAGTCATCTCTCTGACCACATGTTGCAGGAACTGAAACTTGGAGTTTCTGTCGTCCAATCTGGCATACAATGTTCCACTGATTGTTGACTCTCTCGCCTCCACTATCTTTCCTGGCATTGCCCATTCCACAGGCACATCTTCTCTTCTGTCAAACTGGATGAATACACCTCCTTGATCGGTGTAGTATGTGTCTCCTGGAACACATTCTGAGCCAATTGGCCTCTTTGTCTTGTTGCTGTGGGAGTATGCTGCTTGCAATTTTGACACAATAATTGTCTGGCCAGATATTTCTGATTTGAATCTGCCAATTCTCTCATATGCACATTGATGCTTGAAATTCTCCGTATCCCACACTGTGATTCCATAATTGTGGTCTCTGCAATGTCCCATCATGGCTCTGCATTGGCTGAAATCTTGCAAGTCGCTGATTACAGTCTTTCCATCGAGTGAAGCCACGGTTCCTTCTTCCATGTAGAAGTTACTGACGACATTCTCTTTGTCATGGCAACACCATGAATATTCCACTTTCAAGGTTTGATTGGTTGTCCACACTCTGGGCTCCATTTCCACCAAAGGTGTTCCTCTGAACATCTTGTGAATTCTTGCATAGTTACAGGCTACCACGCCAACTTGCTGGTATCTCTCAAAATTGCCTGTAATGCCTTTCGCTCCCCAGAAACTGGTGTGTGTGATGATTTCTTTGATTCTGATGTAGCATCTGTATGCTTTTTCTTTCTGTGGAATCTGTCTCTGTGCATAAAGTGTAACTTTCATTGCTTTGACAAAATTCCTTGGTGGGATATGACACTGCACTTCTTCAGGAACTGTAAGCGCATGTCCATGCCTCCCACTGGTACAAATTTGGTACTTCTGGCTTTGTGAGCTGATCACCTGTTCCACAGGATGATCTTTGATTGCATCCTTGAATTTCTCATAAGTCTGCATTTCTCTGACAGATTTTGGTGGCCATTCTGAAGGCAAAGGCGGCAATCCATGATGCGCTGCCAATGATGGTGGCCTTACTGTCGAGGTTTCTAGAACGTATGTTCTGGAAAATACTTCGCTGTAAGCTTTGCCGGCTTCTCTCAGCGTTGCTGACTCTGACATGCCTGTCTGCATCAACACCATACACAGCATTCCAATCACCAGACTGCTGGTGGTTGCTGTGGCTTTCCCTGTCGCACTCCTCAGGACTCTATCTGATGCTGAGTTCCTCTGAGCAGGGTTTTGTACAGAGTCTCTGTTCGAGCTCTGATTTCTGACATGTTTCTGGACAATTGCTGGGTCCAGTAAATCCACTTTGACTGTCACTGCTGTCTCTGGGATATCCATTGTCTTTGAATTGATTTCCAGCGGATACAATTGATTGAGTGGTCTGCTGACCACATTTCTGTTGGCAGTTCTGACTTTTGCTGAGCGAATCTGTCCATCTTTGCTGGGCTCTAACTGCTCGATGCGACCCATCCTCCATGCACCTCTGGGCATGTTTTCTTCATAAATCAGCACAACTTCATTCACTTTGGGTTCTTGAGTCGCTGTCAATCTGCCATGTTTGTGTGTCACCTGAGTCCTTTCCCTCAAGCTCGGGATATACTCTTGATGCCACAAGTTCCAGAACTTATCCAAAGTTTGCTGGGTTGTCTCCCAATATTTCTGCAGTTTCGCTGCGTTATCCATTCTGGGCACAAATTCTCCATCTTTGTCTGCGTCAAACTGTGGTGTTCCAATCTGACCTTCCCCTGTCAGGAAGTCTTTTGGCGTCAGCACTCTGAGGCTCTTTACATCACCATAGATGTAAGAGATTGGCCTGCTGTTGATCACTGCCTCAACTTCTGGTAGAAGTGTCAACAATTCTTGCAGGGTTAACATTCTGTGCCCCACAGCTGCTTTGAAATGTTTCTTGGTGATGCCCACCATTCTTTCATAGACTCCTCCCTGCCACGGTGCCATGGGAGTCGTCATGTTCCATTGGATTTGTTGCTGTGAGCAGTATGTCTGTACTGCTCCATTTTTGACCATTTCTGACCATTCCTTTCCAGTATTGATGGCCTTGTCAGTACTTGTGCTGAGTACTTTCTCTGTCAATTTGAATTGCGTCGCATTGTCTGAAATCACTGCCTCAGGCTTTCCACGCCTGGCGATGAATCTCCTGACTGCGTTCAGGAATTCCTGTGCTGTCATGTCCAGCACACTTTCCAGGTGAACTGCACGTGTCACCATACATGTGAACAAACAGATCCACATTTTCCTGTGATCTTTGTCCACTTTGTACCAAACTGGTCCCAAATAATCCAAACCCGTGTACTGGAACGGTCTGGCTCTCTGAACTCTGGTTTCTGGCAAATCTGGCATTGGTGGAAGCTGGTACGGCTTCGCTCCCAATTTCTTACAGGTTGGGCAGGTTCTCGTCACATTGTAGATCACCCGTCTGCCCTGTGTAATCCAGTACTTTTGTCTGATCGCTGCCAATGTGTGTTGCACTCCTGCGTGCATCAACTTCTCATGCTGGTCTCTGACGATCAGCTGAGTCACTGTAGCCGTTGCTGGCAACAGTATGAGTGGCACTGTGACCTCCTGTGGGTCAGTATGCTCCATTCGGCCGTGGCACTTCAGGATTCCATCCTGATGCATTTGCACATTGAGCCATTTGATCAACTGCTGGTCTGCAGCTGTTTTCTTGCCATTCTGGCTGCCTTTGCTGTGGCCTGTTGCTAGAATCTCTGCCACTCCTTTGTAATGATTCTGTTGCGTCACTTTGATCCAATATTTCAACGCAATCTCTCTCTCTTCAATACTGATAATTCCCTGTGGTTTTATTATACTACAGATACTTTTCATGATTTCTGACAATCCATTCTGACTGTCATTTCTGCTGCGCTTTTTGTGCATCTGTCGCACAAATCTCATCACGTATACTGTTGAATCCAGTAACTTTGTCAGTGACGAGAATCTCTGAATCTCAATTCCCAATGGATTGCTTTGCTTGTTTTCGTCAACTTGCACATTGCTGGCATCTGGGTCACTGGCCACTTGCTGTGTGGCGCCCAGGTAAATTGGACTGGCTTTTGGGAACTTGAGCTCTTCTTTCTTGATTTCTGCCATTACTTCTGGCGTAACTGGCTCCACTTTCGGCTCTGGCCACTCTCCAGTCATTAGCCATTCTGGCCCCTTCCACCACAGGTTACTGCTTTCCAACTCTGACATATTCATGCCTCTTGTGGCCATGTCAGCTGGGTTTTCCAGTCCTGCAATGTGTCTGATGTGCATGTTTTCTGTCTCACTCTGAATTTTCTTGATTTCATCCAATCTGTTCTTGACAAAACATGCCAGTGGCTTCGCTGTTGTTAGCCACTTCAGACAACAGGTTGAATCTGACCATACAACTGTTTGACTGAATTTGACGTCCTTGAGCTCTTTGTGAATAAACTTTGACATTCTGCTGCCGATCAACATTGCTAACAATTCCAGCCGTGGAATTGTCACTTCTGGTTTCTTTGGAGCGAGTCTCAATCTGGAGTACAGCAGGCTTGACGTGCCGCTGTCATTTTCTGTTTTCTGGCATATGTACGCCGCTGCGCTGTATGCCATTGCTGAGGCATCGACGAAAATGTGCAGTTGTGCATCTGCACCACTCTGATAATTCAAATTTCGGTTGAACTTGATCTGTCCAACTTTGAGCAACTCTGTCTCTAATTGCTGCCAAATTGCTGTCTGTTCCTCAGACAGGGGTGTGTCCCACTCTTTGGCACTTGGTCCTGAATGCCATAACGTTTGCAAAAATCTCTTTGCTGGCAGTAGGACAGGACTAACGAGTCCCATTGGATCAAAACATCCCGCAGTCACCTTTGCAACTGTCCTTTTCGTGGGAAGTTTGATTTTCTGGTCAGTTTCTGATAACTGTGATTGCTGAACTGTCTTTGGCGTTTTCAGCCACATCTGGTCGCTCTCTGTGTCCCATTTCATTCCTAGGACTGTTGTAACAATTTCCTTGGCTACATCTGACTCTGCCAATTGCCAAGTAAAGCTCTTATTGTTGCTGTTCCATTCTCTCAGATTCATCTGTGCCTCTGTGAACAGCACTTTGGATTCCTGGTACAATTCGATTGCTTTCTGCTCTGTATCCACACTGAGGATCAAATTATCCACATACAGATTTTCATCGATCAATTTTGCATTTTCTGTGCCAGCTTGATTCAGGTGGTATCTGACTGTCAGCGCCAGCAGCGCTGGGCTGCAGATTATACCAAATGGTACTCTGGCAAATCTGTAAATCTGAATGTTGTCCTCCATAGATGGTTTCGTGGGATCCTTGTACCACAGAAATCTGGCGAGTTAAATGAGCCTAATTTTATATTAATACACCTAATAATAACATATTTGACCTTTTAACCTAAACATTCCACATAAACTTATCAATAACTTATAAAACACTTTCCTAATTGAATATTCTCCATGGATACGTAATAAGTATAGGAAATACAATTTGCGTGGTAAATAAATATAGTGCATGAAAAGTAAATAGTGCGAGTAAGTAAATGTGCGAATATGAGCCTAATTATCAATTCTCTGTATTTCTTTATCCATCCATTTTGCCACGGTCAGCACAACAATGGTGTTACTGTAAACTATTCACCCACTAGTCCTGAACCTGAAAGTGAGGGTAAATCAGATTGCACTGGTGAAAATTGTGGGT
>OZ038457.1:9268923-9325860 GCA_964036195.1 Sphaerolaimus hirsutus
CCCCCATGGAGGTTTATTATTTCGCCAGCAAAATTTGAGGGGGGGGGTAATTCGAGGGTGGCTTATTCGAGGGGGGTTTATTCGAGGGAGGGGCGGTTATTATTTCATCAGAAATTTTCGTAAGGATCGTAGTAAATGGTAGGCATTTGTGTACCCCAAACAGGTAATAAATGTGTCGAAACAGGATATAAATATTTGGACATAAAAACGTAGATAGTCGAACGCCGCACAAACTAGGTAGTCTATGTGTAGCTGCAATGCAAATTAGCAGTAATAAATACATCATGTACATTGCATACATGATGTATTTACATTCCGGGTGGGACATTTCGAGGGGGGGTTATTATTTTCCCCAGCCCATTTTGAGCGGGGGGGGGGTTAATTCAAGGGAGGATAATTCGAGGTAATACGGTATTTGCGTTTTAAGGCTTTCCGAACTGTTACCGCTGCATTATTTGCAAATATTTATTGTTCTGCCGCTTCAAATCGACCCATGTGGAATAGGTTCTTATGGTGCGATTACAGCTAGAACGTAAAATTCCGGCGTAAAATTCCATCGCAAAATTGATTACATGATAGTGGATGATGATACAGGTCTGCAATTTTTCATTGACAATATGTTTTTGAATACCTTCATTGTGACCAAGAGTCATCGTCCACGGTCACTTCTATTTGATTGTGAAAATTCAAAAAATTCTATTTTACGTTATAATTTTACGCCAGCTGAAGAAAAATCAATCGATAAATCAGCTACGCCAGGTGATTGCATTCAATGACATTGCGTAGAATTGATTTTTCTTCAGCTGGCATTATAACGTAAAATAGAATTTTTTGAATTTTCACAATAAAATAGAAGTGACCGTGGACACAATGAAGGTATTGATAAACATATTGTGCATGAAAAATTGCAGACTTGTATCATCATCCACTATCATGTAATCAATTTTGCGATGGCATTTTACGCTGGAATTTTATGTTCTAGCTGTAATCGCACCTTTAGAGACTTTTATCTGCATTTTGAGTGCATTATGAACCAAAAATACCCCAAAAATATATATTTTCAAGTGTTTTTCTAAAGGTGAAATAAAAAGTCGAAAAGACCAACAAAATTCGAAAATTCGAAAACGCTTTTGAATTTTTGTTTGTCATCGGATATCGCCTCCAATACTCGTCCACCAGCCATAGCTGAAATCGAGGGTAGCATTTCGAGGCGGGGGGGGGGGGGGGGTCGGCCTGCCGGCACGTGTTTATATCTCGGGAACCGCCCCGTGAAAATTGTTGATTTTTTAATATAATATGGTTTCAGGTCGGTTGATGTTCAAAAGTTGCATGTTCTGGGCGTCACCCAAAAATTTCGCAAATGACCATCTTTTTATAGACCCACTCTATCTCCGGTCTGGGGAATCGTAGCGAAATTTCCTCGGACTTGTAATTAGCCCCGACCTGAAACCATATTATATAAAAAATCAACAATTCTCACCGAGCGGTTCCCGAGATATAAACACGTGCCGTCAGGCCGACCCCCCCCCCCCCCCCCTCGAAATGCTACCCTCGATTTCAGCTATGCCACCAGCTCGTCAGATCACGTGGGCGCCAATCAGAGCACCGAGTGCAGCGCGGCTGCCAGCAGGTTTGCGTCTGACCTGGGGGCAGTCCGAGACACTGTAAAACGACCTGTAAAATGTCAAAAGTAATGCAAAGTGTCAAAAGTTATGTAAAATGCCCTGGAAAGTGGCGAACGTACGTCACATGACTGTTGACACTGCACGACATTTGACATTTTACACGGCCTTTTACAGGGTCTGGGACTGGCACCTGAGCTCGTTGAGCACCAGCGTCAGCGAGCGCCGGTTGTTCAGCAGCTCCACCGACTCGGTGTAGGCGTTGTAGCGCACGTGCAGCCGCCCGCCCATGTTCGACACGAAAGTTCTGCGCTTTTACGTTGTTTTTTGTTGGCTAAAAAATCGACTCCGATTAGGCCACTGAGCATCGCTGACGCTATCGAGAATACGTGCTTTTCAGATGCAAATGGACACTTTCACATGCGTTAATAATTTGCACCGGTGTTTACAACACCAGGGGCCAGATTTAATTCTCACTACAGATTTGTAGGGTAGGACGTACGCCCGATAGATTTTTTAAAGTTCAGCCGCATCGACGCACATGCACTGAGAGCAAGGGGTTTGTATAATATACGAAACCATCCCTTAAGATCGCCGATATTGCAATATGACGTACATCGCTTCGATTTTAGCCCGGAAATCACGATTTCGTCATTTCTTGGCCGTCTGCCAATTCGTTTTTTATTTTATTTTGTCGGGCGGGTTACTGGCATAAGTCGCGCTTTTGTACGCTCGTGCATGCATTTCTTTCTTGTTGCTGCCCTCATGGTTTCGGTTGAAGGCAGTGAACACCAAAAAAGTGACCACCTGACTACACAAAAGCGCGACTTATGCAAGTAACCCGCCCGACAAAATAAAATAAAAAACGAATTGGCAGACAGCCAAGAAATGACGAAATAGTTATTTCCGGGCCAAAATCAAAGTGATAGACGTCAAATTCAATATCGGCGACCTTAAGGGATGGTTTCGTATATTTTACGAACTGCCTTGCTCTCGGTGCATGTGCGTCGATGCGGCTAAACTTTAAAAAATCTGTCGGGCGTCTGCCCTACCCTACAAATCTGTAGGGAAAATTAAATCTGGCCCCAAGTGAAAGGCAACTGACCTGAGCTTCTGCTGCGCTATCTCAAAGTTTTCCGTCTGAAAGTAAGACTCCTGGAAAGTGGTTATGAGACATTTCTGCTTGCACACGGTGTCGGGGTCGAAACTCTTCACTTCCGCCTGCCCGCTGACCGCGTGCTGCGACATACTAGATTATCTATTGGGAAAAGTGGAAAAAGTAACAATGGTCAATTAGGGATTTGAAAGAACAAGTCAGTTCATTGGCAGTCGGTTGCCAGTGAAATGAGTGCGCACTACAGCAAGGGGCAGTGCTGGACCCTGTTAAATGTAAAGTTAAGTGTCAAATGTCATGTAAAGTGTCAATCTCTACAAAAAAGATAGGATCTTATTGCTGAACTTTGCATGACAATTGACACTGTACTTTACATTTGTCATGGCAATTGACACTTTGCAACATTTTACATGACATTTGACACTTTACTTTACACTTTACAGGGTCTGGAATTGGCATCAGATGTCACCTTGAGTTCGCCAATGGAGGAGAGCAGTCCAGCGCCAAACACCTTCGTTTTGCCGCGTTCCTTGCACAGGCCAAACTCGATGGTGAAGAAATACAGCTGCATGTACAGTTCACACTGACGGTGTGCAAACTACCTAGGCAGTAGACTGAAACTGTCTACTGTAAAGTCACGCCTGAAACTGCTTTTTCGTTTGACCGATAACTTCAGTTTACCGGCTGTCAACAATAACTTCTCTCCTTGAAAACTCCACCGGGGACTTTTTAAAGGATGATGACTTTCATTGCCAAACAGAACTACGAAATTGCAAAAACTTTTTTTTCAATATCAAGTTTTTTCAGTTTTGAAAAAAATTATCGTCAAATAGAAATAACACAGGGTAACTTTAAAACACTTATAAAAATGGAAACTCTTTCAAACATGATCAGTTAACGATGACGCACAGTGGACAGCTGGTCTATGTGTTGCTGGTTGGCGCCGAGCGACGCCAGGCCGATGTCCTGCGAGAACTGGGCGAAGTCGGCGTCGGCGAACAGCGCCACGTGGCCCATCAGTTCGTGCACGCAGTCGCTGCGCAGCGCAATAATTGTTCAACCCATACTAATCAAATGCTATGTAAAATGTAAAATGTCATGCAAAGTGTCAAAAAGTCATGTAAAATTCCCTGTAAAATGTCAAACGACCGGTTCTAGAGTTGCACTAGGTGTCGTCACTGATGGCTACGAAATTTTCAGGATTAGCCTCCCTCAAAAGACGCGTTCTTGACTAACTCCCCTTTAAGTGACTGGACGAAGAAAAAACGCACTTCCCTGTAAGAGTTGTCGACCGAAAAATAACCACCCGGGTGGGTCCTTAAAAAAAACACATTAAAAGATCAATTCAATAAAAATTTCACTGTGCAAGGGAAAAACAATGCAGAGGTAAATATTTACCACTTACGGCTCTGGTGTGTAGAAAGGGTCGGACGGGTGTCGTATGTACTGGGTGCAATGGAACACACGGAAGGCCAGCCCGGCCAGGAAGTCTCTCGATGTCAGGTAGCCCGCCACCGGCCGCAGTCGGAAGCCAGTTTTTGCTGCGACCATGTTTTGCTAGTAGGGACTTGAATTTTTGGTAAGAATTCTGCCACTATGTTTTGGTGAGTAGTTGAGGGACTTAAATCTGAGTAAAATTTGAAAATAGTAAGTCAGTAAGAGGCATGTGTTGC
The DNA here is from genome assembly GCA_964036195.1 of Sphaerolaimus hirsutus. Taxonomy (NCBI): domain Eukaryota; kingdom Metazoa; phylum Nematoda; class Chromadorea; order Monhysterida; family Sphaerolaimidae; genus Sphaerolaimus; species Sphaerolaimus hirsutus. The sequence continues at coordinate 9,273,333 of OZ038457.1, forward strand.
CTTGTATGGCTTCTGCGTTTCTCGCTGGATCCAGAACAATTTGCTGTTCCCATTGAGTGGCTTTCTTTGGCTGTGTGTCTGGTGCAGTGCCTGTTAGCTCTATGCAATGCTATTCACCTTTGAGAAAGTGCGACACATCCTCCAGCTGCGGGATGCTGTCTTCCGAATAGCCGGCGTGCTTCTCGAGCAGCTCGAAGTTCTGCAAATACTCGTTGCACGCGTGCTCCAAGTGCAGCTGTCGCAGCCCCTTGTACACCGTGCGCCAGGTGGCCAGTTCGCTCTGTGTGTACTCGACCCGCGGGATTGGCTGACCGCTGAAAATGCATGTTTTGTTTAATTGCAATTGACTACAGATTTGACCACACCGATGAAACGCAAACAATTTATAACTTGACTCTACTTATAATGTAAAATATTTATAATGTAAAATATTATAAATGTAAGAATTTTCAGCATTTATGGGTATGATAATAACGCGCAAAATGAGCACTCGTAAAATTCTCGTAAATCCTCTACAATTAAAACTAGGAAATAATGCTTTAGGATTTAGGATTTTCGGGCTAAATTGTGATGGAACGGACAGATATTTTACCTGTGCCTTTCTGTAGCTACACTGTACACTGTTTAACTGGTATTACTGTTACTATTAATTACTGTAATAAAAACCCTGCCCTGACTCACTGTTTGTATTTCATCGCAATGTCTGCGAACATCATACGCCGCTGCCTGTACTGGTCATCTTTGAATCCGGGATGATCCGCGTCCAGCTCGGTGCCGTACATGAGCACGCGCTTGGAGCACACGTCCAGGTCGGACACGGTGCGCGGGAACCACGGCACCTCGCTGCCCGCGCCCGTCACGTCGTCCGCCTGCGAGAGGCTGGCTGCAAGCGGCTACTGGCTGGCCTGATGCCAATTCCAAAAGTGGAGACTTAAAAACGTGAAATGTGAGAAGTGAAATAGGAGGTGAGTAGTGACAAGTGAAATGATAAGTGAGATGAGAAGTGAAATGGGAGGAGAGAAGTGACAAGTGAAATATGATAAGTGTGATGAGAAGTGAAATGGGAGGTGAGAAGTGACAAGTGAAATGATAAGTGAGATGAGAAGTGAGAAGTGAAATGGGGAGCAAACAGTATAAAAAAACAAATGGGAAGTTGTGAGTGAATATAAAAGAAAAATGCAAAACATTTCAGCCATATACCGGTACCTAGGTAAATTTGATTTATCTATTTATTTATTATTTTAAATATTATTTTTCAAACGTTTTCATGTCACTTGCCATTTGTTTTTTAAATCATTTTATCTTCTGATTTCACTTCTCACTTTTGATTTCACACCTCACTTCCCATTTCACTTCTCACTTCTCAAACGTTTTTCACTTCTGCGCTTGCGGAATTGGCCCTTGTTCCTCCGCTGGCCAATACCACGGTGCAATGCCTCTGATGTGAACAACAGACGAACAGACGACTGACCGGCTCCCAGAAAACGCTGCCCTCGTCCGCGCCGTGGCCCATGGGCGCGCGGACGTCGGACGCCAGCTCGGACACGCTCATGCCCGCCTGGCGCATCGCCGCCACGATGCTCGCAGGCGTCGTGTCGTCCAGGGGGCAGTCCCAGACCCAGTAAAAGACCCTGTAAAGTGTAAAAGACCGTGTTAAATATCATGTGTCATGTAAAATACCCTGTAAAGTGTCAAATGTCATATAAGACCCTGTAAAGTTTCATGTGTATCCAAATCTTATTATATCGTATCCGAATATTGTGTTTTTGTATCAAAATATTACCTTTGGACACAATATATGATTTTGGATATGATACAATAAGATTTGGATACAATATGATGCTTCAGATGACATTTGACACTTTACAGGGTCTTTTACATGACACCTGACATTTTACAGGGTCTTTTTACATGACACTTGAACTTTTACAGGGTCATTTACACTTTACAGGGTCTTCTACAGGGTCCGGGACTGGCACCTGCAGCTCGAACTGCAGGAACAGCTCCCAGCTGTCGGCCGATTGGCTGCCGGCATCGCAGCGACGCGACTCGATTTGCCTGATGCGCACCGAGCCGGGTATCCGGCTGAGTATCTCGGCCAGCGAGCGGGCCTTGCGTTCGCTGCGCACCACGAGCGTGAGCAGCGGGCGCGCCACAGCCACGTTCTTGTTCCAGTATTGCTGCGAGGCGCGGCGGCGAGGTGACGATGCGAAAACTGACTCAAAAGCATAGTTGTTAAAACGTATTTACGTTTACTCGATGAATACGTATACTCGTGTACTGCGTAAACACGTTTACGTTTCTTCCCAAAAAAAATACCGGTTCTCACTTACTCGCGTACTTTTGAGAGTACGCGAGTACAGAAAACGTCTTTTAGAAAGGCTTTTATATAGGCTTTTTCAAGGCATAAAGGGAAAAGCTAAAATTAGGGAAAATATCTAAAATAGCTATTAAAATGGGCAAAACATCTACTAGTGAATTTGAGGGTGAATAAGTTTGGGAATTTGGTATTCTGAGTGAAAATTGGGGCGAAATTTTTCCAAAATGTCACTTTTACGTTTTCCGGAACAAAAGTAATTTACTCACGTTTACGCATGAGTAAAAGTAAAAAAAAACATTTTCTTCACGTTTTCTATACTCAGCGGTGATTAAAAAGTAAATACTTTGCGTTACGCTAGTACGTCTACGTTTACTTTCAAAAAAGTTCAGTACTTTTGACAACTTTGTTCAAAAGCACCACCTGGATGGGGGCGACCTCATTCTCGGGCACGAAAGGCAGGCCGAGGCTGCCGCTGCGGCGAAACTTCTTGCGGAATTCGTCGAGCGCCATCGGAAAGCGGCGGGCACCTCAAAACCTCAAACTCATGTACCTACTTACCAAACCAGAGAACCAAAGACGGACTGGCGAGCCAGCTGGCTGAGCGGCGAGCTCGCTAACCGAGTGCAAACTAATCATGACAAAGCGAGGCCGCGCCGCGCCCATGGGAAAGAGACACCCGTTAATTGGCTCGGCGCAGGCTGAATCGAAATGGATAGGCGTTGTTCAAACCGATCTTATTTTACCTCAATTTCAGTTATCATATACCGTATTTCTTCTAATAGAAGAGTGCCGTTCAATTTTTTGTATATTTTTTACCTGGAGCTGGAGGTGCCGTTCTATTGGAGTTATGGCCCTCTATTAGCAGAAATACGGTATTTAACATTTAGCGGTTTGGTCAGTCTGTATTACTTTTGCAGCGCACTTCGACAGTCGCACTGTAATTTTGAATTTGTGATGGAAAATGACGCAAATCAAAAATATCGCTTTACTTTGGTTGTACATTTTTTAGGGTGTCAAAACGCAATCCGAACATAGGTACTCAAACCTGAAGAGGGTACACAGAAATCTCCGAGTAAAACAAGCATCAGGTAATCCGTAAGATAGATGGCTTCCGGTGTGGGATAGAGCCCAGCTGTATTAGGGCCAGCCGCATATTTGTGAATGGATTTATGCGCTACAGAACCAACTGTATTCAACCGAAGCTCAGATTAATTAAATTCGCAATCTGCCACGTCTCCAGGAAACTCGAAAGCTTGCATCGAAAGACAAAGTTTTGCACAAATACAAACCATAAGCCGTGGGAGACAAAACGTTCGGCAGTATTTATGTGCACAAGTTTCAGTTTAATTAGAGTTTGTTTGCTTGAATTTGTGTGTTGTATGTGGGCACTTGCATATGGGCAATGCCACAGTATGTGAAAGCTTACATTCCAGACGACAACAAACCTATCAAACATTACAATCATACACCGACTGATGTTTATTGTTTCATTTTCAACTTGTAGCAGAGAAAACTTGTGCTTCATTTAGTTATTTATAACATAAAAATAATGCGAGTTGCTTCACAGGCCCAAATATATTATAAACATGCAGTGAAATTGACGGAGGTGTCACGCTGGTCTCAGTCTGCAACATTTTTTCAAATTTCGTAAAACTTTTACCGAACCTAAACCTTTTACATACATAAATATGCCATTACCTAGTGCGGTTACGCTCGTAAAATACGTGTGCCATTTTCCAGGGCATTTTACATTACTTTTGAGATTTGCATGACATTTTACATTTTACAGGGCAGTTTACAGTCTGGGATTTTTCCCAGAGTGCATTGAATACACCGCTTTCTGTACGCATTATATAAAAAATCAAAAAAAATCTATGTGGCACCTGTATAGATTGGTATTTAATGACGTGCACAAACGCGACATTCTAGATACAAATGGAAAGTGAAAATCATCTAAATATACAATAGTTTGGTCTCATAGCTGTATTGTGCGTAGTCGGAAATAAAAAAATGATCGGAAAATGATAACGAAAGTAGCTAATTAGCATTCAAACAGATAAAAATTTTACACATGTAATTTATAATTTATTACTATGTACACGCTGCGTATTCCCGAATAAGTCCCCATGGGAATAATTTCCAAGTACCTATACTTTTTACTGGGGTATTATTTATCAGAGAGTAATTATTGCAGTGAGTTATTTCATTTCACATGGTTTACCAACTACAAATAGGGTAGTGAAGAAGACTTTTCGTCTAAAATTTCTAAAACCCTCGATCAGCCGCATCAATTCGGTCGAAATGAATACGTAGCCAGTCAGCTGGGGAGTTATTCGAGCCATTTAATGTAATAATTTGCATTTTACGTCAAAAGTTCTCCAATAAACGAAATGAAGATCGAATCAACGAGAAGGAAAACGAGTAAATTTTGTGTCCATGGTATACGCGATGCACGCAAATATAATACATAATTATACGAACCTTTTTTTCTCACAAACGGGTTATCATGTGAATACTAAAAATGTAAATACCTACGTGTGTAAATAGGGTGGCCACATGAAGAAGTCGCGGCGCCGCATGGCACTGGGCGGGGGCGGAGCCGCGTCGGACGAAATACATAAATATTTTACACATTTTTTAACAAATGCAAAATCTGGGCGCGGCGAAATCTCGCCAATACTTCAGGATGAGCAATCGAACACAAGTGCCATCAAAGCATTTGGAAGGCAATAGCCAACGGAAATAGAAATTTAAAAAAAAATGTTAAAATGGCGCTGCACACACTAGTTTACTAACAGAAGTAAACTCATTTTGGATGCTCATAAATACGCTTTAAACGCATTTGAGTTTACCAGAATGAGGTATCTGTCAACTACAGTTGACGAGGATGTATAATAACGTATTCTGGTAACCTCAAATACGTTCAAAGCTGATGTATGGGCACCCAAATTGAGTTTACTTCTGTTAGTAAACTAGTGTGTGCAGCCACAATACCTCCCAACATCAGTGAATCGCATAAAGCAACACAAAATTTATCACCTACACGGCAAGGCATCAATTGTAGGTACGAAGTAGACAAAAATTAGCGATGGAACAGTGTCGACGTCAGGTATTTCTGATTTACCAAAAGCACACTAAAAACGAAAATAGTTTTTGGAAGTTTATTTGCTGTGTCGAAAATTAATTGTGCCCGAAAATCAACAACAGACCCTAGTTCCAGACTCCACAAAGGGAGAGAGCAAATGCACGTTCACAAAAACAATAATTTCAAGCAAAAATCACAATAAATTACAAAAAGAAATTTGTGTGTGTGTTTGTTAACATGCATTTTTGATTCACGCTAACTGGAGGAGAGATTTTCACTAAATTCTGTGTCACTGTTTTGCCTGCTGCTTTACGCATGCAAATGTGCCCACACGCACTAATTAGTTTTCAAAAAAAAACATTTGAGTTTGCCGGAATGAATTATTATTATTTATTTCTATTAATTGAACTAGTTGACAGACATCTCATTCTGGCAAACTCAAATGCGTTGAAGACTGATTAAAATGTTTTCGAAATTTTAGAAATTTCGGTAGGCGTGTAAGGCCAATGAGCACGTAGATACAACTGGCGTGCATAAATAAAAATAAACGAAACGTGAACAATAAAGAAGATGGCAAAGTCCCATTGAAAAGTGAACTTCTATGTAACAAGTGAAGTTTCAAATAACTCAAACTTCACTCACCGCACTTTACTTATCAATTATCAAAACGCAAAGTTACTACATATTTATCTAGACACATTAAATTATGCAGATTAACTTCGATAGAAGTGTTTACATTAAAAATTAAATACACGGAAAAACACCAGCCGCAGCTAAATACGATGTGAAATCATGCCGCAACTGACAGAGACGCCGCAACTCCCTCGCGTAACTTCTTACCACGCAGGGAGGAACAAATCTGAAAGCTACAAAAATACACGTGGCACATGTTACACTGGAAGACCCGTCCCAGCACCCCTTCAAAATGGCTGGGAAAGAAACAAGCGCAGCGCATGTGCTCAGTAGCGACGCGCGGCGACCGAGTGCCGCCCGTTCATGGTGTAGTAGTTGTAGGGCTCGTTGGGGTACTGCACGTAGGGGCCGGGCGCGCCGGCGGACGGCGGCCTGTAGCCGGTCCTGTGCTGGCCCTGCGCGCCCGCGTGCGACCGCATGGCAGAGCGGGCGCGCTCCTGCGCAGACTCCTGGTGCGTGGCAGCTTCGGGCGCGCTGCCCACCTGCGGAGCGGTGTGCAGTCGTGAGCATGTGAATCTGGGCAATGTGTAGCCCGGCGCATTCTGGCTGACGTAGGCTCAAAAGGCATGTAAACCCCCTCAGCATGTAGACCTGTTGCTACCTGGGGGACTACCTATCCCGGAGGACCGCTCAGCTATTAATCTATCTATCCCAAGACAATATTTTGCCCACTTTCCCCTGTGCCCCCAAAGCGTTCAGCTATCTATCTATTTACGTGGAGCAAAATTTTGAGCGCTTTTTCCCAAATTTTATCTTAAAATAGTCAATTCTTACCTTAAAATCGCTATTTTGGGATATACACATGGTTATACACCTATTTTTAGCTATATTTTATGTACATGGTCGGGCTGAAAAGTCCCCGGGCAGTGCTCGCCATTCGCGCTAGGGGTAAGCTACGGTCATAAAATTTCAACACGTTAATATATCAGGTGTTTTGAGTTATCACCCAAAATTTCACCCTTCTAGCTCCACCCACTGAGGAACTGTGGAGGTTACAATTTCGGTCATTTTGTACTGATGTACAAATGGTGCTCTAGCTCAACGCTGCTTTAAGTCGTGATCATGAAACTTTGGCTAGTGTGAGCCACCAGTATTGGCAATGTGCCAACACTAACCAACATTAGCTATGATATCATAAGCCTAGTCCATATTGTCATTACTGTCACTACTCCCTCTCACTACCAAATCAATCATTCTGCCTCTCCTTCTCAAAATAGCCCCCCTTGAAGTCTAGTCACTGCTGTTGAACACAGGTAATGTCCACTACACATTTGTAATGAAACATCGGGAAATTTTTTCCACATAATTCATTTACTGCACATTACAAAACAACATTAAAATCACTGCAATACAACATGATCTCAGATGATCACCAAAAACATCCATCACAGTTCCCACGTTTCTTGCACATCACCCTGATTTGCATATTAATTTTACCTTAATAGCCATGATGTTGATGAAAGTGTAGAATACTATCAGCACATTGCCAACACTGGTGGCTTACACTAGCCAAAGTTTCATAATCACAATTTAAAGCAACGTTGAGCTAGAGCACCATTTGTACATCAGTACAAAATGAATAAAAACCATAACCCGCACAGTCTAGTGGGTTTACATGTCTACAGGCGCAGGGCCTATTGGCTCACCTTGGCGAACCAGTCCTGGAATGAGGTGTGTCCCTGGCCGGCGGGTGGATTGCGCGCGTTTCCGCCCGCCTCGTTGCCGCTGCTGTCGCCGCCGCGTCGCTAGAATCAGTCTGCGAAGAGGATTGAGTTGAGGGAGTAAATGGCGTAGTCACACGGAACTTGATCTGAAATCGGCTTACTGGTGAAGTGGCGCAGGCCTCAACAACTCTAAAACAGATGTACATGGTCGGGCTGAAAAGTCCCCGGGCAGTGCTCGCCATTCACGCTAGGGGTAAGCTACGGTTATAAAGTTTTAACACGTAAATATATCAGGTGTTTTGAGTTTTCACCAAAAAATTCACTCCACTAGCTCCACCCACTGCGGAACTGTGGGGGTTACAATTTCGGTCATTTTGTACTGATGTACAAATGGTGCTCTAGCTCAACGCTGCTTTAAGTTGTGATCATGAAACTTTGGCTAGTGTAAGCCACCAGTGTTGGCAATGTGCTGATAGTATTCAACACTTTCATCAACATTATTGCTATTAAGGTACAATTAATATGCAGATCAGGGTGATGTGCAAGAAACGTGGGAACTGTGATGGATGTTTTTGGTGATCATCCGAGATCATGTTGTATTGCAGTGATTTTAATGTTGTTTTGAAATGTGCAGTAAATTATTATGTCAATCAAATTTCATTTGTGTTTCATTACTAATCTGTAGTGGACACATTACCTGTGTTCAACAGCAGTGTGCATGAAAAAGCATCCTGTATTAACCTGTATTGACCAACCGTAGAGGCAGAATGATGAATTTGGTAGTGAGAGTAGTGACAGTAATGGCAATATGGACTAGGCAATATGGACTAGGCAATATGGACTATGATCAGGGTTGGTTTTATAAAAATCATTTGTATACAAATTGTATAAAAATTGTATAAAAATGTATTTTATTTTTATTTTATTTTAATTTTATTCTTGTTTCATTTTATTTTATTGTATTTTATTCCAAAATAATAATAAAATAATAAAATGGACCATTTTACAAAAATTTTACAATAATTTTACAGAAATTTTACAAAAAATCAGAATCTTGCATGCAAGGTCAGAAAAATGTGATAATTAGACCTAAACATGAAAAACGTGTGACAAATTTTTCCATTACTCTGCAAAAGTTGCATGCAGTAGGTATTGTTAGCTAGTTGCAAGTGTTAAGTTACAATTATCGATATGAATAGTTTGCATTTTCAGTAGAAGGATTACTGGAGTGTGCTGGGCGCATTTGTAAAACATCATGCAAAGTGTCAATTGTCATGACAAGTGTAGTAAAGAGTCAATTGGCATCTCAAATGTCAAGCAAAGTATAATTGTCACAACAAATGTTGTGCAGAGTGTAAATTGTGTATCTGAATCTTATGTTTTGGTATCCAAACCTTATATTTTGGTATCCAAATCTTATGTTTTTGTATCCAAATGTTCACATAAGATTTGGTTACAAAAACAACAAGATTTTGATGCAAAAGATAAGATTTGGATACAATTTGCTTTACAGTTTCCACTTTAATTTATATTTGTCATGACAATTGACACTTTACTTAACATTTTCATGAAAATTGACACTCTCCATTCCATTTCACATGACATTTTGACACTTTGCATGGCTTGGGACTGCCCCAGCTCCGCGAATGAACAGGTTAAACTATAAACAACAGAAAAATATTTTACAAAAAATATGAATTTTTATACAATTTTTACAAAAATATGAATTTGTATACAATTTTACAAAATTTTTACAAAAATTCGAATTTTTATACAATTTTTATTTTTATTTTGAAATTTTCCATTTTATTTTATTCTTCAATTTTCCATTTTATTTTATTTTTATTCTTTTCTGAGATTTTGCCAACCCTGCTTATGATATCATAGCTTATGTTGGTTAGTGCTGGCACATTGCCAACACTGGTGGCTTACACTAGCCAAAGTTTCATGATCACAACTTAAAGCAGCGTTGAGCTAGAGCACCATTTGTACATCAGTACAAAATGACCGAAATTGTAACCCCCACAGTTCCGCAGTGGGTGGAGCTAGATGGGTGAAATTTTTGGTGAAAACTCAAAACACCTGATATATTAACGTGTTAAAATTTTATAACCGTAGCTTACCCCTAGCGCGAATGGCGAGCACTGCCCGGGGACTTTTCAGCCCGACCATGTACATATGACACAGAGAAAAAATACCAAATATTCACATAAGATATTATGCTTGCATTGAACCTTCTATATCCGTGTCCAAGCAGACACTGGTCGCAAGGGGGGGGGGGGCACACACAGTTCTCACCTGTTTGTGCGCAGCGAGCGTGGTGGCGGCGCTGTACTGCCTGCCGTGCTCGGGCACGTAGGCGGCGTTGTCGTGGTAGCGCCCGTTGAGCGTGGACGTGCGCGCCGTGGACGCGGTCAGCGGCTGCTTCTTGGTGGGCGGCTCGGCGGTCATCATGTAGCCGGGCGGGCCGGTCAACGTGCCGCCCATCGGGTAGCCGTAGCCGAAGCCGTAGCTCTGCAAGTGCGAGCGTAAGACTTGTAACGTATACTGCTGTTGTATGGTTCAGTTCTTTTATATTTACAAATACATATTGAACAGGATATCTTTTATTATCACAAAATTTTATAAAATTCATAATAATGATCAGTTGATATATAAACACTTTCATTGATGTTGCATACATACAAAAAAGCAAAACGTAATTGACCGTACGCACACTTGTTTTCTACAAAATTTTAAAAAAAATTGGAAAACTTTTAAATCAGCTTTGAACGCATTTGAGTATTCAATTTTTTGAAATTTTAGTAGAAAACTAGGTAGTGTGTGTAGCCACATTCATGACTAGAAAGCGCAAATACAATGGACGGGAAGGGACGGAGACAACAGAGGGCAATATGTATACCGTATTTCCTCGAAATACCACCCCCTTGAAATCGGCACTATGAATTTGTGGTCCGAGAAATGCATAACAGATGTTCAAAGCACTTGCTGTGTTACGTTAGAACATCGTTTATACCATCTACATCCTTATATAAGGCTGTAAAAACTTGTAAATGGTGGTTATTGTTGCATTTTTCACGTTTTTCTCTCAAAATTCTCACTCTGAAACAATCACCCCCCGGGGGGTATTTCGAGGAAATACGGTAGGTATATTTATGTTATCACGGGCGGAAAATTCGCAGCACCACACAAAGCGTACAGTTGCACCCCTCTAGGCATCACAAGCATGACACACAAAAATTGCATGCTTTAAACCGAATTATACCATATTTTGCTGTATAAAGTCTTATTTGCCTAATTACACAAAATAGTGTTTACAACATTCCTACTACGGTTTCAACGGAAACTTGAACAAGCTGCGACAACTTATTTGTTTCCGTTGTTTCTTGTTCACATCAAAAATATCTGAATTTTTTGTACAACAGCATGAATGCTCACACACATTAGCTAATGAACTCTATTTACATGCTGCGTGAATCACGAAACAGTGACACTTCGGTTGCATAATTCAAATCATTCAAATCGAAAAATTCAAAGTTAAAGAGGTGTTATCAGTGTTTTTATCAAGCACGCACTCGCACCAGCTCTGGGTTAGAAGAATCTGCATAACATTCGGGTGAGCACATGCATCACAAAGGTAAAACTTCAATACGACACGAATGGGACAATATCTACACAATGTAAATAGTCAAGCACCAGCTACCATCTCGCAGGTCGACCGTGTGCCTGGCCGAGTTGTCTGCAGCTGGGCCGACTGGCCGGCGGCAGGCCGTGCAGCTGCGAGCACGCGCCGCCGCTGCAACAGACGCGCCGCTCCACCGTGCCGTACACGTGGCTGAGTCGCGGCGGGCAGAACCTGCACCCGCATGCGGCGCTTGCAATTTTGTGAACCGAATTCAAGTACGCTACCCTTTACCCCTCCGTTCAACAGCATTTCAATACCAAAATCGTCCATTCAATCAAATCTGAGGGCGTAGTCGCAGCGACCGGAAAAGTGAGAGTGACCTGGGCGGCGCGGCGATGGGTCGTTGTACGGGCGAGGTGTATTGCCGCGGACGGGTGGACTGCGCCGCTTGGATGGGCGAGCTGCTAGACTCGGGCGACGAGCAGCCGATGCTGACGCAGCGCAGCCGCTTCTCCAAGTGCGCCCCCGGCCGCGACCCCATCGGGACGTAAGCCATTGACGACTTCTGCTGGTTAGAAATATTTACACTTGCCACAGGGAAACAGTGGCAGCAGACGGTAGACGATATAAATACATGCAGGCATGCATCCAGCCCAGGGCCAGTTCCACATTTATATTTACAAACGCAAAAGCGTATCTACAAACACCAGAAATTCGAACTGCTGATTGCCAAAAATACATTCATCAACAGACAAATTTATTCGTGGTTTTTTGGTCAAAATTGAACTAGGCCGATATGCGGACTCATCGTCCGTGTTTCCGGACACACAAACCACCGAGGACAAGGGCGGGAGGACGGACAAACAATGACAGACGCACACACGCAAAATTCCTAGCTCCAATGTCTAAAACACAGCGAAAGTGCCATATAAATATTTAAAACCCTTTTTCCAGCTACACGACTCACGTAGTCGGGCTGAGTACGTTTCTTGGTGCGCAGGATCATGCACACGGCGAAGGCGATGGCGACCAGCACGAGCACGCACGCCACGCCGATGATCACCCAGCTGCGGATCTCCTCCGGCGACGGGCCCTCGGCGCTAGGCGCCACTGAGATTGGGGGGGGGGGTGCAGGGTGGATATTTGAAAGTGGCGCGGAGATCGAGATGGAGAGATTGAAAAAGTAGAGATTTTCAGATATTTAAATGGATGTGGTTCGTGTATCTCGGACTTTTACACGATGTTTATCTACAATTTCTAAAAAGTACTTTGTAAAAGGTCAAAAAATATATTTTCACTAGTGTTCTTGTCATCGTCGTAACCACAGAACCTATTCAGACTTCACACAAAACACACACATGTTCGCAAAAACAAAAAGTAAAAAACAACAAATTACAAAATGTTTGTATTTGTGAAAATTTTTAATTGTTGGTGGAAACTCACCTCGGTTCGCCTTGACGCTGTCCGGCTCGACGGCCAGGCCGTGGGCGGCCAAGTTCGCCTCTTTGACAGTCTCCTCGAGTTCCTGCTGCACGCGTTCGTCAGCGGCAGGGTCGGCCTCAGCAGAGCCATCGGGCATCACTTGCACTATCTCCACGTCGGCGATCACGCTGCCCTTGCTGCGGCGGCACAAAGCGTTGCATCACGTGAAGGGATGATAGAGTTGAGCGGCGAAATATTTGATATTTGGGTACCACTTACCGGAAGCCTCGGATCACCAAACGGACGTTGTTGCCGAACTTCTTCTTGATGTCAGCTTCCAACTGCGAATAAAACATTTATTAGGCGTTTTTTGTACTTGTCATTGATGGTAAAAGGTTTGATATATTTAGCAGACCTACGCGTAAATATATGTTAACCTACATAATCCCAGATAATTTTTCCAGATGACCGATCCATAGTTTTTTTGCAGTTCTGCCTTAATCATGACGCACCCTTATTTATGCACAATTAGGTAGAGTTTTAATTAGCCTAGGATGACTGGCTCTCATAGCATTTCAGCAAAATAACCTCACTTTACGACTACCACCATAAATATAATATTTAAAGCATAAATTGAACTGACCGCCTTGCGCAGTCTGGCTGAGAGTTCCTTGTACTTCTCGCTGGTGCGATTGTTCAACGAGTCGGCCCACTTCTCGTTGGTTATTTTGAACTGCAGGTTGTAGCGGCGTTCGGCCGCGTCGGCTGCAGATGTCGCGCCGCCGCCGCCTGTAAACCAGACATGCATCCAAATGCTGAATGTAAATACGTCGACTTTCCCCTAATGCGAAATTTAATTAGGCCGACGCATTTTTGTCATTGCATTTCAAATTATACCCCGCCCAGTGCGATGTGGGCCATTTCAACTGTAGAATGGCCAGGCAGGATGTAATATCAGACACATGTTTTTTTATAGTATTTATTTAAAAATGAATGCGTTGTAATTACATTTAATGGCCCCCCACTAGCTGGATGTCAACCTGAATTCATGTCAACTAAATTTTGGTAAATTATTTGATTTCAACTTTCCTATGTGTTGGAGCATAGTTAATTTTATATAGTGACACTAAATTTTCATTGTTTCTGTTCAAGTGTGATGTTTAAAAAAATGTTTTGTGGTGTTATTTAGTTAACATTAGTTGGCATTCAGTTGACAAAAATTTCTGATGTCAACTAGATAGTGGGCCAAATGGGATCTATCGCAAAATTGTCCAGGCAGAGTGAAGAGACATTCACAGTTTTAGGTGGTCAGAAATATTCAGTTTCTTTAACGCTACTGTCCCGGCGACAACCACCGGCACACAGGTGCTATAGCAGGTGGCAACTGACTGGTCACTGGCAAAGCGCAGTGGCAGTCTGAGCATGCATGGTCTGAGCATGGATCCGACCCAGTGCTGAGTCAGCGTCATTTTCGTTTTCGTGCAGTCCCCGTGTATTTAATGCGTCACAGTAAAATATGAATACGTATCTGAGCGTGAAGGTCAGTCGGCTCGGCGGGCGGGCGCGCAGTGCACCGCTACGTGGCGCTCTTATCTTGCACGAAACGCGCTCGAGCATGGACACCAGGGTTTAAGGCAACCATCAAACTGTGTAATTTGGCAACCATTGGATATAATCAACCAAATTGCAATGTGTCAAAAAATAATTGGGCAAATGTATGTTCGGTGAATTGGCAACATTGCATTAGGCAATTAAATATCTCCGAGAAAGGTGTAAATACCGTAAATGCTCTAATAATACGACAGTCGTACTATTTTTTCAGCACATTTTTAGGTGTCGTACTATTGGAGATGTTGCATTATTAGAGAGTGTCACATTATTGTTTTCATCAAATCAACAACTTCATTGTCCACATAACTCAAACGTGAGCATGACTAAGTAAAGCTATAAACATCAACAATCGCCCATTAAATCGCCATTAAACATCAACATTAACAAAACAATTGTCCAAAAGCGCGGAATCCACGGCTGTTTTTTATTTTTTTATCGGGTGTCGCACTATTGAAGAGTGTCGTATTATTGGAGAGTGTCAGATTATTTTCACACAACGTGCCCAAACCTGTCACACTATTGGAGATGTTGTATTATTGAAGACCTGTTGTATTATTAGAGCATTTACGGTATGTGTAAATGCGATATATTTTGTTTTTATATTTTAAAGAAATCTGAGAAATTCTCTCAAAAAATAATTGAATGTCTCTGTGAAATACTGAGGAAAAAACAAATATAAAAAATGTTATATTTTTTTATTTTCTCATATTTAAAAAAATTCCCAGTGGCAGAAATATGAGTGTGCAGCCTCAATATTTAAATGCTCGCTTTTTCTTAGATTTCTTATTGATGACTGCAACTTATTCTGTCCCCCACTCCCACTGGCTTGGTTACTTGGTCTAAAAATGGTTTGCACCACCAAACTCAAAATGTATGGCAGTCTTCAGATCGAGGCATTATAAGCAAATATTATAGTTGCTTTATGATACAGTTACTTCATGCGCGGTTGCCTCATGCTGGGCTGCCTCTGCTGTGCCAGCTCGTTCAGATAAACGGCGGCCAGCACGGTGCAGACTGCGCGTCAAGGCTAGTCTGCATCCGCGGCAGTCATATTCGTGCATAATGCTCGCGCACATGCTCGCCACGCGACCACCTACTGCACTCGACACAGTCATTAGCGCGTCGAAATACGCGCTATGTGTGCTGCGCCGCGTCATCTGAAAAATGGCGAAATTATACAACGCGGACACGCTTTCGCGCGCGCCAACGAACAGTAGTATTTTGCATGTGTAAAAGGTGGAGCAGCGGCCAGCTGTGCGGCCAGCGCGCATCAACAGGGCGACTCGCAGTCGCGGCCATCTGCCCTTCGACCCAGCGGGGCGGCGGCGCGACGGCACACAACAAAGGCAGCTGGCTAATAGCGCACAACGCCGCGTGGCACAACGGCCTCATTTCACAATCACACGCTGCCGTACTAGAGCGACGATAAGCGCACTTTAATCAGAAGCCATCTGCGGCGCGGCCGCTGCTGCCGGCAGCCTCACCACTGCTGCGTATGTCCACTGATAGGTATTTAGATAAGGTATTCTCACTATCCGCGCATGGGACGTGTTTCAGTCACCTCGCAGGGTAAATATCGCGCAACACATTAGATACAAAACTACGATGCAACGAGTGTAGCCCTGAAACTGGGAAATATTCTAGTGCAGCGAGCAGCAGAGGCGAAGCTGTCAGATACGGAACAAACGGAAGTATGGCGGGTGGCCAGCGAAGCCAAATTAGACCGGCGAGTTCAGAGCACTGCGGCGAGACTCAACAGCGACAGGGCGGGCAGCAGAACAGCACGGACAGGTCAGTGAACTATACAAGCACACCAAGGCGACCCACGCACTAGTTGGCACCTGTGTGTCAAGTAGTGTGTGGGCCGCCAGTTGTGCGTGAATGCCGTGAGTGTTCTCAATCTCAATACACCGATACAAGAAGAAGCGCAACGCAGCGCCGGGCGGTCAACAGTCCACTGCCGGTGGTGCTACGCGTCCGAAGGCGACCTGAGCGCCAGCACGCTCATAGAGCCGTGCGCGTGCGCCGGCAGCATGGCCTACGTGCACGCCAACTGCCTGCAGCAGTGGCTGAGCGCCAAGCCCGCCGGCCAATCGGCCGACACGTGCGAGGTGTGCCGCCAGCCCTACGCGTTAGTCGACCAGTGGCAGTACCAGACCTGACCAGCCATGTAAAATGTCATGCAAAGTGTCAAAAGTCATGTAAAATGCCGGTGAAAAGGCAAACGTACGTATGGGACTGCCCCAGCCCGAATGGCGCACTTCAACATACAATACATTCATTGTGCATCGCGCGCAGCACCGACAAGCGGGCGTCCACACGGCAGTGTCCAGTTAGCCCCAAGCGGCGGCCTGACACGCCCCCTGCAGAGGTCCACGGGCAGGCCGAGCAGCCGGCCAGGCACGCCCAACCCAGAACGGCGCAGCACAATGAGCCCGCCTACGCGCGGCCGGTCATATTCGGCGCCGTCACCGTCTACTTGCTAATCATCGCGGCCATCCTGGGCTACGCCACCGTGCAGACTTGCAAACGGCAGGGCGGCAGCGGCAGTGATGACAGCGGCGGCGGCAAAGATCACAGACACACGTCGCCGCGGTTCTACAGCGCGCTGGCTCTGTGGGCCTTTGTGTGGACGCTGTGGTTCGCCAGCGCCGGCTACATGCTCACCAGGTTCGTGCGATACCATTGCAATGGCGAGCAGCGACGCAGCGAGCCAGTGGCCGTGTGACCGACCTGGGGCCAATTCAGTAGGTAGACAAGTGACAAGAAAAGTGGTAAGTGATAAGTGAAGTTATAAGTGATAAGTCAATGACAAGTAAATTTGTAATTACAAATACTGGCCACTTAAATGTTTGCTTGTCACTTGACTTACCACCTTAACTTGACTTATCCGTGAGTTCTAAATCCCGCGCCAATAGGTTTGCGTTACCATATGCTTTGGGTGGAGTTTAGTTGGACCAGGGAGGTCATCTCAACGCAATAATCCGCTCATTAAGATGCCTTTGTGATTCAAAGCTCCAAAGGTGCCGCTTCAAATTGACTTCCGGCGGCAATATAAAAAAACGTAATTCACCGAAATGACAGCTAAATGGCCAAATAATTATAAAATTAGAGAATTTGACACGATGTTGATTTTTGCAATTTACCGAATTTTCTCGAAGAAGTCAAAAGAAGTTTCTCTTGTCATTTGTCAACTTTTGGAATTGCCACCAGTTATGATGCTAGCTAGGCTACGTTGACTTAAATACATGGATTTGTCATAAGAATGTCACTTGCCGAATTATCAACCGGGTACCTTTCCTAATCAAAGTTGTGTTATACACCGTATTTTGTTGAAACGCTTGCTCTTGGGTGCATCTTCCTTTCGCCATTCGTGGGGAGTTATTCAAGGGGAAGCCATTATGCATAAACTACAGTGATAATCAGACGCTATGAATGTCATACATAATAGTCACTTTTATAAATTCCAATTTACTGTGCACAATGTGGCTAAAATTAAATTAATAAACTTGACCAAGTAACATGTGCCTATCTACACTGGAACGGCAAAAAAGAGCCCACGTAAATCCCCCCCCCCTTACAAACATCAGTCATGAAATCTAACTAAAATTAACTCTGCAAGAGACATATGCGAGGATTTTCGGCACTCCATTATATAAAAATCAAAATTAAGTATTAGGTTGTCAACAAAGTAACCTTAATTTTTTGCGTATGTGTGATCGCAAAAAATTAATGTTACTTAGTTGACAACCTAATACATTCAACGCCTAAGATAAAACAGGCGAGGCGAGCACTTTTGCAGAGCGGCCAGAATTACTTGCAGAGCGAGTTCCGGACCAAATGAATGCCAAATGGAAACCGAACCCTGAAATATACAACTTTTTGCGTTAGGCTTCTACATCTGCCAAAACCGATTTCACTCAGATCTTCAACGAGTAAATGAGTAGCGAGGGCGCCAGGCTCAACGAGACTTGAATGTAAATACAGAGATATTGTAAATATTCGCATGCATGAAGTGCCTACGCGGGCACGTAGAAAATATCGACCTGGGGCCAGTTCCGCATATTGAGAAGTGAGAAGTAAAATGGCAAATGCGAAGTGAAATGGCAAAAGCGAAGTGAATTAAGAAGTAAAATGGCAAAGGCTAGGAGAAATTACTTTTTCTTTTTCTTTTTTACTTCGCTTTAGCCGATTTACTCGCCATTTCACTTCACTTTTGCCATTTTACTTCGCTTTTGCGATTTTACTCCTCACTTCTCAATTTACGGAACTGGCATCAGATAAACATTTTAGTAAAAGAGTAAAAATGGTAAAATAAGTAAGCATAGCACGTACCAGCGAGCAGCACAGTGTCAGTGTCGGGCTTGGTCTGCTTCTGGTCGGGCTTGGTCGCCCCGTTCTCCCCTTCCGGTTCCGGTTCCGGCTCGGCACTGCTGCCCGGTTCCGACTCGGGCTTGGGCTCGGGCTCGGCGAATGGGCCGACGCACTTGGCCGCGCACACCAAGCCGGGCGACACGTACGGCGTGCCCGAGTGCTTGCCCAGACCGCCCGTGTCCGACTGCGGTGATGGTGGGAAATGTGTGGTAGATGGATTTTAAGGTAGAATTGCTTCAGCGCAAAATTAATTACACGACCGTGGATGGTGACAACGCAAACCAATAAGTCATGGATTTAGTACTTATAACTACAATAATCGTGTTCAAAACTCAGTGTGAACAGTTTCCGAAGATATCGATTGTTCAATGATTTTAGTCACTTATACGGCACAAATTTCGACCGGTCCATCAGCTCAGATGCTGAGATTCGACGTATTTTCACTTCTTCATGTGCTCAGTGAAGAAAACACCTATACAGCTGATTGGACTTGCCATGCGATTACTTCACTATCTTTCACCGAATTTCACAACATATTCTAAATTTTGAACAATTTTGACATAGTCTTTTTGAGAAATAGAACATTCATCCTAATCCCTCAATTCAGTGGACATAAAAATCCAGCATACGAGACATCATAGAGCAGACAAAAGTACAAGCGATAGTAACAAAGCAAACGAACGAGCAGCGCGCCGCCGCTGTACGGATACAGTACTTTAACACAGCCGGCGGCCAGGTCGATGTCGCCCTGGTGGTCGTTGGTGCCGATGGGTCGGCTGAGCATCGCCCGCAGCGTGCCGCCGGCGTACTGGGCGTGCAGCAGACGCGCGTCGTTGCTCTCGTCCGCCACGGGGCTGTCGTAGCCGGGCGAGTACTCGTCGCTCGCCAGCACGGCGCCGTCGGGCCGCACCATCACCGCCACGATGTCGGCGCCCGCCTGCGCCGCGATAATGGGCATTCAGTGCACAACCAGAATGAGCACGGTGCATGGCCATTGGTGCCAGTTAGACCCTGTTAAGTGTAAAAGACTCTGTAAAATGTCATGTGTATATCTTATTTCATTTTAAATCGCTACCACGACTGGCGACGCGCGTCAAGGGTACACACCAAAAAAATAATAATCACGTAAGTGAAAAAATAAAGAGATAGTCGAGATCCGGTAATCTTATGTTTTGTATCCAAATATTACTTTTGGACATAATATTTTGATACAAAAAGTGTCAAAAGTGATGTAAAAGACCCTGCAAAGTATCCCAACCTTATTCTTACGTATCCAAATATTGGGTTTTGTATGCCCAAACGTAAGATTTGGATACAAATACATCAGATTCGGATACATCATAAAAATTGTTTGATAATTTACACGGTCTTTTATTTACATGACACATGACATTTTACGGAGTCTTTTACATGACACATGACATTTTACAGGGTCTTTTGCATGACACATGACATTTTACAGGGTCTTTTGCATGACACATGACATTTTACGTTGTCTTTTACACGACACATGACATTTACATGATACAGGGTATTTTACAGGGTCTGCGACTGATCCTGGTGTATGCTGTGACAATGGCACGCACCATAGTGCCGTCAGGGGAGAAGGCGATGCCGGTCCAGTGGCCCGGCTGGATGTCGGCTGTCAGGTTGATGTAGACGGCCCTGTCGATGTGGTCGAACAACCAATTAACCGCGTAGGTGCACGCGGCGCCGCTGCAGTCGCGCGGCTGCTTGTACCCCCCTTGGCAGGTCGGCAGCGCGGACGGCTCCGCACCGGTCTCCGGTTCCGGTTCCGGTTCGGAGTGCGCAGTCGGCTGCGGCTGACCGCCGCCGGGCGAAAACAGGTCCGCTGTGAAAGAGCCCCTGTTCCTGCCGCCGTGGTACTTGAGCACGTCCAGTTCGTAGTACTGCGTGATGGACGCCTCGCCAGTGTCCAGACCGGACGGCGTGCGGTGAAAGTACTGGCCGAACTCCTGGCCCTTGGCCCAGATGAACTGCATGTTGCCGGGTTCGATCGAGTGGTCCGTCGGCTCGGATGCTGAGATGTGACGCGTTTTTGTTTATTCAGTGCCCAGTTCACCTACGTATTTCCTCGAATTATCCCCCCTCCCTCGAAATACCCCACCCAAATGTAGTGTAAACATAGTGTACATACTTTACATGACACACATTTATTATTTACATGACAGATTTTACATACTTTGAGTTTGTGATCTGTGTAATTGCAGAACACGTTAAAACCAAAGACGGTGTTTATACGTAAACAAATATGTCTATAAACAGTTAATTTACGTTACTGTCGTTGTCGGATTTTCCCAGGTCTAAGTATGTCGAATTTCATAAAATTTCTGGCGAAATTATAGACCGCCCTCGAATTAACCCCCCCCTCAAAATTTGCCCGCGAAACAATAAACCCCCTGGGGTATAACGAAGAAATACGGTATACACCTGCTGACCGCACTCACCATGCAATTTTTTCCTGAACATGATCGTCGTAACTCCGTCCAGCTCGTAGCCGCCGGCGGCCGTGAGGCTCTGTTTGCCGCCAAAATAGCCGTCGGGCATGGGCGTGGCGCGCGACACCGACCAGTAGTCGTCCACCCTGGCCTGGTTGCCCACGGCCGTCCCGATCACCATGTCCATGCAGTCCATCAGGTGGCCTGAGGTCAAAGTGCAGCACAGTTGATAAGTAACACTGCACACACTGCAGACTGTAAATGCTCTACACGCGGACAGAAACGAACCAAGCGCTGCAGCCGGAGTCGCTCCTGGCTCGGGTTTCGGTTCGCTAGCCGGCTCGGACTCTGGCTCGGATTCCGGCTCGGATTCCGGCTCGGACTCGGGCTCGGACTCGGGTTCGGGCAGGACGTACGGCGGCACGACCTCGGCCGCTGCAGCCTGGTCTGATGCGCTACTGAAGGGGCTCGATGGCGCCGCCGCGCCGCTCTGTCGCTTGGCCCGACCCGGAATTTTTAGCTGCGTGGAGTCCGGTGTGAATTTTTGTAAAAAAAATTTATGTGAATTTTTTGTGTGTTTAAATATCAATAACAATATATCAATAAAATATGTGTGCGTGCGACATGAATGTATTTAAATGAAATATGTGTTATGTAAATGAAATACACACTAATGCTGCGATTACAGCTCGGACGTAAAATTCCAGCGTAAAATTCCATCGCAAAATTGATTACATGAAAGTGGATGATGATTAAGGTCTGCAATTTTTCATGGACAATATGTTTATGAATACCTTCATTGTGACCAACGGTCATCGTCCACGGTCACCGTCCACGGTCACTTCTATTTGATTCTGAAAATTCAAAAATTTCGATTTTACGCTGCAATTTTACGCCAGCTGAAGAAAAATCAATCGATAAATCAGCTACGCCAGGTGATTGCATGCAATGACATAGCGTAGAATTGATTTTTCGTCATCTGGCGTAAAATTGCAGCATAAAATCGAAATTTTTGAATTTTCAGAATCAAATAGAAGTGACCGTGGACGATGACCCTTGGTCACAATGAAGGTATTGATGAACATATTGTCCATCAAAAATTGCAGACCTTAATCATTATCCACTTTCATGTAATCAATTTTGCGATCGAATTTTACGCTGGAATTTTACGTCCGAGCTGTAATCGCTCCATAAGAACTGCCGTAAGTCCGTAACGGTAGCTGAGTGTAAAACTCAAAACCACCGACCTGCTCCCCAATAGGCACGCCACTAGCGTCACAAATGCAAATCTTCTCCATAGACACTCGGGGCTGGTACAGATCGTGGTAGCCTATGGGCGCGGTGGGGTCCTGAAAGTCGTCTGCGGTGCGCGCGAGCACTCTGCCCCCGCCGATGGGGAAGAGCATGTAGAAGCACTGGTCGAATTGGAAGTCGGTCACCGTGTCCTCGGTGAGCACAGAGCGGCGGAACCAGATTGTCTGAGGGGCGGGGGGTGGAGTGAGAGTGGAAGGGGGTGTGGCTGGGGGTTTTAGTATAGACCAGTATTTAGGCAAGTGTCGAAAGTTATTGATTCATACTAGGTAATCACTTAATAATATTTGATAGTCTAACATACTATACATACATGAATGTACATAAATTCCATGACCGCACATTGTACAATGAAGTCACATATACACAAAAAAAAATTTTCTGATAACATAATCGCTGCACACACTGGTGTACTAATGGCCCTACACACACTAGTTTTCACCGTGACTCGTGTGAAAACTGAAATGGCGACATGGCGACATTCAGCCTACTCTTTTTGTATGCTATATGTGTTTTAGTTTTCAAATTTTCAAATTTTAACTTTCATTAATTTAATTTCTGATTATAATAAAATCAAATCATTCAACCACGTTCATTAACGTGATTTGAAAAAATTTCAGTTTTCACACGAAGTCACGGTGAAAACTAGTGTGTGTAGGCACATGGAAACGATTATCGGTGATTCAAGTCGAATTTTGAAATTTTGAAATAAGTTTTGGATATGTTTTGGACTGTGCGATAATTATATCGTGAGAACTAGAGTGTAAATATTTAGGGGAGGGCGGCAGCAAGGATCCTCAACCTATCACTGTATCAAAGCTCGATACAAAATTCGATTTGAACTATCTTTTCAGTTATCCCACCTGCACATCGTCCTCAATGCGGCCGCCGATGTCAAAGATGTTCTGCCTGTCGCCGGGGTCGATGGCGGGCAGCTGGCGGCCGTAGGCGAACCGGTCCATGACGTACGCCATGCCGTCGTACACCCAGCCGGTGATGATGTCCGCGTTCGTCTGCGGGGAAAGGTGGGGGTGAGAAACACGACTAGTGATGGGAAATTTGAAAGAAGTTTTTTATTGAAGATAAAATAGACGGTTGTTTCGTTCGCCAGCCAACAAATTTTGAAGGGGGGGGGGGTAATTCGAGATGGGGGATTATTCAAGGGGAGGGGTATTATTTAAATTTCGAGGAGGGTCGCAGTAAGGAATACGCCAAAACATCCCAAAACTGGGAATAAATGAGACCAGACACGATATAAATTTATTTGGACATATATAGGGAGATATCCACACGAACTAGTCTATGTGTTGCTGCGATGCAATTTAGCAGCGAATAATGCATCATGTACATTGCATACATGATGTATATTATTCAAGACGGGGGTATTACGAGCAGGGGGGCGGTGTTTTTCCTCAGTCGCTCAGAGACATGGGGGTATTCCGACGGGGAGGGTCTTTTCAGTGGGGGGGGGGGGTACTTCGAGAAAATACGGTAAGGGTTTTTTAAACTTCCAATCCGCACGCCACCCGCACCGACCATGCCGCCGTCGTGGGAGAAGCCGACGCCGGTCCACCTGCCGATGCCGTTGGCGGCGATCTCGAAGCGCACGTCGCCCGTGCCCGCGTTGTACTTCCACTCGGCCCGGTACTCGCACTGGTTGCCCTCGCAGCCCGTGGGGAAACGGTACTCGGTGACGCACGAGTCGCCGCGCACTGCGGTGAGGGAGGATGGGGGTTGGGTGGTGTTGGATGGAAGAGGATTGGGGCGGCTTGGGGTGGTTGATTATTAGCATGGAAAAACTCTGAAATTCATATTTTTGTAAAAAATATAAGATTTTTTATACGTATAATTTTCCAGTATTTTCCATTTTAAAGATTCCAGATTTTATTATATTTTCTTTTCGAGAGATTGGGATTTTTATTTAAAAAGCAGAAAAAATGAAAATATAAGATTTATGTTTCTGGTTTTTTTCCAGTGATTTATCTATATGTATTAGAAATATTTTCTGAAATTATATTGATTTGTATTTTTCAAAATCACCGATTTTTTTCAATGCTAACTACCGTATAGATGTCACATCGAATATTCAAAACGATATCTAGCGATTTTTTCGTCACCATTGAATCTCTAAAATTTATACAGAATGTCGAAAGCGAAATTTTGGAAAATAAATATCACAAATGGGCCTAATATCATCCAAACCCTACTGCTAACAGGGCTATTGCAACGCCACAAGCAAACGCACATGACATGGGCTTCATCTGGGGTGCGCACGACCGGAAGCACACTTTCTGCGAGGAGACTTTCGGCGGGGCCAGGTGCTTGCGTATATTGCCTTGTTCGTCCAGCCGTCCCCCCGACACCGGGAACAGCATGTAGTAACACTCGGAGTCCGAGTCGCCGAACGTGACGTCGTGCAGCAAGTCGCCTGCGGCACGTGCGCATTTGTAAGGATATATCCTGCTCCAATCGCAGACCCAGAGTGTAAAATGTAAAGTAAAGTGTAAATGTCAAGTACAGTGTCAATTGTCATGCAAAGTGACAAATGTCATGTGAAATGTAATGTCAAGTGTCGATTGTCATGCAAAGTGTCAAATGTCATGTCAAATGTAAAGTAAAGTGACAATGGTGTATCCAAATTTTATGTTTTATCCATATCTTATGTCATCGTATCCAAATCTTATGTTTGATAATAAGATTTGGATACAAAAAATCTGATTTGGATACACAGTTGACACTTTACTTTACATTTGACACTTTGCATGACAATTAACTCTGATTTAAATATGATTTGGCATGTCATTTGACATTTAACTTTACACCTTACAGGGTCTGGTACTGCCCCCTGGGCTGGATATCGTCAATATCCAGTGCCGCCAACGCACCTGTGATCCTTTTCCTCGTGAACGTGGCCCTGAGCACCCCGTTTACGTTGGTGCCGACGATGCTCGGCGTGTAGACATCCTGTTGTTGGTCGTCCACGGGCGGCCCGTAGCCGGAATCCGTGTGCATGTCGTGCAGCGACATCTTGCGTCGCCTGGACTTCACCACGACCACGTCCGCGTCGGCCATGCTCGGCGTGGCGCTGAAGCCCACTCCCGTCCACCAGTTGCCTGGCGCCTGCGCGATGCGGAGTTGTTCAAAGTACTGAGCACTTTTCAAAGTAAACGTAAACGTAAAGTATTTTATTTTTACACACTATCGAGTACAGAAAACGTAAAGAATTTTTTTACTTATACACAGCGAAAAGCAGTATTTTTACTCGAAGAAAACGTAAAAGCGTGTATTTTTTCGATTTTGTATCCAGGACAACATAAAAGTGAGTAAAAGTAAAAGTGATAGTCGTCGCTTTCCCTACACGTTATTTCCAGATCATTTCCACTGCCATTTTCGCAGCTATGGCCGTTTTTTAGTTTGTGCCGTTTTTGCTCCTTACCCGGTAATATTTCTTTTTTACGTTTTCTGTACTCGCGTACTTTCAAAAAGTTTTGCGGGGGAACGTAAACGTATTTACTGTGTAAGTTTACTCGTATTTACTCTGTATTTTTCAAGTAAAAGTAAATACGTTTTAAAACAAATATGATACAATGCATCGCATGCTCGCAGGGCTCGCATGTAAAACAGCAGCGCAGGCAATGCTCAGCTGACCTTGGTCTCGATGCTGAATTCGACCTCGTCGGTGTGGTCCAGGTAGGTCCAGCTGAGGCGGTAGTCGCACGCCTGTCTGCCCGGCTCGCCGCCGGACACGCACTCGGGCGGCCAGCGCCAGTCGCCGTAGCACAAGTCGCCCACCACGTCCGACTCCGCTGAGACAATGAAGTGGCAAAGTAATGACCCGTGAAACGTCTCTCATCACAACAGCCGCACCATTTGCCAAGCTAGAATGCCGCAGAAACATTGCACACTAAATTGTGTTGAAATGTTGAGTTAAGAATATTTCAACAATTACAATACATGCAGAGCAGATATAATTACAAATAAATACGTATACTCGGTGGACCGCAAAGTATTTATGCACCCGAAATTACTTTAGGCTTAGTCGATAGCACCCAAACGGGACTTATTTATGTTTTTTATATATTTTAACAACAATCAAAATATTTTTGAAAGAAAAAGGCGGAGTCACGTACAAGCGACCAATGTTTTTTCCTGAAACGGTTTTTTTAAACATTTTTATTTTATTAACGATGACGTCATGATGGTAATTCCTTCAGATATATGAATAGCATGCGATCCGCAGAGTATACATATCGCAAAAAATCGGCTAGTTACACCGAAAGACCAACCATCAAGTTCGGGTACGACAGCAGCTACGGGCGGTTGCGGCGGCTGTTGCGGCGGCTGCGTCGCTGGTGGAGGTGGAGGCGGCGCCTTTGTCAGCACGGGCAGGTTCGCGTTGGCTTTGGGCAGAGTCACCGACACGATGGCGGGCGGATCGGTGTCCACCTCTGCTAAATTTGCGAGTTTTTATATTTACACACCGATTTGCGTACTGTCAGGTGTGTACTTTGGACAAGGATTAGTCATCAGTGTCTACTGTGGCAATTTAAAAGTTTTAAAGAGAATTTACAAATTTTGGTACTCTATATTTAACTATTCAAATTTTCTCACAATACTTCACAATTTTGTCGAAAATACTGTGGCGTGACAGAAAAACAATTCGAGCGGTTTATCTACCTATACAAAAAAAGTAAATTTCATTAAATTGGTGCTCTTTCCGAATAAAATTCAAACCACTTAGTGTCATAAACTCACTATCTACCGGAAATATTTCTCAGGTTATTTACATTTTCAAAAATACAAGGAAATAATTTAACAACACTATTGTACACGCACCCGGTGCGGTGTCAGCTGGCTGCGGTGCAATTTCTATCGGCGGCAGCGGCGGTGCGACAACCGGCTTCTCGTCTCCGGGTAGCTCTGGTACAATCACATAATCGCCAAAGCCAGTGGAGACTTGGCCAGTAGGTTCCGCAGAAGAACCTATTTCTGTGCCTGATTCAGCTGCAGATGAGATACTGGTTTCGGGTGCGGGTTCGGTTTCAGGTTCCGGCTCCGGTTCGGTTCCCGGTTCCGGTTCCGGCTTTCCATGTGGCTCGGGTTCAGCTTGCGATGAACCGTCGTGCGGCGGCGGCAAGTTCAGTCTTGCGGCGGCGATGCACTGCGACTGGGGCACGTGGGCGGGACGCCAGCCGACGGCGACCCAGCTGCGGCCGGCGAATCGCAGCACCATCTCCAACTCGTCGCTGTCCTCGAGCACGCGCCAGAAGATCGTGTCGGACTCAGACACGACCCGCGACTCGTACAGCGACTCGTCGAACGACGTCTCCGTGTAGGGCGAGGCTGCGGTGTGCACACAATCATACCATAAATTTTTTTTCGAAAATCCCCCTTGAATAAATACTCCCAATCAAAAACTCCGTATGTAGTCGGTGGGAAAAATAATGCGAATAAAAGGAATTTTTTAAGATTAATAACAGATTTTTTTCTTTTGCAGTTGATTTCCACTAATATTGGTTCAATTGCTTGATTTATTGATTTCATATTTGGCTTAATTCAAGTTATGGATGTTCATACAGAAAACTGATCACGAATTTTGCCTATACTCCTGATGGAAAAATAACTCCTCTTCTTGAATAACTCCCCCTAAAAACTCCCCATCTAAAAACATCTGACAAAATAACTCCCCTGGAAACACAGAACCGAAACTCACCCAGCGCACACTGAGGCCCATAGAATCCCAGCTTGCAAAAGCACTTTGCCCTGGGGTAGGCGTCCCTGCTCAGCTCGACGCACCTGCCCGCCGCGCCGCAGTCCGCGTCCGCCCAGCACTCGTCCCTGTTCTCGCAGTAGGCGCCGGAGTAGAGGCGGTCGCAGTCGCAAGTGCCCGTACTAGCTTGCCGCCGCCCGTGCCCGCTGCAGTATTGAGAGTCGCTAGTGTCTGCAGTGGGGGGGGGGGGGGTTAGGGGTGGGCGGTGATAGGGTGAATGTTGGGGGTGATGCGAAGTTGTTGGACAATGTTGGTGTGAATGTCTGTTGGAGAGGAAAATCGATATGCTTTTGTGATAAACAGGTCAAAATTTCCTATTGTCGATTTTGTAATTCGGATATGACTCAAACAAATGCATGAACAGAATATTCCCTGAAAATGTTAAATGGAGTGCACGTGAAGGACAATTATTACAAAAACTTAAGAAGCACTTCGACCTGAGCAAGAATATAAAAATCCGCAAGAATATAAAAATGAAAATGTTGCCAATAATTTATAATAATTGATTCAAATTTTTCTATTCAAAATTGACACAAAAATAAAGAAATAAATCAAACAATTTTTCTACAATTTTCACTGAGACATACGAGCCTGCACTGTTCATCGCCGACTGACCTCTAACAATCGAAATATCCGCACATGACCAAAACACATAGTTGCCCCACTCGTTGGCCTGTCTAATCAGCCTAATGCCGCAGTTGATGCACTCCTCATCTGGCAGCTGCACCATCATGTGCGTGGCCGTCTGGTCGTCCGAGCCGAAGAACTCAGCCTGAGGCGGCGTGACTGCTGCGATGGGCTGGTCGAAGGGGTCGAGCAGCTCGACACGGTAGCCGCCCTGGTGCGGGTACGCCATGAACCACGTGATGTTGATCGTAGAGCCCGACTGCAGCGTGGTCGCGTACTCTGCGAAACGCGAGTTAGCTCATCCCACTGCTGTAGTTAGTGGCAACGGCAGGGTCAGGGTCTGCCAGGGTTATTGTGCCACCAGGTGCCAGTCCCAGACCCTGTAAAGTGTCAAAGGTCATGTGAAAGACCGTGTAAAGTGTCATGTGTATCCAAATCTTATTCTATCGAATCCAAATCTTCAATTTTTGTAATCAAAGATTAGATATGGATACAAAAAGATTTGAAGATTAAGCAATCCAAAAAGTACGATTTGGATACAAAAACATAAGATTTGGATACGATACAACAATATTTGGATAAACATGACACTTTATAGGGTTTTTTACGTGACATTTGACACTTAACAGTTTTTTATGACACATTATATTTTACACGGTCTTTTCCACTTTACAGGGATTTTTACGCGGCCTAGAACTGGTAACAGTTCCATATTTACAAGACTAAAATTACAGATGAAATGTTCACGGGAGATTTGAAACATTGCTTGTCAACCCAGTGGTGCATTTGATACTTTTTAGGCGACAGTTCACGGGACTTGAAACGGTCAGAAATTTGTCCCATGAAAAGGCACTAGACGTCGCACGGGATCGAAACAGAGAGTGAAAAGGAGTTGCAAAAAAAGCCCACTGTAACCAACTCTCATCGGGTTTCGTCACGCCGCACGGCGGCTGCGTCCTGGCGTTGTCCAGGAAGTCCAGCGCGGGGTATCTGGCCGGCGGGAAAGTTAATCTCACGTGCGCCAAAGCGCCGTGGTATAATAACGCCAGCATAATCTGCCATCGGCATAGCGACGCCATGCCCACGTCCATGCTTCAGCTGTGAGAGGTGAAGGGTGCATTTTAGTGGGTTAAAAATAGTAGGTCAGAATTAAAATACAAAAATTATTATCCAGACAGCTCCTATACCCGGCGGACCGCAAAGTATGCTCAGAATTTTACCATAATCTAATGAATAAAATCTTGTGATAAATTTTGTGATTAATCATTCCGTAGTAACAACTAAATATTATGATGAACAAGCTGTATAATTTTTGGTTCATTATTCAGGGTTATGGTAGGTTTCCATACTAAGTCCGCCGAGTATAAAAACAACAACATCAATACAGCGTGCGACAAAATTAGCCAGGCGCACAGAACCTAGACGCACGAAACTTCTTTCAGTTGTTTACAATAGAACAACAATAACTGATTAATTGGAACAGCGCGGGGGGCACACTGAAGCAGAACAAGCGCAGTTGCGGCCGCTGCACTGGTGCCAATCCCAGACCCTGTAAAATGCCCTGTAAAACGTCAAATGTCATGCAAAGTGTCAAAAGTCATGTAAAATGCCCTGGGAAATGGCAAACACATTGGCCATTTTGCATGGCATTTTACATGACTTTTGACACTTTGCATGACATGTTACATTTTACAGGGCATTTTACAGGGGCTGGCACTGCCCCCTGGCCGCGATGCCATTTTGAACACGACACAAAGTACACGTGGGATCAGGGCGATTCACATGTCAAAAGGACAAATTTGGAATAAAAACTCTACTTACGCAAAATGTACGAGTAACCGCACTTCGCCTACAATAAAAATACAATACAATTGTCGCAGTCATGCTCGCAGGTAGATGGCGGTCACAAAAATGCCGCACGCGGGCACAATGGACGAATTTTTTTTGACGTCGTTTAACTGCCGCGCTGAAACTTCGGCTGCAGTCGGCCACCGGCACAGTTTAGTAATGGCAAAGCGCCGTACAAAAGGCTGGCAGTGGCAAGATTCAGTCACTGATTGAAAGTTTCAGGCGCGTTTGAGGTTATCGAAAATGGATTTGAACCTGGCTATATTTGAGGGTGGAACATTTCCCTGGGGTTTCTATATAGCGAAAGTTATTAGAGGGGCCTCACACAGTGTGCTTTTCGCATACCTAAATTAAGTACCGCAGGCCGATAGGCAGTCGATAAAATTGTGTATAAATGGAACGCAAAGAAAAATCAAGAAATGACGCAACAGGTGATCAAATTGGGTTAAAATATTTGCGATGACAACACATTCGAATTTTGTATTTCGCAATAATCAGCCATAGAAACAAACTTCCACACAAAAATATACATACCGTATTCTTCTAATAGAAGAAAGAGCGCTGTTATATATTTTTCGTCAACTTTTTTTCCATGCCGTTCTATTTTTTCACTCATTTTTTGGTTTGAATGTGGGTTTTTTATGAAGCTTGACGAATATTTGAATATGAGAACATTTATTTGAAATTGAATTTTTGTGTTTTGGCACTCTTCCAATGTAATTTCTACCAGCCATCGCATCGGAGACTGCCGTTCAATTGAGGGTGCTGTTCTAGTGTTTTCGTGAGCGCAAAAACGTGCCAAAACGTACCGTTCTATTGTAGGTGCCCTTCTATTGGAGGTGCCCTTCTATTGGAGTATGCCTTTCTATTAGAAGAGATACGGTAAATACGAGGTGGGTTCAGTAACTTGAGCAGGCAACGGGGCAATAAGCAGCAAAAACCATGGGAATGCGGCAGGCAACCAAATCCGTAAATTTCTCCAAACCAACAACTGGACGCAATGTACAATTGAACTATTTAGGTAAATAGGTATAATAATGACGCGGCCAGAGGTTGAAAATTGTATTGGCTATCTCACAACCCCGCCTCCCCCCCCCCCCCCCCCGTAGTCAAAGTTCTGGCAACCCATGGGGGAGTTATGCAAAGGGAAAGTTATTCGAGGGGAGGAGTTATTTTTTTGTCAGAATATTTATTAAAATGGATTGGCAATATATTGTACGAGTCGGTTTACATTTGTTCCATGATTCAAGCAATG
Organism: Sphaerolaimus hirsutus; assembly: GCA_964036195.1. Lineage (NCBI taxonomy): Eukaryota > Metazoa > Nematoda > Chromadorea > Monhysterida > Sphaerolaimidae > Sphaerolaimus > Sphaerolaimus hirsutus. The sequence goes on from OZ038457.1 coordinate 9,305,397, forward strand.
AAATGAATGCTACATAGTGAACGTCAGTTTCAAAAGAACACAAAGGCTACCTAAATATTTACATAAAACTTTTTCATACATGGTATGTCTTTACCACACATCAGAAAGGGGAGTTTATTCGAGGGGAAGTTACTTTTCTCCACAAAGCCAACAGAGAGGACTTATTCGAGGGTATACGGTATTCATAAATATTCTCCTGCACACACTCACAAAGTTGTAAAAAACGTGTACAGTCAGGTAGGGCACTGGGAAAGGTGATCTGTGACACACTTGGGCACCGGTGCACGTCGGGCAAAAAGATGCACGCGATAAGGCGGTCAACGCAAGGCGAGCGCATCACATAAATCTATGACGAATGTGGTGCAGACGGCCGCACCAGGGGCGCTGGGCACTGCAAAATAATGAATTTACACGACCAGCGCCGCCGGCGACATGCCTGCCACCATCAACTTTTGCAGCGCCTATAGTTGAAGCCGGAGCGCAAGCCGCCCAAGCTGGAGGCGTTCAACGTGTCGCCCGCGCAGGGCCCACGTCACATCCCATTGGAATGCAGACAGTTCATCAGCGTGCGGGCCGGCGCGACTGCACAACTGCGGGGCGAATGACCCGGCCGTGCCAAACGCCCCGTTAACTGCGCCGCCAAGGACGCCTGCAGTGATGCTGCGGTGCCGCGCCGAAGATAACTTGCAACGATCCGCCGCGCGGGGTGGATGGAGTGCGGCAATGGGGCAGTGGATGAAGTACTGCGGGCCGGATGCCGGGGGCCGGCTGCGAACCTTTACAGCTACGCGCTAGCCAGGGGTCGGCTATATACTTTAAATTTTATGAAAGTAACATCATGCGAATAATTATTTACACAAATTCCACGGGATGGCAAAGGATGGCAAAGGATCCCTTTTTAATGACCCTGTTTGTTTTTAAAAGATCCCATATATGGCTATGAGTCAACATATACAGTGATATGATACACGCGACAGTATTTAGTGATCTTATGTAAAAAAGTGTTATACAATGGCTGTGGAGCGTCTTGGTGTTGTTGTCTGGTTGGTAAAATTGGGCATGCAACAGTACTCAAATAAGCGTAGAAGAGAAGGTTACTATTGTACATTTATGTATATTTATACATACAACTTACGGCGTGACATATATCTTCGGAATATGTAAAAATGACAACATTCTCCGTAAAGCATACGGTTCGATCAGTATATACATAACAGGTTAATCAAAACCAATATGGCAATAGCCGCAATAGTCTACATCTTCAACAACTTCTCGAAACAGAAAATAAAAGCAAACAAAACACATAAAAGCACAATTTTCAATGTTCTAAAATGGCCAAAGCTGCGCAGACGCGGCGGCGAGCATGAAATGAATGGACGCGTCGGCCAGCCGGGCGGCACGACTGCGGCAAATGGACAAAAAACGCCCCCAACCACTTTACAAACAAAAGGGAAATCTATCGCGAGCGAAAGGGAAATCTATTGTATAATATTTATGTACTACTCGACGCTACTCCACACTCGGTTGAAGACGCTCTCGTCTCAGAGGAGTGTTAAACTGGCGACGAAACAAACATGCGCAACGAGTCGGCCGCGCAGCCGCACAGGTGCGCTGCGCAACTGCTCAAACTGCTGCCAGGATTCGTGCCGCCCGGCCGCGCTCACGCGTCCCGCTGCGCAGCTCTTCCATGCGCTCAAGTGGGCGGGGAAATGATTGCGCGCAGCATATTGTCCTATGCTGATCGGAAAAAGCACCAAGTGATTTATGGGTGTGGGAAAAAGTATTGGTACATATTTATATTTACCTACTTAATTCAATTTTAGAATATATTTACCTTGGCTCGCGCTGTGGTGGAGGTAAAATGCACAGTATCTATGACGAGGCGAGTGCTTGCAATCAACTCAATGTCAAATGAATCATGCGACGAAAGGTAATCGGTGATGTGCAACGGTCGGAGTGGGCGTGCGACAAATGTCGGGCAAACAGGAAGAGCAGGTCACATCACGCTGGCATGACGCATGATTCAGGGAAAGACGCACACGCGACGCGACGCCGGCAAACGCATCAACATGCACATTCACATCGCGCACAATCGCCGCCAGAAACTAGTTTGCACAACATTTTTGCGCGCGACGGCACATTTTTGGACAACACCTCCGCAAAAAATACATGAATACAGAAAAACTGAAATGTAAATGCGAATGTTTGGTACCGTTTCTGTACGAAATAATGCGAAAAGAGGCTTCCTCGCGAGTTGCAACAAATCTATTTTTTGTTTGTGTGAAATGAAATGTCTGCGCTCGCTGGTGGAGGGGTCACCAACGAGTCTGGCACACGAGTTCTCAGTGTACTTGACTAAAAATAGTAATCAAATCAATGTGCACTTTTGTTTTAAAGTACCTATCCGCATTTCACCATGCGTTTTAGGCACGGAAACAAATACACCTTTCTGAAAAAGAGAATAAATATACCTAGGTGAAATACCTGTATATTTTATGGATGTAAATAGAATGACATAAATATTTATCTACGGCAACCATCACACAAAAGTCACAGCAATGGTCAGCTGCTTAAAAATGGGATATTTCGCAAAATAAATTCAATTTAAATGACTTCTCTAGGGGTTGAATTTTTGACTTTCATATTTGTGTGAATAAAAATGACAATGTCAATGTCTGTCATGTTTTTGTTATCCAAAATTCGCTTTTTGGCAGACTTTATTCGAATTCTTTTAATTTCCCCAATGAATCGAACAACATTTTGATTTGTGTCTTTTTTGATTTTTCGAAGCGCGGATAATATTTAATTCGATTATTATCCGCACTAAAGCACGTTTAAAAAAAAAATCGAAATTCACATTTTCGAATTACCTAAATCGCCGCGTTTCAACGACAAGTGTTCGATTTTTTCTACCGGTTAATGTGGTCAACAAAAAGTGTTTTACCACAATTCTTTTATGATCATTGCACGCGGCATTGCTAATTGATCGGTAATAGAAGAATTAAGAGAAGTGCCCACGCTTTATGGTCATTCTGTTCTTTTGTGTAATTACATTGTAAATACAATGTAAATAGTTTTATACAATGCTATTTTTAGGCAGAGACACAAGCTATCTAGAGGGTTTCGTGTCATTCAAAATGTTAATGAACTTGGTTGGGACTGAGAGAAAAAATGCTCAGAGATGGCAATTATTACCGACTTGTTATTAGGTATCAGCGGTAAGTCAATTCACAGATAAATGTGTAAGCGATAAGTAACGTGATAAGCGAATACGTACAAGTGATAATTTACTTTTCATTTCACTTATCACCAAAGCATTACTTACACATTTGACAAAGGTGCAGAATTGGCTCCAGTCCAAGGCGGCGAAAATGTATTGATATTGCGATAAAAAATCGAGAGAAAAAACACTGTAAGTATTATTTTTCATGGAAAAATGGGGGAAAACGACCGCGCGCGCATGGCAAAGGGCATCAAATGTCGCATAATGCAGCGCCGCTGACAACAACTGACAAAAAGGTGGACACTCGAAAAAATGGCGTCAAATATCATCGCTCGAGTGGCAGCTAGCCGCCAAGTGGCTCCGACAACGCCCAACTCAACAGCCGCGCTGCCCACATCTGGCGCGAAATACACCAAGTTAAACCACGCGTGCGGCACTTTGCACGCCGAAATGTAGAAATGGAAGAGAACCAGCGCGCGGTGATAGTAATCGCTCGGCGCCGCACTTAACCGTAATTCATATCAATCATAATAATACAGTGAATGCAGCCGGCCGTATATAGACTCTTGAGCAACGCGCCCGGGGCAGACGCGCCGGTGCGGCCGTGACCATGAGCGAGCGGCCAGAACGGGCGCCGCCGCCACACCGCTGTAAAGTCGCCCAGCTCGCAGAGAATGCACCGCCGTGGCGGGGAGGATGCGCCAGAGTTGTTAAAATGACTGAACTTTTCTCAAAGTATATGTATATGTAAAATACTTTTTTAACTCACCACTGAGTAGACAAAATGTAAAATACTTGCTTTGCCATGCACATGAGTACATGAGAGTGAAATACGTTTTTACAGTGGAATGTAAAAGTGTGTACTTTTTGCCTGGAAAACGTAAAAGCGAGTTCTCTTCACAAAATATGTAAAAGTGGTTACTTTTTGGCGTAAATTGTAAAAGCGACTACTCTTCACTTGTGAAAGAAAATTTTACACTGGAAGACATGACAGATGTTGCTTTTAAGCATTTAGTAATTTCTATAGGAAAATAATGATTTTAGTAAAGTTTCCTTATTTTAGCAACAAAAGTGCAATTAGAAATCTCTATACTTTTTCTGTACTTTTCAAAAGTACACATACAGGTGAGTACTGGTACTTTTAAAAAGTATTTACCCAGTTATGTATTTTTCGAGTAAACGTAAATACACTTTCACACCAGTGGGCTGCGCCTTGACTCACCTGCGACGCGGCCACGCAGTCGGACTGCACGCACGCACTTGCACATGCACATGACGACTGCCCCCGATGCGTCCGCCGCGCTTGACTGGGGGGGGGGGGGGCTGACGCCAGTCGCTAACGCTATCATGCACACGCAACCGTCGGATCAAATCTTTAGAATGATAAATAATCACACATTGAAATGCATGCGCAGAGAGGAGAATATCCAGAAAAAATCTTAATCACTAGTTCAGCGTAGTGTTCGACAGAATGAATGCGAATTTGCCAAAATCTAGTGGTGGTTTTTCGGGTGCCGACGCAATGCGTGTTCACGTGTCGCCCCAACATGTGAGAGGCAGTCCGAAATCGTACGGGGGAAGAGTCCAGGTAGGGATAGAAAATTAAATGTTTCAAGGGGCATAATTTTCAAAGTGGTTTGGTTTGAGCCGCGGAACGGTCACTCGTGGTGTATAACTCATTGATAACTTTGGGTTTAGCACCAAATACAATCATAATGATTTGAAAAACACAAATAAAAATTATATATTCAAAAAGAGAAATTCTAATTATTCAATTCATAATATTCAAAATTATTCATATCCAAATTATGGAATTTTAAGCTAATAAAAACGCAGAAAAACTGATGAACCGACCAAAAAATAAACAAAAATATAAAATTTGAAAAACATTTAAAAAACGATCATCAACACTTCAACCAACTACTACACCACCAAGCATGCCTCACAGTGGAACATTCTGTGCTCACGTGCCCGTACAATGTCATGTAAAAATTCGAAAACATGTCGCCGCCTGCCCACTACAACCGGACCGGATAGTGTCGCGCCGACGGCACCAGACCCCCAGAGTGGTGTCAAAACATCTGGGCCGGGCGGCCGCAGCCCATGTTGACCTCGGGGAATAGAATTTTTGAGGTTGATTTTGATGGGGGGTTGAAACTTTGGCACCCACTGTATTGAATAATGTCATCTGAATATCTAATGCACGGGGTAATCAATTAAAGGGCACGATTTTAGTACATTCGCGGGTCGTCAAAGTAAACTAGCACTATGTGAAATGGTAAAGAGCACCAGAAATCAGTTATTTGCAAATAAGTTGAAATGTGATCATGAAAAGTTTTTAAGATAGAAATCAACCAGCCACCAAATTTGATAGGATCTAGCGAACCCTGAAAAGCCCCCCTCTTCGAAACAAGTGCTCCCATCTGTTCTACAAAGGTAGTCATTCGGTGGTCAAAAATACCATGCAGACGCCATTTACTACATGTAAAATTTAAATGTAGCACTACAAAACCGAGTCAACGCCACCGGCGGTTGGCGCGATGCCAAAATGACAAGAGCGTTCGAACTTTAAAAATGAACATGCTGGATAGGAATGTAAATACGCGCTCAAATAGTGGGAGATAATCAATACACAACACACTCACACAGCGCCGTTTGATAAGAAGTCGAAATGTTGAGCAGTTGCCACATCAGACACACGGCGTCCGCAGTGCAGCCACACTAAACGGACACAATGGCAGCCGCGCCCACACTGGCAAATCGTGCACATAACCAGCGAAATCTCAAATCGCACACGCAAAAAAACCGTGTCATGTCGCATCTTTCTCAAACATTTGCCAAAGATCTGCCGCAGCGGCACAGATATCGTAAACACCCATAAGATGGACCGCAATTACTCGGCCGGCCGCTCGGCGCACGCGCTCAACACGTGAATTGAACCTGTGCAATCAACATGCCGCTCGCATGACAAACGCGAGAGACGGCCCCACACCACCTTCCAGGAGCTAGCATCATTTTAAATGCTAGTCACTTTATGTGCTCCAAAAAAGCATAGTTTGAATGCCGATGTGCCGATTTTATATGCCACATTTCTACAATTTATATGCTGGGAATATCTTAATTATCCCACACAACTTATTTGACACACTTAAAATTCTATTTAGGTTACACTAGTTATGCTAGCTCATTTTTGTTTCAAACACATTGTTAACACATCTTGCATGCTGTATTTGAGCTACACTTTATATGCCACATAAATAAAACAGGGATTTTCCAGCAGCAATTTGAAGTAAGTTTTAAAAGAATGATTAAATGACATAAACCCAAATACCATCTTCACATGCAGTAAGTGTATATTGGATATCAAGCATATTGGTATGTTGGGAAAGTTTCTGCAATTTCTGGATTGTCTCCCATTTGATCATCCTGGTGCCGGTTCCGCAAGTGGACAAGTTAAGAGTTAAAAGTTAAGAGTTGAGTAAAATGACAAATGGCGAGTTAAGAGTAAAGTTAAAGTTTAAGAGAAAAGTTAAAATTTAAGAGTTGAGTTAAAAGTTGAGTGAAATGTTAAGAGTGGAGTTAAAGTTTAAAAGTTGAGTTAAGAGTTGAGTTAAGAGTTGAGTTAAGAGTTGAGTTAAGAGTTGAGTTAAGAGTTGAGTTAAGAGTTGAGTTGAGAGTTGAGAGTTAAGAGACAAGTGGAAAATGATGGTAAAAAAATAAAAATGTGAAATTGGTATTGATACAGCTGTTCGCTGGCATGCTGCCAATGTTGTATGCACGACATTTGAAAATAACGTATCCAAAAAAATCATCGCTAAAAAAAAAAATCGCAGAACGTTGTTTCAAAATGGCCGTGCGGGGACAAAATATGATTGAAGATCAGCGTATCGCGCTTCTGCAACAAATGACCCATTTGTCTTTTAAATCAACTTTTAACTCACATTTTAACCTTTCACTCAACTCTTAACATTTAACTCAACTTTTGACTCAACTTTTAACCTTTAACTCAACTCTTAACTTTTAACTCAACTTTTGACTCAACTTTTAACCTTTAACTCAACTTTTAACTCAACTTTTGACTCAACTTTTAACCTTTAACTCAACTCTTAACTTTTAACTCAACTTTTGACTCAACTTTTAACCTTTAACTCAACTTTTAACTCAACTTTTGACTCAACTTTTAACCTTTAACTCAACTCTTAACTTTTAACTCAACTTTTGACTCAACTTTTAACCTTTAACTCAACTCTTAACTTTTAACTCTTAACTTGTCTACTTGCGGAACTGGCCCCTGGACAACCCTAGTAAGGTTTCAACTAGGATATATAGCTGGAATTAATCTTGACACACTTTCATATGTAAAAATTGATTACACAAAAGTGGATGATGCATGTCTCCAACTTGTCATGGACAAAGTACTAATCCATCCCTTAATCCTCAGAAAATCAACATGCACAGTCAACTATTGCTGGAGATATTTTCCAGAAATGTTGATGTAAAATCAGATAGGTAGGTGAAGTTGGAGACCTGTATCATCATCTGACATCCACTTTTATGTAATCAATTTAATGCATGAATTTTACATTGAGGTGTAATTGCAGCCTATATACCCTAGCTGAAACCTCACTAGGATCATCCAGGAACTTCCAATGGGATACGATCTGGAAACAAAAAAAACTTTCCCAACAGACCAATACATTAAAATACTTTCAATATTTCACCGCAAAAATGTAATCCACCGAGTTAGGCACCAAAACCGTGTTGCGGTTGCTACACGAACAGCCTACAAAACGACGCAGCGACAGGCAACAGGCGAGCGGCGGCAACGCCGCACTGACCTACTTCCACCTGGACGCGGGCGTGGGTGTGGCGCGGCGGCGCGGCGCCAAGACCGCACATTTTAGGCGCCGCCGTCACAGCGGCTGGGTGACCGCCGCGACGCAACTTTGGATCCATTTGTGGCTGATGAGCGTCAACGTCATCGTTCAGACCTTAGCTAGAATTCTTGGATAAGCGAGCTTGAGGACTATTATGGTGGCTCGGTTGGATAAAAAAGTTTGTGTTGGTGTAAAGTGACATCATTGGTGTCTACAGTGACTTGAACGCATGTCCGCAGTCGGGACGATGGATGGTGTCAAACGGTGCCAGTCGCGCCGCAGCACGGCCGCACGCATATCACTGCACAGTTTACTATGAGTTTATCAAAGTCGACCGTCTATATGGCAAAACTGATGCAGGGAATAAGGAGCTAAATACAAATCTTTACACAAAATCAAATGAAATTAGATCATAATCATCGTAGTCGCATGCGTAAATAAATAAATACGAGCGTGGCATTGAATATTTCATAAATATTGTTTACATTTCTCGAACCCTCAATATTGGCGCTACACACGCTGGGTATCAACTGGTTTTCATGTCAATTCAGATTTCAGTTGGCCGGTCGCAGGACAACTTTCAAGTGCACATGCTGCAATTTCGAACGAAAATGAGTTTAGATCTGCATGTGCACTTGAACAGCGTTCATGAACCAAAATCTGAATCGCAACCATCTGAATCTGAATTGTCCCAGTTCACACCTGGGGGCAGTCCCGCACCCAGTAAAGTGTAAAGTAAAGTGTCAAATGCAATATGACAGGTCAATAAAATAAAAAGAAATTTTGTTATTATTGAACCTTTGACAAATTTGTATGATATTTGAAACTTTACAGGGTGCGGACCACCTGATGTCATTGTGAACTGTGTGTAGGGCCATTTCAGTGAATCACCCTTCGTTATAATCATCTAAAACGCTACCACCTTAGGTAAAATTTATGGCTTCACACAGAAGAATAAGTATTCACACATCATCCACCTGGGAAATACAGAAAACCGCATCATTTGCTTATGACAGTTATACCGTATTTCCTCGAAATACCCCCCCCCGTGGGTTTATTTTTCACAGTGGAAATTTTGAGGGGGTATTTCGAGGGGGGTATTATTTCGCCAGAATTTTCCTGAACTCCCAGTACTTTTTTGTTGCTTGTAACGTACGCACGCCGTAGAAAAATTCAACCATAACCACCATGTATAAGAGTCAATATACTGATATAAGTATGTAGATGTATTCAGCATTTGTCAAACTGTTACACACATATCGCTGCATCTGTGTGCACTTTCAATTATCGCTGCATCTCCAGTCCCTGCTGCCGATTCACTCAAAATAAAAATGTCATAAAAAGATTTTTACAGTCCCAAACCCGAAAACACGATCCCATTTGGGGTACGGTTCGAACCCCAGGAGAAGTCTTTGTATTTTTCTATTTTGGTATTTGACAACAAAAACTTGGACGTGAGCCAAATTCACATGCGGGCAGTGGGGCACTCGCACGAACATCCTTTAGACCATAGTATTCCATAAAGTCCGCCGAGTTTACAGATCACAAACCATTCCCATCTGCTCGCAGTGCTACACATCCGCGGGCGGGGCGAGCGCGCTGAGCGGCAGGTGCACCGCGGCGCCGTTGTCCCAATGCACCAGGGCGCACGTGTGCCCGTAGCGCTTGGCCACCGTGCCGCGCATGTGCCGCATGTGGTGCCGCAGCGGTTCCCACTGCTCCAGTCGCACCTGCGCGATATGTATTTACTGCGAACTGGGATGGGATATCAGATAAGATAAACAAATGTTGGTATGTGGTAACACGAGTCGTCGAATGGGTATTTTATATGGCTGGGGAGCGTTAGGATGGGGTGTTTGCCATACAGGATTACTCATGTTCCAGCGTGCACATTCTCTGACCTGTGCACCAGACGTAAGTTCAATAAGTGAGTATATATAGGTGACGAGTAATTTTTAAGTTACAGGTTAAATTCAGAAATCTCCGTGCCACTTCTGAGCTACATCATCCATCTCCATCTCCATCATACCCCAGAGCGACACACCAGCGCCAACCTTATACTCAAACACGGTCAGCGTGTCCAAGTCGAGCCTGTGCATGCAGGCGAAGCATACGGCGAAGCCGTGCCGATCGCTGTACTTCCTGCCGACGCGGTCGTAAACGAAGGGTATTTCAATGCCGTCGGCGACGAGCGCCTCGGCCAGCGCGCGCCAGTACACGTCGATGGCATCGGGGCGCCAGGCGACCGGCTCGCCCACCGTTAGTTGGCCAGCTGCCAACTGCAGTGCGGCGTCGGCGCGCGCACCCCACTGGCGCTCGGCGGCACTCAGCTTGTGCCGGCAGCGGTCGGCCAGCGAGCACACCTGAGGATCGAGTGACGCACTGATCGGTGAGCTAAGACATGTCAGTGTGTCATGAGTGCATGCTCAAATGAAAAATCATAGAATCATACTGCTGCACGCATCAAGCAGCTTCTGACGTTGGTGGAAATACGTTCATTTTTGGGTCCTGACGTTTAAAGAGGCACTAGGTGGGGTCAATTGCATTTATTTTGCACGACACAGTAGGTGCCAATTGGACCACTGCTATCGTCATATCACGGCGCCAGTGCAACATTTTACCACCTGCCAGTGCCAGCACCAGCAAACAGACGCCTCAATGTCAAGTACCTGGTAGTATTCAGCCTCTAGCAGCAGCTCGGACAACTGGGTGTTGTCGTCGGGCAGCGGCGTGGCGGCAGCGTCACGCAGATGGTTCAGGATAGTGTGGAAGTGTCGCCCATCACGGTCGATGAAGTACTCGTGGCATGACTGGGGAGAGTGAATTCTCCTATAGCCCTTCGGCCAGTTCCGCAAAATGAGAAGTGAAATGGAAAGGCGAATTAAAAGCGCAAAGGCGAAGTGAAATGGCAAGTGAATTGGGAAGGAAATTGGCAAAAGCGAAGAGAAATTACTTTTTATTTTTTTTACTTAGCTTTTGCCAATTCACTTGCCATTTCACGTCGCCTTTGCCATTTCACTTCTCATTTTGCGGAACTGGCACCTGACCGACAGGCAGCCAATTGGAGAACTGGATACCGTATTTCCTCGTAATACCCCCAGCGGGTTAATTTCTTCAGTGTGCAAATTTTGAGGGGGCTTATTCGAGGGGGGTTATTTCGTCAAAACCGTTATTCATGGTATGGAATGCGCTATAACATACCCAAAACCGGTTAATAATGTAACTAGCTGAATAGGATATACCTATTTGGATATATCAAGGACCATCGCTACACAGCAGGAGTAGCTGCGCTGACTACTGGCAGCAATCAATACTTGTACATTGCATACACGCAAATAATCATCCTACCAGGGGGCATGTCGTGGGGAAGAAGAGGGTTATTTTTGTCAGCTCACCAAAACCCGGGTGTATTTCAAGGAAATACGGTTAAGATATTCACCCACCGCAGCATCGACATTCCACCTGGGCGCACACAGCCTGGCGAGCATGCAGTCGGGGTCGGCCTGGAGCGTGGCGGCGCTGGTCTCGAAGTGCCGGCCGCCCACGTTCAGACGCACGCGGCCGTTGTCGCAGCTGCACCCGCGGCCGCGAGGGCGCGCGCAAGTGGCCGGCGGGCTCGCGGCCGTGCTGCTCGACGCCGCCGCGGTGCTTTCGGCCGACATCTGACGACACTGACCAATGGTCAGAATTCAATACTAAGATATAGTGAATAGTTGCGATTGTAACGAGTTAGAAAGGAACAGCGACACAGCGCTGCTGGTATACAGCCGCATCAATCTAGATATAAACTGCAGCACAGATGCAACACGGATTTGCATTAATGGCGCTCCACACGGTAGTTGACGCTACTTTTTGGATATCAATTGTGTCAACTCAGAGTCAACTGGTTTTTTTTTTAGTTGACCATGACACTTTTTAGTTGAAAACGTGCACATTTTTGTGTCAACTGAAAAATTTGGGCAGTTGACAATTATGAGCAAGAGGCAGAGTCAACTAAAATGACACGCGTACGCTCAACAGTGTATGTTTTTAATTTAGTTGACATTTCTTGATGATTACTTTTGTCAATTGGGTGATTTTCATAGGCAAAAATCAACTTCAGTTGACATTTTTGTTGCACACAAATAACAGTTTTTTAAGGTGAAAATGTCAACTCATGAAAAAAGTGTATGCAGTACATGCAAGTGTACATTTTTTAGTTGACATTTTCATTTTACAGAGATTCAATGGACTCTTTATTGTCAACTGCCTAAAATAGTGCTAAAACACATGAAAATGTGCTAGTTGACACAGTGCTCACCGACTTTCTAAAAGTACCTTTATTCTTTCAAATCTTAATCAAAAAGTTTGAGATTCTGATAGAGAAAAATGTACCCCATCTTTCATAGAAGAACTTTTCACATGAAAAATTATAATAAATTTATGAAAAAAAATTTTGTCCACATTTTTTGCTTGAGTTGACATCAGGTACTGAACGTACGCCCACACTCACTTGACAACCATGAATTTTTAACTTCATCAACTTCATAAATTTTTTTACACAAAACTTACTTAAAATGTAATTTGATGCTATAGTAGTGAGGGAAAATGTGGAAAAGTTGCTAAAGACTGGTGAATGCAGACTATCATGTATAAATTGGCCAAATTGCTCAATTGACATTTCATTGTGATTGTATTTGTCAAATTCATGAATCCATGCTCAACTCAGCCATTTTTCACTCATTTCCAAAAATCATTTTTATAAGTCAAATATGTTTCCATTCTTTGCAATTTTTTTTATGCTGTAATATTTTTCCTCTATCAAATGACATGTGTTCCACAATTTGAATTGCAGTAAAACATAACTTTGAAATATTTAAACATTGAATTTTCTAACAATAATATCTTTTATTTCCTGTGTACATTTCTTTCTGTTCAATGATCACCAAGTGCCACATTTTTTTGTCTTCCTGCTGGTACTGTTTGCAACATGATATGCATTTCTTGTGTTCATTGAAAAATAAATTTTGACTTGATACAAAATAATTTTTTTTCATCACCGAAGGCTGGGTCAACTTATTACTGAAAATGTATTTTTTGCAGTTGACAATATCATGTTACAATCATACCTAACTACCCCAAAAATAACAAAAAAAACGGATTAACGCGTATGCAGTAACATAAATGTCTACTCAGAAACAGTTTGTGTCAACTAAACAGAGTTGACTCTGAGTTGACATCAGAATCGATGTCAACTAGCGTGTGTAGCGCCAATGGTGGGATATTTTGGGATCGCTAGTCCCAACTTAATCAACCTGTACCTAGTGGGGGATAAACTTTCCTCAGTACTACTAATTAAATTTACGTAATTGAATATTCACTTCCCAACTGACAAATTTTCGACAACGTGGGAAAATATTTTTCAAATTAATTCAGCAGACTATGGTGATCTTATCAATCTTCACTAGAAATTGCAGCTGCACAGCCAACCACTTAACTGAGATTTCTCACTCAATTTGCATGCTGACGTTTGAAATATGTAAAATGATCACTTAAGTAGACAAGAAAGACAATATTCCCGGAATCAAATAAATGCTGTGCGATTTCTGTCGCAACTATCTTGTTTGACCCATTATCCGATAAATTACTAATGCACTGCTGCCCTTGAAAAAGTACGTGTACAATATTGTATACTCCGGTAACATTACACCCTGCACGCGTGGTTCCCGCTGGAAGCGTGCCAAATATTTTTCTACGCATGTGATTTTTATAAAAAGTTGAAAGAATTCATCTCAGTTATAACGTGATACGTTAACTTATTCACAACAATGATTTTTTCATATTTTACACAAAAATAGCATGCTTTATGATTAGGGTTCAAACGATATATCGTATCGAATATCGAATATCGGATATCGACCATTTTTTAATATCGAATATCGAATATCGTTATCGAAAATTTTAAAAAATATATCGAATATCGATATCGAAAATTTTGAAAAAATATCGAATATCGATATCGAATATCGACCATATTTTTGATATATCGAACCTGTATAATGTCCTTAATTAAGTTATTTTTTTTGTTTTGAGATATTTGTGATTAATTTGATTTGCTTATAGTATCTAAGTTGATGAGTAAAAGTAAAGTATTTAATGTTATCTTTGTTGGAGTGCTTACTCCACATTTCTTGTGTTTGGTTTGGCCACATACCTACTGAACTACCTACCTCAAATTTGAATCCAGAAAATGCTGATATGCTGCTTTTTTGCAACATGCCCTTAAACAATTGGGTTATAAGTTTGAATTGTAATATCTACCAATTTTTGTTTGTCTGATACAATTTGATTCGTCATGTTTTTTCTTCAATTTTCTCATTCTGACCATTGTAAACCTTGTTAAAATCAATTGTACTTTTCAGTAAAGAGATAATCAACCATGTTTGGAACCATATGAAAATACAATATGCTGCTTGAAATATGCCTTGCTATACCAAAAGCTAAATATCGAATATCGAAATATCGATATCGAATATCGACCATTTTTTAGTATCGAATATCGAATATCGATATCGAGGGTCCATATCGTATCGAATATCGATATCGAAAATTTTGAAAAAATATCGAATATCGATATCGAAAATTTTGAAAAAATATCGAATATCGAATATCGATATCGAAAAGTGATATCGTTTGAACCCTATTTATGATTATTGGCACGCTTCCAACGTGAGACATAAATCAGTACGATGGCAGAGTATCATGTTCACCGAGTATACCAAAACTACAATATTGTCCGCAATATTGTGATATTTACCATCAAATAATCCCTCTTCGAAAAGCTCCCCTCTTAGCTGACTTAGGAGAAAATACCCCCCCCCCCCCCCCGCCAGAAAAAGTAATCCTATTCGATAGGTGGGATAGACAATCATGTATAACAACGTTTTACATGTTTTATTTAAATTAATATATTCTCTTACAACTGATGTTCACTAGCATTAATTACATAATATTCTGATGAGAAAATAACTCCTCGCCTCGAAAAACTCCCCAGTAGAAAAATTATGACTACAAAAATAACTTCCCTGGGGACTTATTCGAGGATATACGGTTAAAAAAGATGCACAAAAATTTATTACCACCAGTAAATAAGTCATTTTCTGTTAGTGGGCTTCACAAGCCTGTATTTTGCAAACTTTTATACATTTCCATTCGCGCCACAGCCGCACTAAATATATTTTTACCTGAAACAAAGTTCTATAAAAGCAATCTCATCGAATTTCAAGTGAAAAACCCTGTAAGTAAAATGGAATAAAATCCAGAGGAAGTGTATATACCGTATATCCTAGAATAAGACCCCCCTCGAATAACTCCTCCCCTTTGAATAACTCCCCCCTCAAAAACACTGACAAAATAATAACTCCCCACCCTCGAGTAACTCCCCCTCCTGAATAAGTCCCCCCTCTGGGTGAAAATTGTGCTATGAAATTCACAAAAATGATAGATGAACATACAAAAGAATGTTAACGTATGGCAGCGACAGCAGATACATGACATGTACGCAGTATATAAACACCTTTTTGTTGTTGTTGAACTGTTAAATACATGGATTACATGAGTTGACAGAATGCATTCATACGATGCATTCAGTCCAAGTTTCTGAGGAAAAAATAACTCCCTCCTTTGAATAACTCCTCCCCCTTGAATAATTCCCCCCCTCAAAAACTCCGACTAAAAAATAACTCCCCTGGGATCTTATTCGAGGATATACGGTACATAAATATCACTGAAAACATAGCAATAAAAACAAAGTTAAAAACAAAGCAATAAAACTCAATTAAGAATAAGAATAAAAATTCAACGAAATTTAAAATGAGGACATCGAACGTTGAGAATGCACACAAAAACATAAAGGAGGTGATAAAAAATGATCCGACTAAATTTTTATCTTCAGACAGTCAATACATTGAAAGCACACTTAAACCCATCACCAATAAAAACATAAATACCATATCTCATCTGAAAATATCTGTTATATATTTTTTCTCATTGCATCACTTCGATCCCACTATCCTTGCATATTTCTCATTTAATCATAGAAAGTAAACTTAATAAGTGAAAAAACACACAAAAAAACACGCATTACACCGATGATTGTCCCCGCATCAGAGTTTCCTGAAGAGTGCAGCCGTAGCGCCGCCGCCGCCGTTGCAAATCGACGCGACGCCCAGCTGGCCCGGCTGCAGACTGTGCACCAGGTGGACGGCAAGGCGACCTCCGGACATCCTGCGACATTGAACCTCGATTGAAAACGTTCATTGTGTTTCATCGGGGTAGTCAGTGGTGAGGGGGGGGCCCTCACAAACCTGAAGCTATCCATTACTAATTTGTGTACCGTTTTACCTATTCTTACCGTATTTCCTCGAAATACCCCCCTCAAAATGGGCACTATGAATTTGTCGTCCGGGAAATGCATAACAGACGTTCAAAAGGGCGTGTCTCGGTGCACAAGTAAAACCGGTGCCCAAGTACGCCCGGTGCCCAAGTATAAAGACCGGTGCCCAAGTATGCCCGGTGCCCAAGTAAAGTGCCCGTACTTGTGCACCGGGCGACTGTTTACTTGGGCAACACATGTGCATTACTTGGGCACGGTTGCGTCGGGCCGGGGCGGGCCGGGTTTACTTGAATTGGAATTGGGGAATTTTCTGTTTTCTGGGGAATAGGAAGTTTCATGAAATGTCATGAAAAGTGTCAAAAGTCATGGACAATGCCATGCAAAATGGCAACTGCATTGCCGTCTTGCAGGGCATTTCTCATGACTTTTGACACTTTTCATGACATTTGACATTTTACAGGGTCTGCGAAGTTGAATTGAAGTTGAATTTCCTCGAAATAACCCCTGGTGCCAGTCGTAAATCCTGTAAAATGTCAAATGTCATGAAAAGTGTCAAAATTCATGCAAAATGCATGCAAAATGGCAACTGAATTTCCGTTTTGCAGGGCATTTCTCATGACTTTTGACACTTTGACTTTTGACATCTGCATGTTTCGGGGTATGCTGTATGAGAATAGCAATGCTGGGCGTGTATGTGATCTGCACTGCCCCCATCGCTCCCGTACGCTATCGCCCCCCTATCGCTCCCATACTTGTGCACCGGGCAGGGCGCTTGCATGTAGGGTGTCAAATTTCCGTTTCCCATTTCTGCCTTTCCGCAGGAAAATTTTTTACCTTTCCGTTTTCTGGAGCTGGAATTTTTTTACCTTTCCGTTTTCCGTTTTCCAGCAGCTGAAAATTTTTTACCTTTCCAGTTTTCCGGCAGCTGAAAATTTTTTACCTTTCCGTTTCCGTTTTTCCGGCCCATTTTTCCGTTTTCTGGCTGAAAAATTTTTACCTTTCCATTTCCATTTTTCCATGCCTTTTTTCCATTTTCTGGCTCGATTTTCAGTTTTCTGGTATTTTTCCATTATTTTTCCAATCTGTATTTATCTTTTTCCACTATGTTTTTTTTTCTACCAGGTTCTTGTGTCATTCATAATTTGTATCTGTATCCAAATCTGTATTGGATGTGCTCACAAAGACGTGAAGAGAGAGACATGCTCACAAAACTCGGAGTCAAGATGTTTGCTGCTGATGGCTCAATTCTGCTTGGAAATCCCAACTACCTGGCCAGTCTGCGCAACATCACCACACAAACTGATTTGGCTGATTTGTCAACCTGCGACATCAAGTTACAACCACCCTCCTATCGATTTGGGAAGACTGCTGATTTTGCAAATGTTGCCAAATGGTCAAGCCCTCATGCAACACATCAAGGAAAGTGCAACAGAAGTCCAAGTCGATGGATGTTGGATAAAAGACCTGCTGTCAATGCAAGACGTGAAATTTGTTCATTTGATTGAGGAAACTCTTGTGTATAAGCTTTTCTGTTTTCCCATGCAAACATTGTTCAATTGGTTTTTGTAACTTCAGATACATGAAACTTGTAAACTTTGTTGTATCTCTTACCTTTTTATGATTATTCGAGGTAATATAATCTGGTTACCCCCCGAGGAGTTGAGTAGTAGTGTAGATGGGGTTATTACCAAACCCGCGATTGTTATGTTTCAAGTGCACACCACCTGTCACCTTTTGTAATGCATGTTCAGTTCAGCACTGTGCAATAAACTTGCTCTCCCAACTGTGTCTTGGGGTTGTGGGCCCCCGTGTCGACCCACATCTACTCCAACTTTATTGTTGTTGTAGTGTATTTTTGCTACCTTTTGATGATTTTTCGTTGGTTCAGTTAAGCTTGAACTACAAGTGAAGTTACTGGCATGATCCATAGTTGCAGAATGTACAGCTACCACAATCAAAGCCAAACAGGCAAACCTGCATGCAAATTTGTCCATTTCCGTGCAAATTTCACTTTATTTTTTCCATTTCCGTGAAAATTTTGCTTTCCATTTTCTGTTTTCCAGCATTTCATTTTTCAGTTTTCCGGCTGATAATTTTTTTTTACCTTTCCGTTTTCCGCTGAGTGAAATTTTTTTACATTTCCGTTTTCCGGCAGAAATTTTTTTTACCTTTCCATTTTCCGTTAAGTGAAAAATTTTTACCTTTCCGTTTTCCGTAAAAAATTTTTTTGACACCCTACTTGCACCTGCCCGGTGCCCAAGTAAAGAGCCGCCCGGTGCCCAAGTACGGACACTTTACTTGGGCACCGGAAATTATACTTGGACACGGGGCGTACTTGGGCACCAGTTTTACTTGTGCACCGGCTCAGCGCCATTCAAAACACTTACTGTGTTATGTTAGAACGACGGTGTGTCGGTGCCCAAGTAAACCTGGTGCCCAGGTATGCCCGGTGCCCAAGTTTTAATACCCGGTGCCCAAGTACGTCCAGTGCCCAAGTAAAGTGCCCGTACTTGTGCGCCGGGTGGATGTTTACTTGTGCACCAGGCGGCTTTTTACTTGTGTATACTTGTGCAGTACTTGGGCACCACTTGTGCATTACTTGTGCATTACTTGGTTGCATAATTGGACTCTATATTTTTTTTGGTCGTAAATACAAGCACTAGTCAACTAGCGCTTGTATTTATGACCTGAAAAAACTATCGAGTCCGGGTAACATTCCGGGTTGTGAACATGAATGCTAGTTCACTAGCGATAACCTTCACAACCTGGAATGTTACCTGGACTCGATATTTTTCAGGGTTGTAAATACGAGCACTAGTCAACTAGTGCTTGTATTTACGACCCGAAAAAAGTATCTAGTCCGGGTAACATTCCGGGTTGTGACGGTGATCGCTAGTGAACTAGCATTCATGTTCACAACCCGGAATGTTACCTGGACTCGATAGTTTTTTCAGGTCATAAATACAAGCTCTAGTAACTAGTCTTTCGCTTGCACCTGACCTGTGCCCAAGTAAACATCTGCCCGTGCCCAAGTAAACATCCGCCCGCGCCCAGTAGAGGCACTTTACTTGGGCACTGGGCGTACTTGGGCACTAGGTATTTAAACTTGGGCACCGGGCGTACTTGGGCACCAGGTTTACTTGGGCACCGGTCTTTCGCCGTTAGAACATCGTTTATACCATCTACATCCTTATATAAGGCTGTAAAAACTTATAAATGATGGTTATTGTTGCATTTTTCACGTTTTTCTCTCAAATTTTCACTCTGGAAAAATAAACCCCCCGGGGGGTAATTCGAGGAAATACAGTTTCTTCAAAATGGCTTATTCTTATAGAAAAAAACGTTTTTTGAAACTCGTTTCTTATCGCTTTTGGTACGCTTTTTATTCCCCTCTTGAATAGCGCCTGAATTCCCTACTTCAGTGTGTAGCGATAAAAAATAAAAAACCAACCCCAACGGGTGTCCCATGGCCACAGCACCACCGTGCACGTTCACATTGTCGTGACTCAAGCCGAGCAGCCGCGCGTTGACGATGCCCGTCACCGAAAAAGCCTCGTTCAACTCCCACAGATGCACGTCGGCCGGCGACACGCGCGCCCGCTCCAGCAGCTGTGAGAAGGGTGTGCATTTGGTATGATTGTATTCATGTTGTATGTTTGTCATCGGCCACGACTTCTTTGAATTGCTTCGAGATGTTACGCCGCCGCACTGTAATAACCTATTTACAAAATCCCAAAATGGATGGAAGAAAAATTCAATTAATAAAAAAGGGGTTACATAACGGGAATGCATGTAAATGAATGGCACTGTTTGCATTCACCGCGGTCATTACAAAATCAATTTCAGACAATGCTATGTGGATGTTTAGATCCATATTTACGCATGGCGGCTCTCATTTCTACCCAGGGGTATCTTGAATTTTGACCCTCCGAGTGGTTGGATAGATAGCAAATCGCTCCTCCGGAGGGATAGATAGCTGAAAAATTTTCT
>OZ038457.1:9326060-9754124 GCA_964036195.1 Sphaerolaimus hirsutus
TCGATATATAGGCTTAGAAGGAAGAAAAGGGAGAAAAATCGCTAAAAGTAGGGTGTAAATATAGCTCAAATGGGTATACAAGAGCATATAGTACTTAAAATAGCTGAAAATAGGCAGTAGACGCATGAACCAGTGATTTTGAAGGTGGAAATCTATATATAGGTATGAAAAATAGCGATTTTGAGCGAAAATTGGGGTATAGTTTCTGAAAAATCGTTCCAGATAGGTAGATAGCTGAGCGATTTGGGGGGGGGGGGGGTTTAGGGGGTAGTAGCCCAAAATTTTGCCTCCGGGAATGATAGATAGCTGAGCGGCCTCCGGGATAGATAGATAGCTGGGCGGTTTGGGGGGGGGTAACCCCCCCCCAACCCCCCCCCCCCCCATTCGAGACCCCTGTTTCTATCAAGTAAAAATGTGCCAAAGCCAGACTTTCTTAGCGGCAAGCGCGGGTGACTCAGTGAAGTCCTGCGGCGGCAGAGCGGCGTCGGCGTACTCGACCAGCTCGGCGAGCGGGCGGACATTGAGCTGGGTGCACAGGGCGCCCGTGGCCAGCACCAGCGCCGCAGCCCCGTCAGCCAGAGACGACGCATTGGCAGCCGTGATGGTGCCTGGTGTTCATCTCGAATAGTTATAATTGGTTAATGACTATACTCGGCGGACCGTAAAGTATGCGCAAAATACTACCAGAATTTAATGTGATCAATTTCGTAATAAATTATTCCAAGGTAAAAACGAAACATTCTAATGAAACAACTGTACTATCTTTGATTCATAATTCAGATGGTTTATGGTAGGTTTTCATACTGAGTGTGCTGTCCACATAATATAATTTTCATTGTGCTGACACTGACCGGTATCGGGCACGAAGGCGGGCTTGAGCGTGGCCATCTTGTCTTCGTTCAGTTTGTGCACAGCCTCGTCGGTGGCCAACAGAGTGTCGGGGCGGCCGCGCGACCCTGGCACAGCCGTCTTGCAGACTTCGGCCGAGAATAGGTCGTCCTGCCAATTGGGTTAATGAACACTGTCGGAAAATTAATTGACCAATATTATATTTACAAAAGATGTTTTGCAGCGGGGGTGAAATAACACAGTAAAGTTTTTGATCTATTTAGAGTTTTTTTTCGGAAATTTCATGATGAAAAAATGCCTCTTCCCACCCCACCCAAACAATGTGTACCTTCATTATTTTAGCTAAGTACTTGCAATTTGGTTTTAGTAGGTGGGGAAAAATTGTTTTTAGTAGGCGGGAAAGAATACAAAGTTGCTCATTGTTTGCAGGAAATGTTTGACGAATCAGATTGTGCAATTTGTGTGGAGGCCTGAATGCTGTTCGTATTGTTGAAGTATGATAAAGTAGTTGCGGCTTCACCCCAATTTTCCAGCTGCTCTAAATATCTAGCCACTCAATAGATCCATCTACGGAACCCCTGAACAGAGTTCACCCACCTTCCAAGCGGCGGCGGCGCGTTTGTAGCTAAGTCTAGCGTATTCATCCTGTTCGTGCCGCGCGACGCCGTGCTTCGAGGCCGTGCGGTCGGCGTAGACGCCCATGTGCGTGCCGCTCGTGCCGTCGAGCAGCCCATCGTTGACACAGCTGTCCTGCGAGTGCGGCCATAGAAGATACCGTATTACCCTCTAATAATAGGTGCGCCCTCAATATAAATTGAATTTAAGGTACAGTAAAAAACTGGTACAGTGAAAAAGTCAATATAAGGAATACCTTATATTTGGAGGTAATAAGGTTGGAAGGTAATAAGGTGGAGGCTTCCTATGCCACAAAGTGCAAGGAGCACCCACCGCCAACTTGACACCGCCGTAGGGCAGCTCGCCCCGGGACAGACAGAACGGGGCGTTGGACATGCTGTCGAAGCCGCCGCACAGCGCCGCAGAGTCCCTGCCGGCTGCCAATTGGCCCGCCGCTAAACACACGGCCTTGAGTCCGGACGCGCACACCTTGTTCACGGCCGTGCAGTCGGCGTCGACGGACGCGCCGGCGCGCAAGGCGGCAACGCGCGCCGGATTCTGGCCCGCGCCGCACTGGTATACGGTGCCCAGGTAGACGCAGCTCACCCGCTCGGCCGTCATGCCTACGACGATGACAGCTGAGCATGCATCCAAGAGCACACGCCATTGCAGCTGCAATCACCTGCGTTGGCCGCGTCATCCAGCACGGCCTTGGCGGCGATGGCGCCCAGCTGCGGGCCCGAGTGGGCTTTCAGCTGACCACCGAACGCACCAATGGTGGTGCGGCGTGCTGAGACGACATACACCTGCGCACAAAACATCTTCTCATAGTGTACGCGCCACGCACAAAACGACAAGCGCAACGTACAGAGTTTGGCTGCAGGCTGGACATGGTGGCCCCGGAGTAGCAGCTAGTGAGCGTCCGCTACACCGAGGTGATGGCAATACAAATGAAATTAGAAATGAATGAAGTTGGGAGACGTGGGGACCTATTCTAGGCAGTTCAGTCTTGTATTTAGAAAAACCTACGTATGTAGATGATTGAGCCAGATTGGTAACACTGTTTCGGTGCCATTATTGGTGTGGACACAATTATATATCAAGGCAACATAAATAAAACAACATAAATTTATTCGGATTTTAACCAACTTTAAAAATAGTATTGTATATTTATAGGCATCGCGGGACAACTAGAAATCTTGGGTTGAATGGGTACATGTCTCGACGAACAATTCACACAACTGTGCACCGGTAAGCTAATCCCATCATGGATACACGTTTTCCAGACCACGTAGAACAACAAACACGTTATATTTAGATAGAAGTTTGAGTGAACGGTTGCCAGACTGGACGTCAGCTAGTACTATAAGCTCTCGCACCAACTACCGACTGCATTTCACGATCACATGCCCTCGACGAGCATGGCAGCAGCGCCGCCGCCGCCATTGCATATGCCGATCATGCCGCGCTGGCCCTTGCCGAGCGTGTGCGCCAGATGCACGAGCAGCCGGGCGCCCGACATGCCGATGGGGTGGCCGAGCGACACGGCGCCGCCGTGCGGGTTCACCAACTTGTGGTCGAGCTTCAGCTTGACTATGTTGGCCAGCGCGACCACGCTGAACGCCTCGTTGATCTCCCACTGGTCGATGTCCTTCGTCTGCAGTCCGGCCATCTCGAGCACCTAAAAAGTTGACAAAAAATGCCAGGGGTCTCGTGTTTAGACTTCAACCCTTGCGGGGGTTCATATAGGTAGATAGGTATCACTGCCCTCTGATAGATAGCTGGACAACTTTATTTTCGGGGGTTGGGGTGAGGGTTTGGCGGCGGGCTACATATAGGATTTTTAAAGGCGTAGAAGGCAGAAAAGGGGAAAACGTTTAAAAATGGGGAAATATAGCTAAAAAAGGTTTACAAACACATATATACCGCATACTAGACCCCAAATGACCCGACAACTCGACAGGGTCAAACCGCACCTTGGGCATGGCCAGAGCGGGCGCCACTGGGAAGTCGATGGGCGCGCACGCGGCATCGCCGAATGCGATGATTCTAGCGAGCGGCTGCAATCCCCGTGTCGTCGCCTCGGCGCTGCTCATAAGCACCACCGCCGCGGCGCCGTCGTTCAACGTGGAAGCATTACCGGCAGTGATCGTGCCATCTGCGTTCGCAACACAGCTGCATATTCATGTGTGACGCAACAGCTACTGAGATGCATTTTTCCAGACACCCGGTGGAAATCGACACTCCTAGAATGTGAAACTCAGCTTTTATTTTATATATAAAAAGGGGGAATTCATAAGGCCCCGTTTACACGGATTTTTTTTGTGACGACTCCGACAACACATGGAAAGTTCAATAAGTCAAGTAAAAAGATCAATATTCATGAGAAAAACTGGCCAAGTATACGTGAAGCCTGGGTGTATATACATGCCAAACTACAGATAAATCGCGCTTGTCGCTCCAGAGTTTTAGAGGTTTGAAAAAATTTGCCATTGTCGGAGCCCGACATGCGGCGACAACAGTAAATTTTTTTCAAACGTCTATAACTCTGGAGAAACAAGCGCGATTTATCTGTAGTTTCGCATGCATATACGCCTAGGTGGCACGTATACTTGGCCATTTTTTTCTCATAAATATTGAATTTTTTACTTGACTTATTGAACTTTCCATGTGTTGTCGGAGTCGTCACAAAAAATCCGTGTAACGGTGCCTTGATGTTCATATACATGTTCATTTCCACCACGACGCTGTAAAAAACTGTCCTTCCTGAGACGCTGTAACTGTCCTTCCTGAGAAAAATAAGGCGTTTACGTTGAAAATAACCTTAATAACAAACGTGGCCAACGAAAAATACCCAGAGTAGAAAAAGTAAAACCTGCGGTTGACATAAAAATGCGGCTAACACCCAGTTTCGTTCCTGCTGCCATACTGGGGTAGCCTAGGTCGTGCATGTGAACAAGTGCTAAAAATATAAAAAATACTACATTATTTATATTATAAATAATAATAAATTTTTTTTATATTTTTTGCCCAATACCACACTTTCTGTGCATTATGACAAAAATCCATTGAACCTCTATTTATAATACCTTTTTCATTTGCGCCACAAAGGTTTTCTCTCTCTCCAATTTTCCTACACTCACAGGTGTAAATTCAACAAATGGACAAATAAATTAGACGAACTTTCCTTCTTGAAGACTGCCCGTAGCTTTTTCAATTTGTCAAATTTCACATTTTTGAATTCTTCGTCCTCAACGACGAGCTTCTCAGAGCGACGAGACTTGACCGTAACTGGCATGACCTCGTCCAGGAATACACCCGCCTGATAAGACAGTTAAGATTTAAAGGCTCTACACAGACTAGTTGACATCGCCTGATTTTGTCAACCCAATGTCAACTAAATGACACTATTTTTAAAACATCACACTTGACAGAAACAATGAAATTAAGTGTCACGATATAAAATTAACTAGAATCAGATAGGAAAATTGAGATAACATAATGACCCAAAATTTAGTTGACATGAATTTAGTTGAGATCTAGACCACAGCGTCGTAGCGGCACACCTTCCAGGCAGCGGCCGACCGCTCGTAACTGGAAATCGCGTACTCGTCCTGCTGTTCGCGCGTGATGCCGAAGTCGGTGGCGCACTTCTCGCCGCACACGCCCATGTGGATGTGCTCGTAGGCGTCCGTGAGCCCGTCCTTGACGATGCCGTCCTGCCAGTTGACAAATGCGGAGAGAGTGAAAGCGGCGACACGAAAACGTCTGTCCACCAACGTGCAATTTCACGCCGCCGTACGGTGTCACGCCTCTGTCCATGTAATAGGGCACGTTTGACATGCTCTCCATGCCACCGGCGACCATTATCTGCAAAGTACAGAGGCATGGCGACTTGCCGCAGGCGTATTCCAATAGTGCACACAACTCACCTTCTGGTGTCCGCACAGGATCGCCTGGGCGGCCATCATGGCCGACTTGAGCCCCGACGCGCACACCTTGTTCACGGTGGTGCACGGCACGCTGTTCGGCAGGCCTGCGTTAAGCGCTGCCTGTCGCGCCGGCGCCTGGCCCTGGTTCGTTTGCAACACGTTTCCCATGTACACCTCTTGGATGGTTGACGGCGACAAGCCTGCGGTGAGAGTTCACGGCGGTAATTTGCACCACATGTAAATGGGTGTTGATGTAAATACTTTGGTGTGGGTATTGTATTCATAAGAAAATTTCGGTTCTACGGGGTGAATTTTTATATTTTCAGACAAAATATTTCATAGTGTGTCATATAGGCCGATGACAGATACTTGAAACCAAGTTGGTTAAGCAAATTCAGCAATTTAGTATCGTAGTTTTACACCCACTTTTTGCTACATTGACCTATATATAGTTTATATATTTTCCAGTTTTCAGCTAAAGGCTCCACAGCAAATTTTTTTAGCTACATATCACTCCGGAGGATCGATTTACTATCTATAGAACCCCCGCGAAAGCCAAAATCCTGAAGACGGCTATCCAACCGGATCGCCTCACAGCCTCAGCAATGGCCATCGATCCGAGCTGGTGAGCCTGCAGCGGCGCCAGCGAGGACATGAAGCTGCCCATGGGCGTGCGCACCGCCGACACCACGACCACATCCTGCGCGTGCAAAGGCGCTTTGGCAGGTTGCCAGCATGGAAGTGGATAAATCACTAATCGCGTGTGCAACCAACATTGGAAGCGGCCGGATTGACAGCGCTGACAGAGAGCAGTCGAGTTGACTGCCACAGGGGACAGGCGGCGGCGCGTGCCAAAAGCACCATGATGAAACAGCTGATAGTGGTCCGATAATGGCACTTTGCCAAAATGAGACAGTCGTACTGAAGACAAATAAATGAGGGTTCTTTAAGAAAAATAATTGTCGTTTGTGTATATTGGGCGAATGTTAATTAATTTGGTTCATATCGACATCGTGTCAAAATAACATGGAAAAAATGGATCACGGAATTTGCATGCGAAAGGAGCTTCGTACACACGATTACGGTAGGGTCGACGTCGTCATTTCACCTAGGTAGTTACAATACAAGGAATCTTATCGGTATGGGAACTACAGGGCGCGCAGATATTTTGCTTTGCATGCGGCGCTCAGCGTAAGCTCCGCCCACTTTCGTGTAAATGCCCACTAGCGCTAACCCCAAAAATCACGAACGTTCCGTCAGGCTCGCCTTTTTTTTGTGTGTGAGCTCAATAACGACAGTTAAATTTCTACGATTTTTTACATTTGACAGAGAACGCACATAATTTTAGCCCTCTGTGCGTACGCTCGACCCACAATTCCCATTTTCAAGCACGTGGTGGGCCTCGGAATGTTCGTAAAAATCACAAGTTTGTATAGGGGAAACGGGGTGCGCGCCTGGGCCAAAATGCGCGTGCATTTTTAAGATGTAGGCTGGCGCGAGTGCGCGGAGTAACAGTGGCACTTGGGTCGGTGCCAATACGCACAGGAATTTCTGCGCACACTGTAGGCAGCCTCCCAAAATTTCGTAATTGTTATCCCTGTAAAAATAAAACCGGCTAAAAATAGCTTAGAAAATGATATCACCATGTATATAAACAAAAATAGCGATAATGAAGGTTAAAATCGGCAGAATTGATGTAATTTTAGCGATTTTGGGCACTTTGAATGCTTTCACTCTCAATCGTATAATACGCAATTGGTAACTTGGATGCGGGCCAAGTACCCATAATTGAAGCGATCCCAATACAATGGTGCTCCTCAGCGGAGATACCCGTTATGTGAAGTCGGCAGCTGGCCAATAATTTCGAAATCGCTATAAATCTAAATGAAATACGCTAAAACAGCTAAAAATAGATATATAACCATGTATATAGACGCAAATAGCGATTATAAACGTAAAAATTGGCAGAATTTTGCAGATTTTCGCGATTTTTACGTTATTTTTAGCTGTCACACTCGTTCGTGCAATACGCAACCGGTAAATTGGACGGGGGCCAACGTCACATATATGACCCGATCCCTCATTGCACCGCGGTAATAAAACAAAAAGTACAAAAGTTTAATCGTGGGTAAAGCCGTACGTTTTATATTAGTTTACAATAGTTTTTAGGTGTTCAACGTTACCGGACGCATTTTTTGTGGCCCCAGTACTTTATGCGATCTTGCTAATATCTGCTCTGATAGATCGGCTACTTCTGTGACGTCACATTTCTTGCGCCACCATTTTTGCGACTGGGTTTTTTATTCCGCCCCCTGAACTTGGCCTATGTCAACTCCCACAAACGATCTGTCCAGTTTCCTGCGCAGATGCGTTTTTCGACAAATTTCTAACACTTCGTTTCGAGCAGCAATTTCGTACGAGAGAAGGGCGACCATGGGTGTGCCCAAATTTTACCGGTGGATTAGCGAACGCTACCCTTGTTTGAGCGAGGTGATCAGCGAAAATCGGGTAGGTTGGGATTGTTCTTGTAGTTTGTCCGAATCTGAGTGTCTGAAATTTTCCTACAAGTCCCTGCTTTTAAATGAGCTGGGGGAAAAATTCGACATTTACAACAAAATACTCGCCAAAGGTGCGCTATTAAAGACATGGTGGTTGTTTGGCATTTTTTATATGACATTTTAGTGTCAAAGATTACATTTCTGCATGCTACCATACTGTAGTACGTAATATGCAGCCAGTGTGCTTCACATGCTTCTAAAGTATAATTATGAAGCATCATTATCAATGTATAAACCTCCATTTTCTACGTTTTTCCCCGCACTAGCACTATTCCATGCCAAACTTCACTTGAAGCTGTGAAACTCCGACAAAAAGCGATATATTTACATAACAAGACAACATAAAAGATAGATTTTTTGGTAGAAAACACCACTTATCATGCCATCCCGTAACTCCATAATGTTGTTTTATAATGCTGTATGGAAATCTGAACCATATTTGGGAGGTTTAAGAAAGTTTTTCCCATCCCTACTTTCGCTAATTTATTAAAAGTCTTATTTTTGCAGATACCAGAGTTTGACAACCTGTACTTGGATATGAATGGGATCATACACGCGTGCACGCATCCCAACGACGATGACCCAGACTTTTACCTGGAGGAGCACGAAATGTTCCAGCATATCACGGAATACATCGCGGTAAATTTTTTAACAGACTTTTGGTGATTTTGGCAAGTATTTACTAGCTGAACCTAAATATCGATAAAACGTCGTGTCCAGGGTTTGACAAATACACACAAATTCAAAACATTTGCAATGCACATAGATATCATAGACCAAAGACTATTAAGTAAACGACTTCACTGATCTGCATTTGTATGCAGTTTTCTTTTTGAAATTTTATGTTTTTGGACATTCGTATAAATATGTGCTTCAATTGCAATAAAGGCGCTGTGCTGCTTTGCGTGCAGACAAGCTTGAACGCTTCCATTGTTGTAAATATTCACGCCAAGTCTACTCACAAATATCTCGCGCACTTACAGGCCTTGTTTCGTATAATTCGGCCAAAGAGGACGTTTTTCATGGCGGTGGACGGCGTGGCGCCGCGCGCCAAAATGAACCAGCAGAGAGCGCGCCGTTTCACGTGAGTTTTCTGCCGTTTGCTCGGCGACAATATAAAACGTTCTTTTACATGTTATGCGTTTCCCTCCTGTTGAGAGGGGGAACGGCGTTTCGAGGGGGTATTTTTTTCCTCACCCACCTTACATGGGGAGTTATTCGAGGATATACGGTATTTTCCATTTGGCGGCTACGCAGGTCAGCCAAGAACGCTGAGAAACTGAACGAGAAAGCCGAGCAGCCGAACAAGGCTCGCTTCGACTCCAACGTTATCACGCCAGGTGAGTCTAGTTCATTGGTGTGGTAGCGCCGTGGCTTAATTGTGCTAATTTTCCGGCATTTCTGTCCCGTTTTCCGGTAATTGAAAATTTCTACCCTTTCCGTTTTCCATTTCCCTGCCACTAAAATTGTTCACCTTTTTTCGTAAGGCTATTCGCTTGAAACCAGGGAGCTACATATTTTAATTTTTCTTGAAATTATTTCAATTAGTTTCAACCTAATTTTCGCCTAACCGTCTAGTCACCCCCCCCCCGTCAGGCACCTCGTTCATGGTGCGTCTGCACGAGCACCTCAAGTACTTCGTGCACGCCAAGATGAGCACCGATCCCATGTGGCGCGGCGTGCGTGTCATCCTGTCCGGCCACGACTGCCCCGGCGAGGGCGAGCACAAGATCATGGACTTCATACGGCACGAGCGCTCGCGGCCCGGCTACGACGCGGAGACGCGCCACTGCATGTACGGCCTCGACGCCGACTTGATCATGCTGGGGTTGTGCTCGCACGAGCCGCACTTCTCACTGCTCAGGGAGGAGGTTCGGTTTGGTAGGCCGAGCAAGAAGCAGAAGGGGTGGGTTTGAATGATATTTTCCGCTCTTATGTATTTTCAATGGCGTTGATAGCTGATTGCCAATGGCCTGGTTACTCGATTACACCTAACGATTGCTAACGATGCCAAACAAAAATTCGAAAATGTTTTTGTATTTTGTGCATTTTTCAAATTTCTATTTCACCCATAGAAATTACACTTAACGCTTAAATTTTATTCTGAAAAAAAAATCGAAAAGTAACGGAAAGATTTTTGCAAAAAAATATTCTTAATTCGAAAAGTCGCTTTGGGAAAAAACACCAAAAAATTTAACACTTTTTTCCTGAGGGTTTGCCATCGTTAACCTGTGCTACTAATTGGGCGATCTGAATGTGATCTCACTGCGCGATGTAAATATTTCAGCGCAAAAGAAGCTCATTACAGACATAAACCAAACGTGGACGAGATCACTTTCCACCTGCTGCATTTGTCGCTGCTGCGCGGCTACCTGGAGCACGAATTCGACCAGCTCAAAGTAGGGTCATTTTTGCCTCATTTTTGCGTGGGTTTCATTTCTTTCACATTTTCCGACTCTTTTTCATTTTTTACAGAGCGGCTCGTACGATTTCAATTTGGAGGGCGTCATCGACGACTGGGTGCTGATGGGTTTCCTGGTTGGCAACGACTTCATACCCAACCTGCCGCACATGCACATCGCGCAGAACGCCCTGCCCATCATGTACAAGGCGTACAAGAACGTGGCGCCTAATATGGGAGGTTTGTGCACCAACTTGTGTTTTTGGCCGTTTAGTATAGCGTGTCATGCCCTTGCGCAACCACTCAGGCTACATCAACGAGAAGGGGTACCTGAACCTGCGCAGATTTGGCTTGTTTCTGGAGGAATTGGCCAAGGTGCGTTTAAACTCTTGACGGTTCTGCAGAAAACTTACACCTTTTTCGGTGATCGACATTTTATCACCGGCTCTGTTTAAGCTGCCTGAAAATCACACCCGCTTTTGGCATCGAAATTAATTTTTATCTATTTGGCTGCAATGCCACTGGCTGTACTCAATGAAGTTTACTAGGGTTGACAATGGCCTTTTTCTGAAAGTCTAGACACGGATTGAGATTTTAGATGCGGCACAAAAGTGTATCGGCGTAGCCGTATTTTTTATAACCTTGTTGCATTAATCCCGACAACATTGATAATTGCTACATGCAGTACGACATGCGTAACTTTGAACAGTGTGCTGAGGACATGGATTGGTTGGAAAGCAAGAAGCAGACCAGCGCTGTCGAGGTTTAATTCTTTTTGCACGTTTTAATGCACCTTTTTCACGTGAGATTCACGTGTGTTTGCGCAGAAATCTTTGGCCGAGATGACATTCGACAGCGACGACGATTTCGACGCGGACGAGCAGGCGTTGGAAACTGAGAGGATCAGGTGTGTCCTTCGCATTTCACAACTACACCCCAACAGCATTCACCCTGTTCTCGCGTCTGGTCGCAGCGCGGCGCAGCACAGTGCCACGGACGACGAGCCGGCGCTGGCGGGCGCCTTCGACACCAGCTCGGACGAGT
This sequence comes from Sphaerolaimus hirsutus, assembly GCA_964036195.1. Taxonomy (NCBI): domain Eukaryota; kingdom Metazoa; phylum Nematoda; class Chromadorea; order Monhysterida; family Sphaerolaimidae; genus Sphaerolaimus; species Sphaerolaimus hirsutus. Next base: position 9,337,460 of record OZ038457.1, read on the forward strand.
CGAGCGAGCACAGCGGCGACGAGACGGCCCAGCAGCGGCGCGTCGCCCAGGCCAGTAGCGCGGCAGGTCTGCAGTCGGCCAGCCAGCTGTTGGGTAGGGGCGCGCTCTCTGTCGTTGACCAGCAAAATGGTGAGTTTGCCACGGCATTGGACTGCCATGCCGGAGACTCTGTCACTAGGTACTTTGCGTTTTTTCCGATGGGGTCTTGGGACCAGAAAAAAAATCGGCCAGATATCTGTCTTAATATCTCGGAGGCCGCTCAGGTATCTATCCAGGGGTTTAGTAGGGAGGGGGGGTTACCCCCCCAAATCCGCCAGCTATCTATCTATCCCGGAGGCAAAGTTTTGGGCTACTATCCCCTAAACCTATCCCTCCGGAGGAGCGATTAACTATTTATATGAACCTCCGCGTGGGTCCAAATCTACAAAACCCCTATACGGAGGCCATTTTACCCTTTTCAGAGTCGCTATTTTTGGCATGTATTTACTTATATGCCTATTTTTAGCTTTTTATATATTTTTTAGCCAATTTAGAAGTTTATTTGTCATTTTTAGCCACTTTTTCCACCTCTACTCCCTGTGCCTCACAGACGTGCTGGACGACACCGAGATCGACGAGCAGGACGACGAGCTGGCCGAACCGCAATGGACGCGCCAGACGCACAGAAAGTTCAAGCGGCACAAGCGCAACTACTACAGGGATAAACTCGAATTTTCAAACATCACCACGTGCGTTGGGGTAATTTTGAGGACCGTGTACCGGTTCACATGTAAACTCGGTGCCCATGTAACGGAAAAAATTTATTCGGAAAGTGGAAACGGAAAACCTAAATTGGCACCCTACCCTAGTATTGAAAAACCGAGAAATCCTAGAAAATCGTTTTCACTGTCATTTGATGATTTGTTGAAATACTCACCACTCAACGTATACAAATAAAGACAACGTTGTCACGCTGGCACGTTGCCCAACCTCGTTGCGTGCTCAGGGAGCAGCTGCGCGAACAAGCCACCGGTTATGTGCGGGCAATCCAATGGAACCTCCACTACTACTACCACGGCTGTGCCAGTTGGAGCTGGCACTACCGCTTCCACTACGCGCCCTACCTGTCCGACGTGCGCCACTTCGCCGACATCGACCTGCACTTCGACCTGGGCACCCCGTTCAACCCGTTCGAGCAACTGCTGGCCGTGCTGCCGCCGGCGTCGCGGCACGCCCTGCCGCAGCCCTACCACCCGCTGATGATCGACGCCGAGTCGCCCATCATCGACTTTTACCCCACCGAGTTCGCGTGCGATTTGAATGGGAAGCAGCAGGAGTGGGAGGCGGTCGTGTTGATACCGTTCATTGATGAGGTTCGTTGAGCCCCCATTCATTCACGCGGTGTCCTCTGGGATTCAGGGCAGGGTTCAAACGGGATTGACTTTTCGGTATCGGGATTGGTTTTTAGTTTTCGGGATCGGGATTTTGGACGTTGTTCTGATAATGAAGGCTTTTCTCTGATTTGCCACAAAAATGGTCTGAAAATACACCGGAAGCCATGAAAGTGACATAAACTGGACATTGGAGGTTACCATTCACATTTTGCAGTGTAAAAAGCTATTTTTTAAACTTATTTATCATTTCCAGTAATTTTTCGGGGATCGGGATTTGGGTTTGAAAATTTTCGAGATCGGAATTGAGGTTTCGGGATCGGCACTGCCAAATCCCTACATTTTTTTGGGATTCGGGATCGGGTCTCGAAGGGGGGGGTAATACCCCTGAATCATAGTCAAGCACATTTGAAAATAGTTCAAATACCATTTACAACAGATTTATAGATAGATATTGATATTTACGGGAAAAATTCTAAATCACTCTTGTCGAATGTATGTTTATGTATACGTAACGATACAGAAACACTATATTCTACCACAACCCAGGAGCGCCTGCTCGCCGCCATGCGTTCTGTAGAGCACAAACTGAGCCCCGAAGAGCGGGCACGCAACGGTCACCGGCCCCATCTGGAGTACAGGGCGCGCGCGCAGCCGCACAAGGGCGACAAGCGGCCGGTGGCCTCGCCCGACCCCGTGCGCTTCCCGCACATCGACAACACGCTCGCCGAGGTGACCGAGTTCCCCATGAAGGCCTTCTGGGTGCCCAGGGAGAAAATCATACACGGGCTGGTGAGTAGGGTTCAAACGGGACCAGTTTTTCGGACCGGGACCGGGACCGGGACCAGAAATTTTTCTTATCGGGACCGGGACCGGGACTAGGTGGTCGGGACCGGGACCGGGACCGGGACTGGCATTTTTCAATTGTCGGGACCGGGACCGGGACCGGGACTGGGGCATCCGGACCGGGACCAGGATTTGACGAACCAGGTACCAGGACCACAGCCGTATTTTGAGCCCTATCGGGACCGATAACCATTTGAATGCATATTTTCAGAAGTTTCATACGATTTTCACACTTCATTCAATCAAAATTGTCATCAAAAATATAATATAAGTCACAAAATTCAATTGAGTCACAAATAAAGACATAATGCACGAAAATTATGACAGTGAGTATTGATTACATAAGCTGGTGCAGTGCTTTCTGAAGGAAAATAAATTTTTCAGCCTTCTCTGATGTCGAACATGAATGAGAATGTTTGGAACTCACCAAAAAAACGTCAAAAATTCGTTGACGGAATGAGAATGCGCCGAAAGGCGCGAATTTTTTTGAATTTTACAAGTATTTAAAAAGCAAAATTTGGATCCAGTCCGGTAAATTTTTCTTATCGGGACCGCTGAAAAATTCCGGGACCGGGACCGGGACCGGGACTGGGTGGTCGGGACCGGGACCGGGACCGGGACTGGCCTTTTTCAATTGTCGGGACCGGGACCGGGACCGGGACTGGGGTGTCGGGACCGGGACCGGGACCGGGACCGCCCCAGTCCCGACTTTTTGCCGAACCATGTACCGGGACCGCGGTCCCGTTTGAACCCTACTGGTGAGCCGGCTGGCGCGGGGCACCGACCGACACAAGTATCTGCCCGGGTTTCCCACGCTGGCGCACGTGACACACACGGTTCGTTGCCACCGATTTTCAGCCGCTTACAAAGTGCTTACTCTTAAGTGCTTGTAAACGTCCGATCTGTTTAAAAATGTTCTATTTCGGCTGTCGATAGTAAAAATATTTAATACGAGTATGATATATTATAACTGAGCCGCCGTCCGACCCCTCTGCCACTTGCATCGTCAGTCGCAGTGGCTGTATTTTCACCTACCTGCGTTTTGTGACTACATGAAGTGTTGAATTGGAACTTTGGGGAGTTGTTGGTGAACTGCGTGAACCGCTGACGTGCGGGTCCACTGCGAGTGGACCGTCCCTGTGCACTTGTAAAATTCTCTTGTATTTTTCTACTGTGGCGAGCGGCCACATAGCACTGTCGTGTCGCAGGCGTACCTGTCGATGGCGGGCGTGCGTGTGTTCAACATGTCCTCGCGCAACGAGTCCATGATGCTCGAGGTAGCCGGCAGAGACGACACCGCCGCAGCGCCCGGCGCCATGGCCTGCGACGCGACCGCCGAGCGGCCGAGCATCAACCTCGTGGACACAGACGAGTTGGCGCGCACCGCCTCCGACAGACTGGTGGGCAGCGTGGTGCACGTCGACTGGCCTTTCCTGCGCACCGCGCAGGTGGTCGGCCTGTCTACAAAGAGATTCAGGTGTGCTGGTCTAACGCGTTGCATGTGTGGATGAAAAACACCTTTTTTGAGCGACCCGGGTTTTTTTAAATTGTTTTTTTTTGTTAAATGCCACTAAAAATCCTTCAAAACCAATGAAAATAACCACCAATGGTGTATGTGAAATTGCGCGCTGGCGCCCCAAAAATTGCCATGTGCTTAAGTACAAAAAAAATTTCGATGCTTTTTCGAAAAAACGCCGACCGTCGTTAGTTGCATAATAATAATAATAAGATCATCATTTACTCAGCGTCGAGGTACCTGACAGCTACCTGTTGGGGCAGACGGAAGTCGGCCAGTCGATCGAGCGAACGCTGCGCGCGGCCGCGCAGCCGCGACGCGTGGACGCGCCGCAGCAGCACAAGCAGTGGCAGCGCGCCGTCGACGACTACAGCGACCACCTGCGCGAGCGCTACGGCATCGTGCTGCCGCGGGTCGACCTGCTCGTCTGGGTGCGGCACCTGCTGGGCACCAGACTCAGCGTGGACCGGCACGGCAAGGTGGCTCGCGTGCACCAGTGGGCCGAGTCGCGCTCGCCCGTCGCCTACGACCTGCTCGTGTGCGGCGTCACGGAACAGAGGGCCGAGCTGCAGGACGGCGCCACGCCCATCGACCAGCTGTTCCCCGTGGGCGACCAGGTGTTCGTGATTGGCAGCGATCTGGCGCATTACGGTTGTCTGGGTGAGGTGATTAAGCCTTGGAATCCGGACACGAGGCGATTCGAGGTAGGTTATCCCCAACACCATCCACATGGCTGGAAAAACGCCTTGTGCCTTAGAAAGTTCATTTTTTACCGTGCAGGTGCGCGTGCTCGAGCAAGAGGAGCCCGTAATCGAGGACATCGTGACGCACAGCGGCACCATGGGGCTGCACTGGTACCCCGGCTACAGGATGGCACGCGAATGTTCACGTTCGTTTATCTTTGCCCGTTCCGAAGTCTTGCTGTCTTGGCTAGAGATAGGGGAAATTTAATCAAATAAACTATAAACAACTGTTACGTGAAAAATGTCAAGTGTATTTGATGTACAAAGTTACTTGTCGTTAGGGTTCAAACGGGATTGACTTTTCTGGGTCGGGATTGGTTTTTTGAGATTTCGGGATCGGGAGTGGCCGGGATTGGGGTCACGGGATCGGGATTGGCATTTTTTCGGGATCGGGATTGGGGTCTTGGGATAGAGATTTTGGCCAATGTTCTGGCATCCACAGTTGTTCATAAAGGTCTCAAAACACTGTTGGATGCCAGAAAATTGGCATAAAGTGGACGCTGGGGGTTTGTGTTCACATTTTTGCATGCAAAAATGTCCTTTTTTCAATCAAAATTGTCATGTCATTTTATTATTTCCACTAATTTTTCCGGGATCGGGATCCCGGACTTGCGAGTTTCTCGGGATCGGGATTTGAAAATTTTCGGGATCGGGATCGTGACTGCTGAATCCCGGAATTTCACGGGATCCGGGATCGGGATCCCGTTTGAACCCTACTTGTCGTCAACTAAAATTATATTTTTTCAAAGTTCCACGAAGGTTGGATATGGAGCAACAAAGAATGTGTAAGCTGTGTAAAAGACATTGTTAGAAACAGTAGTTTCAGAATTACCACAGAAATGAATGTCGTCTTATTTTAATAAAATGAATAATGTCACAGTGACGACGCAAATCTTGAGCCGTATCACCGGCTCCGTTTTAGTCGAAGATTCAAAGGAAAACAAGGGCAAAAGCGACAACAAACACAAGCGGGTTTGTTCCTTTCTGAACGCATATATTCATTGGTGGCCATTTTTGCCTGAAATGTAGGCGTGGTTGTTGAAAACAAATATAAATTCAAAGTGTCTCAGGGTGAGCGCGACCGAAACAAGGTGAACATTGGTCTGAAACTGAAATCTATCAAGCGGAACGAAGAGTGCGCCGATTACACACGCAAGGACGCCGATGGCCAGTGGCTATACAGCACCAATGTATACGACCTCATTCAAGACTACTACGCCCAGTGAGCGCTGCTTAACCACTTGGTCTAAAGACATTCCAACTAGGGATGGCCGGGGAGGGGGGGGGGGTTAAAAAACGTTTTGTTGGGTTTTTATAAAATAAAACCTTTTGAAAAAAACGGCTTTATTTTTAAACCCCGCCCCTGTTTAAAAAACGGTTTAAAAAAACCCTGTCGTTGGAAAACAAATCTTTTTCGGCGATCCCTAATTCCATCACACACACATACACACGCCTGTCTGATGTTCGCACTGCGCGCAGTTTCCCCGAGGTGTTCGACTACATGAGCGATGTGGACGCGTCGACCGACGTGTACGATTGCCAGAGCATGTTCAGCGCCAGCTCCGACCCCGGCGCGAGACTCACCGCCTTGAAGGACTACCTTGGCAACATTCCAACCGCTTCCATCAAGCGACAAACAGCTGGCGCGCAGACGGTCGACGGGCGTCTGATTGCGGCCATCGAGCGTCGAGTAGACATTCACGTGTCCCAGATGAAGCGTGCCAAGCACAAGACAGTTCGGCTGGGCGTGATCGCCAGCGCCCTGTATAAAGTCTGTTCTGCGTGTGGCTAAAGCTTGTGTGCATTTGGGGGATGACCCCTGCTCTCTCTCAATTAGGGTTCGAATGGTATCGACGTTTAGGGATCGGGATTGGCTTTGAATTTTCGGGATCGGGATTGGTGTCTTGGGATCGGGGTCGGGTTTGGCATTTTTTCAGGGTAAGGATTGGAATTATGGAAAAAGTTTGGATATAGAAGGTTTTTCTATAATCTGCCTCAAAAGTGATCCAAAAACACCCGAATGCCAGATAAATGGCATAAATTGGACACTGGAGGTTTATGTTCACATATCTTAGTGCAAAAAGTCATTCTTTAAACTTTTTATCATTTGCACTAATTTTTCCGGGATCGGGATTGCGATTTGAAAATTTTCTGGATCGGGAACGGGATTCGTTTTTTCAGATTTTGGGATCCGGATTGAGGTTTCGGGATGGGGACCACAAAATCCCGAAATTTCTCGGGATTCGGGATCGTGTTTTAACTCTACTCCCATCTAGGGTTGGAAAAAAACGTTTTTTTTAACTCGATGTTTTTTTGTTGTTTTTTAAACGTTTTTTTAAAGTAAAAAACGTTTTTTTATAATAAAAAACGTTTTTTTAATAAAAGCTCCCAGATATGACCTTGTGTCAACATATATAGGTATATCAGACAGTGGCAATACTCTGTGATGTTATATATGACCATATAATGGCTGTTGAGCCATGGGATAGCATTATAAGTGGTGATTTGTGTCAAAAATAGGGTTCAAACGATATGACTTTTCGATATCGATATTCGATATTCGATATTTTTTTCTGAAACTCGATATTCGATATCGATACGATATGGAACCTCGATTTCGATATTCGATATTGAAAAATGGTCGATATTCGATATTCGATATTTCGATATTTTCGATATTCGATATTGCGATTTGCTTTTGGTATAGCAAGGCATTTTTGAAGTGGCATATTGTATTTTCATGTGGTTGCACACATCTCTTTACTGAAATGTGAATGGTACAAGTGATTTTAACAAGGTTTACATCACTCAAAAGTAGAAAATGGCAGAGAAATATGATGAATCAAAGTGTATCAGACAAATAACAATTGGTAGATATTACAGTTTATACTTATTACCTAACTGCTTAAGGGCATGTTGCAAAAATAGCATATCAGCATTTTCTAGCTTCAATTTTAGCACTCCGACAAAAATGACATTATATATACTGTACTTTTACTCATCAAATACAATACTATAAGCAAATCAGATCAATCATAAATATCTCAAAATGAAAATGAAAACTTAATTTAAGGACACAATACAGGTTCGATATATCGAAAAAATGGTCGATATTCGATATCGATATTCGATATTTTTTCAAAATTTTCGATATCGATATTCGATATTCGATATTTTTTCAAAATTTTCGATATCGATATTCGATATTCGATACGATATATCGTTTGAACCCTAGTCAAAAATATACATTTTTTGTCGATACATTCATATATCGCCTTATAGTCGAATGTTCGTGACTTCAGGTGGAGTTTGGCACGGAATAGTGATGAAACAAGGTTATCAAAGGAGGTTGTTACTTTGGGAGTGAAGTTACACACTGTGGAGGTACATGGAAGCACATTACCTCAATATTATATACTACACCGACATATGACGGCTTTTCAACCCATGGTAGCATATATAAATGGATACTTTGATACTAAAAATGCCACAAAACCAATGAAAACAACCACCAATGTCAATTTGTTTGTGAAATTGCGCGCTTGCGCGCAAAAATTTTGCAAAATACCTAGTGCTTAGTACTAAAAATTCCGGTCGATGTTTTTTATAAAAAAAAACATTTTGGACGTCATGTTTTTTTTAAAAAACCGTTTTTTTAAATAAAAAACGTTTTAAAAAAACATCGGCCAACCCTACTCCCATCCCCTCCAAATGACCACCCTTCCCCATATCTCCGCCGCAGCCGTCACTGTGCGTGGGCCACGCGCGCGCCGAGCCCAGCGCCGACTTCCAACTGCTAGACAGGGTGGTCAACGTGCGGCCCGGCTTCTCCGTGCCGCTGGGGCTGCGCGGCTTCGTGATCGGCCTGCACCCCGGCCAGAGCGACGCTCACCTCATGCTCGACGTGATCTTCGACGAGTCCTTCTTGGGCGGCACATGCATCAGGTGCGTGCTCATTGTTGACCGCCGGACTGGCGATAATTTCGACTATCCGCATAGGAAGTGTAAGTTTTTGGGATCGGGATTGTTTCAGAAAGTCCCCATCGTCGATCATGTAAGTTTGCGTATAGCGCTTAGTCGAACCATTATTTTATTATTTAAATTGATTTTAGACGTGAAATCATATAAAAATAAAAATATTAAATATATGAATATTTATTAAATATTAGATATTAAGCAATTACATCCCCAGTTCCGACTATTTTAACCCCCATCAAATTTCCATATAGGTAATTAGTTCATGCCTAGCTGAGTGGGAATAGGATCTGTTAAATCCACATCTCAAACCACTGAATTGTACGCAGGTCGACACGAAAGTCCTGCTACAAATTACCAGCGTCAGCGCTGCTCAACCGTTCCTGGTGTAGACGGGCAGCGGGTGTGTCGCGCAGAGGTCAGTACATTCATCTTCCTGTCAGTATGGGCCAATACACACCAGTTGACATCAAAATTCGTGTCAACTGAAATTAACTAAATTTTAGTTCATTATGTGATTTCAACTTTCCTATGTGATAGAGCAACGTTAATTTCATATTGACACTTAATTTTCATTGTTACTTTTAAGTGTGATGCTTAAATTTTTTGTGTTATTCAGTTAGACATTCAGTTGACACGAATTTGCGATGTCAACTAGTGTGTGTGGGTCCTATGCGTAGTCGCTGTACACCTAATTCAGTACCAATTCAAGCGAGATTGCAGGCTCAGCTGGCCAGCACGTGAACGGCAAAGCCGTCGGGGAGAGCGCCGACAAGCCAGCCGCAGAACGCTCGGCTTTCGACAAGTACGCGCGCAATTATGCCACTTCCATATTGCATTTCCACGTGTAAATTCGACTGTCCGCACAAACTATCATTTTTTCAGACCTAGCTTGAGCGCGGCTACGCGGCTATCGGAGCCTGTGCAGCCGGCGGGTCAGTGGAACAACGCGCGCTCCACCGACCACAGCGCCAAGGGCAGAGTGTTCGTTCGCTCTTTCATGTCGCCCCACTAGGTAGAGTTAAGACTTTACGCAAATGCGTGCAGGCAACAGCGACCTCAAGCGGGCACGGTCACCTTCACGAAGTCGGGGCAGTCGCCCGTGTTGGACGAAGGCTACGGCCGGCCTCCCATGGTCGTGCTGTGCCGCCAGCAACCGCCCGTCCCGCCCACCGGCTTCGGTGAGAACTCCGCCAATGACGGCCACGGTACGCCACGGTTTCCACCCGCCGAACTGTCGCTACTTTGCCGCAACGCTGAGCCAGCGTGCTTCCCTCTCGCAGCAGCCGCGGCGGCTTACGCGGCACTCAAGTCGCCTGCATTTGAGCAGCGCATGCCGCAGCCGCCGCCGTTCATGCCGCCTTTTGCGGGCGCGCTCGACGCCGGCCAGCCGCAAGTCAACGTGGCACATCGGCCGCCGCCTTTTGAGCACTGCCGCCCTAGTGCCACTGCGGTGAGTACCCCGCCATGTGCGTGTCCCTCCGCGCCAACGACTATAGTAGACTCGGCAGACCGCAAAGTATGCGCAGAATCCTACCGTTATTCAATGAATAAAATCGTGATAAATTTCTAAATAAATTTTTTTTTCATAGTAAAGTGATATAAAGTAAAGTAAACGAAATATTGTGATGAAAAACCGTATAATTTTTTGTTCAGGTGGGTTATGGTAGGTTTCCATACTAAGTGTGATGTCCGCCTAGTTATAGACTCTGCTCACAGGAGGACGAGTCGACGGCGCGCCTCAAAAGTCTGCTGCACATCAGCAGCGACGTTCCGCAACACGCGCCCAGTCAGCAGCAGAAGCCCGTCGCGCCGCAGATGGCCAACCAGGCGCCGAGCCCGGAGACGCCCGACGACATGCAGCCCGCATCCGCGTATCATTACGACACCAATTGGAACGACAAGTTGGGACGACTGTGCCAGAGGTTCGGCTTGCCGTCCGCCGACCTGCTCGATCAACACCAGCTGTTTGTGAGTGGGAACGCGGTTTGCGTTCCAAAAATGGTCTTTTTTCAGAAAATAAAATTGAATATAATCTCAGAAAATCTCTCAAAAATGAAATATGATTAAATCTGGAAAGATGCCGAGAAAATTTACTATAAATATATAAAATAAATATAATCAAATATCTCCGGAAAAAAACAGGTGAAAAATTAAATAAATATAATATCTTTTATATTTTCTTAGATTTTAAAACTATCAATTTCCCAGAGGTTTATGGAACGCTAACCATGGTCTTGGTGTTTTATAATTCCAATAAATTCTGAACGGCGTGCTTGTTGCAGGGCGGCCGTTACATTGCCACAATCTCCTTAAACGGCTACAAGTTCAAGAGCCGCGCCAAGCAATCCTCCGAAGAGGCGGCACAAAGCGCCGCGCGTGAAGCCTACGAAGCCCTGCGCAGCATGTCGCCCAGCCAAATCGCGCAGCTGCAGAACACCCAGCGGCACAACGCCGACGACGCAACGCGTCGCGATGGAAACTTCACGGGCAGAGAGGATGCCTTGGATGGCGGCGGCCGCCGCATGCAGCGAGGCTTCGAACAGAATAATTGGCAGCCGCCGCCGCTCGTGCCCTAGTGCGTTTGCGTCTAGCTTGTGGTTCTGAATAGGGTGTCAAAAAGTGCACTTGTGGGAAAACGGAAATGGATACGGAAAAAATGATTTGCACAACCCGAAATTTGGAAAACGGAAAAATTAAATGCCGGAAAACGGGAAATAACATTGCATGTGCGGAAACGGAAGAAAATTGGAAAAAAATTTGCTGGAAATAATAAACAAATTAGCAGAAGTTTTGCTGGAAACAGAAAAGATGCAGACAGGTTTTCCAGTTTGGCTTTGATTTTGGTAGCTCATCAGCTCGTTGATTCGTTTAAACATACAGTTTCGTGTTTTGTTTTTGGTTATTGGGAGCACACAAATTTGGCTTATGAAGCATATTTATCTTTGCTATATTCTTCTTGTCTCCTTGGCTATATTCCAATTCCAAGCTCTGTTTCAGCGATTTCGGGCACTCGCCGCCACCGTTGCTGTTAACCGGGAACCAATTTGGCCCGATGATGTGCGCGCAGCCGCCTGGTGCCTATGGCCGCCCGCCGCCGCCTTTGATGATGCCGACCGACGCCGCTGTTGGCGCCAGATACCCGCCACCTGGCGCCTTTGTGCCTTTGCAGGCAAGTCTTACTGAAATGGACATATCGTATCTGAAAAATGGCTCCAAAGAGAGTCTGGTCAGCTTATGTGGATACACACTAATTTTATACCAATTCTGTTTTTGGGGGGCTCTGTTTAACGAAAGATGGCAAACAAAAATTCAAAAGTGGATAAACATTTTGGTATTTCTGTAGTTTTCGCATTTATAACCATCAGAATAAACACTTAAAAATTCTATTTTTTTATAGAGGAGTTCGGAAATTCGAAACTTTTTCGATAAATTTCGAATTCCAGGAAATGGGTCTGCGGCAACAGCTTGCATATGGAGTTATCCCAAATTTACCAAAAAAAATCTAAAATGAATTTTTTTAGATTAAAGTAATTCGAAAATTCAGAAATTATTTTCGATATCAATCACTCAGGCCCTGCGACAGCAGTTGGCGCACTCGCACCACCGACCGGCTACACAACCAGCGTGCCAGCCGCCCGTCGCCGCGCCCGCAGCCAATCAGCAGCAGCCGCCAAGCGCGGCGCAGCGTCTGTGCGCCGACGGCGAGCTGTCGCGCGACACGTCGGCCGCGTCGTCTGGGGGTGAAGCGGGACAGGCGGCCGACGGCGGCGGAACTGCCGCCAGGCAGAGGCGCAAGCGGCAGTCGCGCCTCGCGCTCAACCTGTCCGCGAAGTGACGCCGCCCTCGCATCATTTATACTCGGTGGACATCAGACTTAGTATGGAGACCTACCATAACCCATCTGAATAATGAACCAAATATTTTACAGTTTTTTTTCATTATTAGATTTTTCACCTCTGGAAAAATTAATTACGATTAATTTATTCATAAAATTATGGTAGGATTCTGCACATAGTTTGCGGTCCGCCGAATATACTTGTGTGCATAGATCGAGATGATTATGGCCATGTTTCCCCCTTATTCACCATTTGTTTCTCCGTTTTTGTTAATCATCTTCAATTTTTATAGGCACAACTCAGATAGACGAGACATGCTCACTCACTCGGGGGTGGGGTCGCCATCGAAGTTCGGTATGGTATGCCTCAACTTTATAGGGATGTGAAACTTTGCCAAGATATAGATGTCAATGTATACTACGAAGAAAACGGAAATGTGATCAAATTGGAATTATCTTTTTTGGTAGAAAGAAGTCAAAACATTTTTCCGTTCTTCCTAAATTTCCCGGATTATCATTTATTGAGTATCTTGACATGGTTTCCCAGTTATTTGTTCATTACCTTATGTGTTATCAATCGAATTACCAGCTTTTTTGCCGCACGTTTTTCAATGGAGCAATCCAAGCCCCCTCGTTCACCTAAAAAACAAGATGTTTTTTAAACTTTGAAAAAAAAACTTTTTACGGGACCCAACTAATTTAAGTACGGTAAAAAAAGTCACAGCAGTTTTACTGCGTTCAATTTTGTAAAACTGTCAAAGTAGATATTTATACGTGTGTCTGAAATTAAAAGTGGTGATAAAAGTAACTCCCGGCTAAAAAGTCCCGTCATGAGTAGAAGTTTGTTACTTTTTGTCCAAGTGCGACAATCAAACGGCATTATTTCGCCTTACTTTTTTATCATGAGTTACGATTACCCCGTTCATTCTGAAAAAGAGGTGCTTGAATTGCTGCAGAGCTATTTTTACAACTTTCAAAGCTACTGTTTGTTCAAAAAATCTTTCGGCGTGTTTATTGTGATCAGCATAAATATAAGGTAAATATGTACCAGTAAATTCTTTCAGTTAAAATCTGCAACCGGTTATAGGCATGTCGGGCAGGGTTTTTCCTATGCCCGATGCACATCGTAAATAAGCTGCAGGGCTCGGCCAGCTTGGTTACACAACACCAGCGGCCATATTTTCCGTTTCTTTTGTGGTTTTTAGTTGACAGCTGCCACGTATTCTCTTCATTATGGCTACGGGAACTAGTTGACTATCGTCCATTGGTCAGTTGAAATTTTTTTTAGCAAAAGTTATAAATGGTATAAAACGGGAACACAAAGGTTATAAAATGTTGACGAAGGCTGAAAATTCCGTCGACTGAAAATCCTTGCGTTCACTAAAACGCGTTTACGAACATTTGTTGGTTAACCAATGGTTGACGATCAACTAGACCGCGGAGCACCATTGATTTCAATGTGTTTTTTTGAAAGGGTACTTGTGTTGAGCCGATGAATAGTTTGTGCATTGGAAGTGTTTTGGATCGTGTAATTAATGATCATACGAAAACGTAAATTATTTAAGAACTATCAACGGCTACACATGGAAACCAGTGGTTGTACCAATATACCCGCGTAGTTCCACCGCTAATAAATACGTTTTAATATTTGTGTAGTACTTTTTTACAACTGATAGAAGGACGCCTGGCGCACATATGCCCGTGTACGTGCGACAAAATCGACGAAACCATTCCACCTATGTAGATTCCTTTGATTGTTTTTAGCACTATTTATAACCAAATGACATAAAAGTGATTTATTTTTAGAGTATACATCATGGTTGGTCTGTCTGTAGACAGTCTGTTAACGGCAAAAAAATTCATGGTGTTTCAGCAACAACAAAACACGTCCATTCCGTTGTCTAAGTTGTTGATGAGGGAAGTGCAGAAATTTTGTCGCAAGCCATTTGTCGAGGAGTGTAGTTTTAAATGGCGCCAGGCTTAATATTAAAGAGACAATCAATTTCTCGAGTGCAAGTATTTGAATATGTTCATAAGCATCATAAACATTCCTGCTCTTGGCACGGGTTTCTGCAGATAAAATGAATTAGATTTTCACGCTGCATCAGATCTTTGTGTACACCAGCCACAATTTTACCAGAATGCCCGTTAGCCGCAGCAGCGGAATTATGCTGCACTGTTTGTAAAAAAGACATCGTGTATCAAACCATTTGTCTGACCCCCCCCCCTAACCCCCCCCCCCCCTTTCGTACCCCTGGTGCAGTCTTAGTATTTAATCAAACGCAAATATTATCCCCGACCGACACTAAGAATGCTTCTGATGCTGATGAGCTGTACTTTGATGTTCAACTGGTTGTTTTCACTAGTGTTAAATTACAGTAATTTTTATGAATTATAAATATGTAACCTACTGTATCTTTATCGAAATTTGAAGTAAAAAATGAATGAACGCAGAATTTTGAATAAGTCACTTCTCTTGAATAACTCCTCGTTTTGGATACACCCATGTGAACCCCCAAGTAAATTTTAGTTTGAATTAATTTTTATCAAATTTAGTAGTTGATACTGAACTGAAATATGGTTGACCTCGACCATTTGTACATCTTGAAAATCCCGACGATAAAATAACTCTCCAATACAAAAAAATCTGGCAAAAATTCCTCTGGGAACTTTTTCAAGAATTTGCGGTAAATATTCGAAATATGCAAAAGTCGGTTACGATTAAATTTTATATATTTAAGTATCCAATCTACTGGCTTATTTTCTTTGTGACTAGTTCCTTACAAAGTGCCTATCTGAATACAGACATGATCAAACGTAAATAGGGTTTGCCGTCTACTACATAGTTGTTAAAACGTATTTACATTACTCAAAAGGTACGTATACTTGAGTACTGAGTACCTAAATACGTATACGTATACTTTGAAAAACGTACCTGTACTCGCTTTTACGTATACTTTTTGAAAGTACTCTAGTACAGAAAATGTATTTCAGACTTTGTTATAGGCTTTATCAAGGCATAGATGGGAAAAGGAGAAAAAAGTGAGAAATATGACTTTTGATCCCAAAAATTGCTTAAAATTGGCAAATAACACATGAATTAGTGAATTTGAAGGTTTAAATTGTCAAAAAGTATGAAAATTAGTGATTTTGAGTGAAAATTGGGGTGAAATTCCTAAAAAATACTCTCTTTTACGTTTTCTGGGGGGAAAAGTATTTTACTCATGATTACTCATGAGTAAAAGTGTTAAAAATTACTTAACGTTTTCTGTACTCAGGGGGTGGGTAAAAATATATACTTTACGTTTACGTATACTTTGAAAAAAGTTCGGTCCTTTTAACCACTCGGTCTACTCGCGCCAAAACAAGAGCCGATTATGTGTCAGGTGTCAAGTGATATGTAAACTTCTAGGGGACCAGTATTGGTGGTTTTACGGTAAACCTTACTTGTTACTTCAGGTGATTACTGGTCTCCCTCATCACTTACCTACTTTTAATGCAGCTTAACTAAAGTTTTGAAATATTGAAGTTACCAACGTAATTCACTCAATTATTTGGTCTGCATGGTCGTAATTTAGAGTTTTAGAACGTCGTTAGGAATGTTTACGAGAAAGAAAGTTATTTCTAAAAATATCACTTACCCGTCCAAAAATGATTTTCAAATACCGTATTACCTCGAATTAACCGCCCTGAATTAACCCCCCCCCTCGAAATACCCCCCTAAAATTTGGCTGAGGAAATAATAAATCCCCCCTCAAAATACCCCCCCCCCTAAAATTGAGTGTAATTAGAACGTACATGACAAATACCGCAGTTTGTGATCTGTACAATGCGAAACCCGTTAAAACCGATGATTTGGAGTGACGTGTGGGAAGGATTTATGTGTGTATACAGTTATTTATGCCTATAAACACATGAACTATACATCTATTTATGTAATTGTTTAATTTTTTACGTCTGAGTATGGGGAATTTCCAAAAATTGCTGGCGAAATAATAGACCCCCCCCAAATAATAGACCCCCCTCGAATTATCCCCCCGCAAATTTTGCTGGCGAAATAATAAACCCCCTGGGGGTATTTCGAGGTAATACGATATATAACAAAGTACCCGTTTTTTCAAATACAACGCAACATGACATCACAATGTCACAGTTTACTCACACAGACACCCAAAACCACCAAAACTCACCGGAATGAGCGAAACTGAGCACTGCGCCGTGCAGCCGGTGGACAGCAGCGAGCGGTTCGAAGCCGTGCACTTGGAGGATGCTAGTGGCTCGCGGCCGGGTTGGCGCACCGCGTGCCACTGCATGTTGTGGGCCGCCACCGAGGCCCTGGCCCTGGACCAGGTGCCCACCCGCGCGTATGTTATGGTTGGTTGGGTGTTTGTGTTATAGCTTCACCTTTGGACTGCCTGCAGTGTTTTCAGTGGCTGTGTTATTGCTACGCTTTGTAGGTAGGATATTGTACCCTATTTCCCCGAAATCTGCGCTTAAAATCCCCTCTCCCTCGAAACACTCGCCCAGAATGAGTGTAAAGAGAACGTATTGCCGAAAACTGCAGTTTGATGCAAAATGATGTTTGGTGCAACACTCTGAAAAATCAACCCACTCCGGATATTTCGACTAAATACGGTATATATAATCTGGTAAAAGTATAATTATGTTTTGTGTATTAATTGACAAAAACCTGCCAAGATATAGAGCATTCTTAAGCTTCTTGTTAAGTAGGTGGTCAATCGTTCTTTTAGAACAGAACTTCGAATTGCCATTATTACTTTCGATTGGACAGTTATATACCCTGCAGATGCAGCTGCGCGACGACGGCTATTGGGGGTTCCCGGGCGGCCTGGTGGACGAGGGCGAGCAGCTGGTCCAGTGCGTCAACAGAGAGCTGGTGGAGGAGTTGGGTCCGTGACAGCTTTTTTTGAGTCCAGTAGCTCAGTAGCCCCTCGCAGCGTAGTGTTAAAACGTATTTACCGCCAATCCTCGAATAAGACCCTGCTCGAATAACTCCCCTTGAATACCCCCCCCCTGTGGGCGAGGTGTGGAAAAAATAGCCCCCCCCCTTGAATACCCCCCACGTGGGCGATGTGAGGAAAAAATAGCCCCGTCTTGAATAACTTCGCCCATCTAGATCAAAAGGATACAATACAAAAATACAAAATAAAATTAGCGACATCAAATACATTATGTTTACACAGTGTAAATATTATACACATCTTTTTTGTCGTTGTTGGACAATTAAATACTGAATTAAATGAGTTGTATGAGTTGATTAAATCTATACAATGAATTAAGTCCAATTTTTCCGAGGAAAAATAACTCCCCCCTTCAAAAACTGTCGAAAAAATAACTCCCCTGGGATCTTATTCGGGGATTTAGGGTACGTTTACTCGAAAAATATGTATATGTACTGGAAAATTACGTTTAAGCGAGTCTGCGTAACTACGTTTATGTTTCCTCTGAAAGTACAAGTACTCACCTTTACGCGTACTTTTTTAAAGTACTTGAGTACAGAAAACGTATTTTGTATAGTCAAGGATAGTTGAAAATTGGCAAAAAGCACATGAACTAGTGAATTTGAAGGTGAACATGGGGCAAATATATGAAAATGAGTGATTTTGACTGAAAATTGGGGTAAAATTTCTCAAAAATACTCAATTTTATGTTTTCCAGCAAAGTTATGAGTAAAAGTAAAAAAAACTAATATTTTACGCTTTCTGTACTCAGGATCGAGTAAAATATAAATACATACTTTGAAAAACGTTCAGTACCTCGCAGGCCCCGCCGCCAGCTCTGTCAACGTGCAGCTGGCGGACCACGTTAGCGCGCACAAGGTGGACAAGCACAAATTGTTGCTGCACTTCTTCGTGAAGACGATCACCGAGCCACTATATCTTCAAATTGAAAAGGGAATTTTTTCGGCTCCGCACTTTGGCATTGAGGTTATTTTGGTCATTTTTGTCAGATTTTTGTTTGTCATCTGGCCTGTAAAATATTTATTTGCGTTTTATCGGCTATGTTTTGTTCGGACACTCGAAAACTTTATAAAAACAGTACTAGGTCACGGTTTTATGGAGTAAATTCGGCAACTGCCCCACGCCGTCAAGTATAGCTGGATGAAAACCGCTTATGAAGACTTGAAAGTATTTTATACTCGCACTGTTTCTACCCAGACATTCGGTGTCACCAGAGTGCCGGTTTTCATCACGCGCCGCGGCGGGGGACTTCCAATATTTCTTACACACAACTTCATTGGAAACGCGTTCGACCAACTTCTCATCGGTCTGAAACATGCCAAAATTTTGGATACGGAAGAAATCGAAAAGTCGTTGTCTTTGAGACAGGAAAAGCTGAATAAGTCCTGAGAATAGGTATAAATATTACGCCTACCAATTGGAACTATTAGTATCTATTCTCAATTTCGTCCTCTCTAAACATATTTATGTGATACGATGCCTTTGATTGTGATTCCATATAACTTATCATTAGACCACGTTTACACGGGTTTTTTGTGACGACTCGACAGCACTAAAAGGTTCAATATGTTGAGAAAAAAGTTCCATATTCATGAGAAAAAGTGGTCATCCATAGTTTCTATAACTAGTCGAATTTGTATTTCAAATTGCAGAAATGTACTTGTAGCTCAAGAGTTATAGATGTGTAAAAAATGCTGCCTTTGTCGCCGGTTGTCGGAAGTTACAACAGCCAAAAAAATTCAGACGTTATAGCTCTTGAGCTACAAGCACGATTCTGTAATTTACATACATATTCGCATAGGTAGAATGTATGGATGACAACTTTTTCTCATGCATATGGAACCTTTTTATCAACTTATTGAACTTTTTAGTTTTGTCGAGTAGTCACAAAAAAACGTGTAAACACGGCCTTATGATATCAGATACGGTATACTCGGCGGACATTATACTTAGTATGGAAACCTTCCATAACCTTATCTGAATAATAAACCAACAATTATATACAGTTTTTTTCATCAAAATGTTTCGTTTTGCTATGAAATAATAAGTTACGAAATTTATCACAAGATTTTATTCATTTTATTATGGTAGGATTCTGCACATAGGTACTTTGCGGTTCGCCGAGTATTTCTATTTTGCATGTGATAGTCTTTTATGGGATATTTGATAATGGACTATCCAAAAACTGGGTCGTTTTCATTTGAGAATGTAAATAACTTTGTCTCGTGTAGTCGACCATTTGTAATTTCGTAGGTAAAAATGAATTGTACACCGAATTTGATCCATCTAGCACAAAGTTGTCAAAATTAGATGCACTTGCAGAGATTTGCACATTTGTCGCATTTTATCGCTGCTTTTCATCAATTTGTAGTGGCTTCAGTCTGCCGAGCGATTTGCTATCCCTGTGTGTCATTGACATTGGCAGAAAAGTTTTTTTGGTATTTATTCATTTAGAGCAGGCTTTCGTGACTTTTTTTCTATCAAATTCGATTCTAGTGTTTTAACAAAATTTACTGCCAACACCTGCCAATGTTTGAATTCGAACAGGATGGGGTTCATTTGCGGGGACATGGGTTGGTAACTCATACCGCGTACATGTAAGGCCACTTTCATTTTTGTAGTCAAGTCTAAACTCATTTTGATTTGAGTGATCAAGTAGACTTTACCGAAATCTAGACATATACGGTCTACCGAGTGGTCACTGCACCGGAACTTACAGTATCGCTTCTGAATGATGAACTAAAAGTTTGTAAATATATTTTAATCACATTATTTGTTTTTACCACTGGATAATTGACCACGGTGTCAATCACATGACTTATTCATCAAATTGTGGTAACCTTCTCTGCAGAGCACGGGGTTCGCCAGGTGAGGAACGCACTTTTAGTACAAATCAAGTATTTATCGTCTGGGTGATCATGATCAGGGTTGATTTTATTAAAATTATTTGTATACAAATTTTATAAAAATGTATTTAATTTTAATTTTATTTTAGTTTTATTTTAGTTTTATTTTATTTTATTCCAAAAAGTCATTGATAAAATAAAATGACACCATTTTACGAAAATGTTACATTAATTTTACAAAATAAAAGAACCTTCATGCAAGGCCAGCAAAATGTTATAATTATACCTAAACATGAAAAACGTGTGACAAATTTTGCCATTACTTTGCAAAAGTTGCATGCAGTAGGTATTGTTAGCTAGCTGCAAGTGTAAAGTTACAAGTAAAGGTTTGCATTTTCAGAAGGAGGACTACTGGAGTGTGCTGGGTGCATTTGTAAAATGTTATGCAAAGTGTAATTTGTCATGACAAATTTAAAGTAAACAGCCAATTGACATGTCAAATGTCAATTCAAGTGTCAATTATGACAAATGTCATGCAAAGTGTAAATTGTGTATCCAAATCTTACATTCTGGTATCCAAATCTTATGTTTTTGTATCCAAATGTTCACAAAAGATTTGGATGCAAAAACAACAACAACATTTGGATACAAAACAAGATTTGGATACAATTTGTCTGACAATTGACACTTTAATTTTTATTTGTCATGACAACTGACACTTCACTTAACATTCGTCATGACAATTGACACTATGCATGACATTTCATATGACATTTGACACTTTGCAGGGCTTGGGGACTGCCCCAGCTCCGCGAAAAAAACAGGTAGAACCCCAAGCAACAAGATAACAAAAATATGAATTTTTATACAATTTTTACAAAAATATGATTTTTTATACAATTTTACAAAAAAAAATTACAAAAATTCGAATTTTTATACAATTTTTATTTTTATTTTGAAATTTTCCATTTTTATTTTATTCTTGAATTTTCCATTTTATTTTTATTTTATTATTTTCTGAGATTTTGCCAACCCTGATCATGATAAACTTCGATCAATTGATACCCGTCGAAGCACAAATGGACATCAAGTGGGGGGGAAGGGTTACGAAGAGGCAGGTGCAAAAGTTCGTTTTTCACTTTTTAATTTTCGATGGTCCAATGTTGGATGATTGAATCCCCGCCCTCCTGTCAATTTACGTGAAATATTTATGCTTTGGTTCATGATTGTTTTGTGGTTGGCGTTTATCAAGTGGAGTTGGTAATCATCCACCAGCAAGTATTTGTCGTTCTGTGAAACTTCCGTCTTCAAGGGTCTTATGGGTCCCAATATGTCTAAAATGGAAGGCAAAGATAGTCGAGTCTGCCGATTTTAGACACAATACGTAGTTATTGTGCCAAAAAAAAACGTAAAAAACGCACTAAACGCGTTAAAAATGACGATTTTACGATGCTTCCAGTTTCGTATAAACATGCAAAAACCACGATAGTCTGACAAACAAAGTAAAATATATACAAGGGCGCTTTTCTTTTAGAATAAATACGGTAAAATACCTTTAGATATTTATGAATCTGCGTGGCAGATAGGAATCAAATATGCAAGCAAGTGAGTTAGGCAGGCGTTTTTCATCTCGCATGTAAACCCATGCTGAGTTCCATGCTTTTCGAGGAAGCCACGCATTATGCGCATTAACGTATAAAAAGGATGCCATTATTTTGCATGGAATATGTCACTGTCGCGTCACATCCATCAACTACATTTTTTTCACGCTCGAGATGCTTTCATATGATGTAAGCACACGTACAGAAATGTACGTAGGGTTACATGTGTGAGGTTGTGTCCAACATAGTTTATATGCATGCCATAGTTAATATAAATTACAACATGTCCAGCGGTCAACTATGGACATAACATGCTGCAAATATTACACTGTACATTTTAAGCGGAACGCTCAGGTGTTTTCAATAGCGCATAATTATAGTAATTAAATATTCAACTGCATCCGGAATTTGACATGTCTTAACATATGACAAATTTACCTTCCATCACAAATCATAATTGTTCACCCGAGGTACATGTAGGATTCAAACAGGATTGACTTTTCGGAATCGGGAGCACAAAATGCCGGAATTGGCGGGAGACGGTATCGGGATCTGTATCCCGTTTGGACCCTAGGTACAGGGGTGGGAAAGGGAGGACCCCCCCAAAAAAAACCGCCCGGCTATCTTTCTATCCCATAGGCAAAATTTTGGGCTACTATCCCCTGACCCCCCCCCCAAATCGTCCAGCTATCTACCAATCTGAAGCGATTCATGAGAAACTATACCACAATTTTCGCTCAATCGCCATTTTTCATAACTTTTTATAGATTTTCACCTCCAAAATCATTAGTTCATGTGTCTAACTGCCTATTTTCAGCTGTTTTTGATACTATATGTGCTTATATACCGTTTTTTAGCCATTTTTCACCTACTTTTAGCGATTTTTCTTCCTTTTCTTCCTTCTGCATACACATCGAAAAAGCCTATATATTGAACCCCCCCCCCCATTTTTTCCAGCTATCAATCTTTCCGGAGGAGCGATTTGCTATCTATCCAACCCCCCCCGGAGTGTCAAAATCTAGAATACCGTATATCCTCGAAATACCCCCCCTCCTCGAAATACCCTCCCCATCAAAATGGGCCCTATGAATTTATGATCCCCCCCTCCGAAATATCCCCTCCAATTTGAGTGTATAGGGAACGTAAATGACAAAAGCTGCGTTTTATCATCCGGGCAATGCAGAACACACGTGAAAACAATGACTGTATTATGTTAGAACAGTGTATATAAAGTCTACATAACTATACAAGTCTATAGAGTGTTATAAACACCTTCCCGGTCACGTCCAGCACCCATTTTTTGATTTTACTTCTTACATCCTATCCCCAGTTCTAGGGCGCCCCAGAAGCTGAAACTTGGGGGAGGTATTGGTGCAACCCCCCTCTACTTCGCATGTATTTGGGGGGTCACGGCGACCCCTCTCAGGGTGGGTCGCCCTAAGTGCAATTTTTTTTGGCTTTTATGGTGTCCCACAGCAGGTCCGGCACCCGCTGATTTCTGAGCTGTGGGAGGGGTATACATCTAAAATTTTGGGATGTGTTACCAACACCACTCCCGTACTATACACTATTCAATAATGTGAGATTAATGTGAAAAATTCCCCAAAAATTTGCTGATTCTCTAAAAAAAAACACCACTCCCCAAAGATGGATGACAAAAATTCACTTTTTGGAACTTTTTATTATACACTTGAAGACATGGTTTACGATACTTTAAAGGGAAGGGTTTGATGTTTAAAGTCATGTAAAGAACAATACCTCTAAAATTCCTGCATTGCAAAATTCACTTAGGGTGAACTTTATGACATCATAATGACATCATTGCAGGAACAAAAATTTTCACTTTGAACTTCCCCCCAAGTAAATTTTGCAATGCATGCATTTTAGAGGTATGGTTCTTTACATAACTTTGAACATCAAACCATTCCCTTTAAAGTATCGTAAACCAGCTCTTCAAGTGTCTAATAACAAAGTTCCAAAAAGTTAATTTTTTGTCATCAATCTGTTGGGGAGTGGTGTTTTTTAGAGAATAAGCAAATTTTTTAGAAATTTTTCACATTAATCTCACATTATTGAATAGTGTATAGTAGGGGAGTTGTGTTGGTAACACATCCCCAAAATTTTAGATGTGTGGGGTTGTGTTACCAACACCGAAGGTGTTTACATGGCGGTTTTTGTTGCATTTTTCGACGTCTGCGTACGTTTCAAGCGACAATTTAGTAATGGGATTTCAAAAAATTTCTGGCGAAATAATAACCCCCCCCTCGAAATACCCCCCTCGTTTAACCCCCCTCAAAATGTCCACTCTGACAAAATAAACCCCCGGCGGTAATTCGAGGAAATACGGTACCCCTGCCTAGGTACATACGTAAGCCACGGCCAGCGGTTGAAAGTGCAACCCCTACCACACCAAATAACGATTGAAAGTCAATCGGCGGGGATTGTAATTAATGTTACTACTTTCAAGATGGTGATAAGGGTTCATTGACAGAATCTAAAAAAAATGGAAAATAAGAATTAGGTAAAATTTGAATTTTTGTTTAATAAAATTTAAATTGGATAAAAATCTGAATTTTTTTTTGCAAAAAAAGTAAAATTGTATAAAAATTCATATTTACGTTTCTATTTGTGGAACTGCTGTTGCTTTGTGTTTTGTAAAATGGTTTCTTTTTATTGTAGTAATGGCACTTTGGAATAAAATAAAATGAACTGAAACATGAATAAAATAAATATAAAATACAATTTTGTAGTAAAAATAAATTTACTAAAACGAACCCTGATGATGATATAAATATAAAGCTGGAGCGAAAATTGCTCCCAACTACGTAATCGTTTGCATGGAAAAATGTTGTTTATGAGTATGATCAAATTTGTCCTCTGACTAGTGGGCTGACTTGTGTGTATACAGTATATGGCATCCGCGTTGCAATGGGCTGTGCTATGCATGTGACCCATAAAGTGATGGAAGCTAGGCGGGCGCTCATGTGACGCCATTTTTTGTGTTTTGTGCTGTTTCTGGTGTTTCCATATTTGAAGTGGGGCCAAGTGTTGGTAACATGGTTTTCTGATAAATTTCTGCAGGCGCTATTTTTTGGATTCTTTCCGCACTAGGCGCTATTTCATGGTTTCTTTCCACCACTACAGCTGGCACATGACTGCTTTCCTGCACATCCTGCGATAAAAAAACATACACTTCATACACTCTTAAAATAACCCAAGTA
This sequence comes from Sphaerolaimus hirsutus, assembly GCA_964036195.1. Taxonomy (NCBI): domain Eukaryota; kingdom Metazoa; phylum Nematoda; class Chromadorea; order Monhysterida; family Sphaerolaimidae; genus Sphaerolaimus; species Sphaerolaimus hirsutus. Next base: position 9,362,398 of record OZ038457.1, read on the forward strand.
ACGTGTTGTCGTTAATGATCCTGTTCATTTATTTACATAACATGTTCATGCCACTGCAGTGTTTTTTTGTTTTTGCAATTATTGGCTTCCCACACACTAGTTGACAACTCGGGTACTGTTTTCAGTTGCACACTGAACATTTGCACATTTGTTCAAAATTTGGGTGCAGTGGGTGGTTTGGAGCTTAGGCTGCCATTTGTGTTTTTAGTACAACATCATCTAAACTGTTTATGTCAAGTACAAACATTTGACAAAAAGACTGAAAGTTATAACATTACACACGTTATGTGAATGTTACATGAGATTTTGAAACACATGCATTCAAACAATTTTGTCAACTAGAATTGTTCTCATTTAAGCTGTAATCTCTGGCTCCACTACCTGTGTATATGTTGTATACATAGCCTTTTACATTAACAGTTACATATTGCAAAAGTTTTTTGTAGACAACACATGAATATGATTGTGTGTACACCAACTTTTTGTCAACTAAACTGTACATTGTTAGTTTTAAAATTTTCTAAACAAATTCAATGGCTGTGCAACCTACCAATAGATAGCAGATGGCAATCCATGCTATTCAAAGACTGTTTGTATACTCGGCGTACGTGATACTCTGCCCTCGCACTAATTTATGTCTCGTGTTGGAAGCGTGCCAATCATTATTAAATCATGCGATTTCCATAAAAAAATTAAAAAAATTCATCGATGTGAATATGTTAATGAATAACATTATAACAACAATCAATTGTGTCATCTTTTTATGAAACTCGGACGCGTTAACCATCGTTGGCACACTTCCAGCGGGAACCACGCGTGCAGGATGTAATGTAACCGGAGTATACCACACTTGGCCAGCCATGGGCAATGACCAGGCATTGTATTGTCCATGGTTGTGGCACCAAAAAGAGTGCAAAACTGCTCTTGCTGCAGGCAGGAATTGAACCCGCACACTTGTATAGAACAGTACATACCCTACAAATACCATAAAAATATCATTTTCCATTAAATACACCTATTTTTTCAATTGGTGGTAAGCTGTCACATACTGAACAAAAATGCACAAGAAATGTAACCTTTCACACATGTTTGTAACCTATGCGTGTGAAGTAAATACTGTTGGCAACTAAATTATTGGAGTGTGACACATTAATGGTCTACCATTTTGCAATTTAGTAGGCGAATTTGTTTGACAGTATTAAATATGGATGTGACTTGCCGAAACCCAGTAAGCACAAACATTAGATGTATCATTTGTACTATACTGCAATGTTGTCAACTGAAGAAGCACATGAGCATCTTTTTGTTGACGCATGCAATTGACAACAGCCAAAAAATTTGCGACATGTCAACTAGTGTGCGGGCCCCCATTGACTCCTCTAAATAGTTGACTCTGCTCGGGTAGACATGTTTTATGCATGTAAGAAATATGACACAGTAGGCAAAACCCTGGATAGGGAATGCGTTCTTATTTAGTTTTATCGCCCTTTATCTCGCTGACTGACTTGTATTGTCGTAAAAGCAAAACGCAAGCGACGCAATGATAAAAATATATCGCCATGAAAGTTTCCAAATAAAAAGTAAATGCACACTTGTTGTTGAAACTATCGCAAACGGCGCGTGATAGGAACCTAACTGAGGAATTCTCAACGGTTTAGTAAGTCGGTTAGGAAGCGAAATGCATTTTCGCGATATGCCAGCGGCGCGCGGCCCTTTTGGTCGCGTCGCTGCGGAACGCGCCCGGTCGCATTGCACTGCATTCACGGGAGGTCGGACGCAGATGAGCACTGGGTAGGTAGGTTGTGGCTGCGCGCGCGCGCCGCTTTACCCACTGTTTGCGCCCGCTTTACCCCCTATTGCAGTTGGCAAGTGTTCAGTCGGCAAGCGATCGTGTGATTTGATTCGGGAAGGTTCCACTTGACGCTTGACACTCCTTTTTTGTCACATTTATTCACGACACACCTTCTCGTGGACGGCACGTGGGCGACCCGCGGCGGCGCCGCCGCACGCTTCATTTCAGAGTGTCGTGAGTTTAACATCGCCGCGGTCTCGCAAATTGCGTGTGCGCAGTGCGCGGGGAAATGGACCGGGCGGGGCGGCGAGGCGGGGCCGGGCGAGCCGCTGAGGCCGTTTGGACGAAATGAATATTTCGACCGGCGGCGGCGACACTGGCGCGCGGCACCATTAGCATTTTTGTCGTTTCGCGCGCCGCTTGCAAACTTTTAAGGGCCATTTTGGAGGATCAATGCGCGCGTAAAAGAGAGCGTGTTTTTTTTCTGGTCGCTGTTATGTTCCAGGATATATGGTCAATTCCAGTGCGCCACGGGCCGCAGTGCGATGCAGACGGCCTAATTAGGGTTTCGGTCGCATGGGACAGCCTTTTGCCGGCGCTCACCGTTGGGCCGCACTCGATGATGAGCACTCATTTGTGTCCTCGCTGGCGGCGCGCACCTCTGCTGGGCACTTTGAGCGACTGAGGCCCATTACACATCTAACAGCATTACACATCTAACCCTGCCACCCATCTAATTCTACCCATGGAACATCTGCGATCAAGCGATTAGCGTATTAATTGACACGCCCATTGTAGACTGGGCGTGTCCACTAGTATCATTATCAGCCAACTAAATTCGGGCGCGCTGACGATGGAAACAATGCATGCTGCCAGCGTCGCTGAATAATGGGCTATGTTTGATTGAATGATAGACATTTATCGATCCAACATGTAGATAATCGCTGTTTATTCGCAGATCCTCTCTAGATGTGTAATGGTTTAGATGTGTAGCGGCACAGGGCCCTTTGAGCCCGCAGCTCTTTTTCTGTCGATCTGTAACCACGGTCGTGTTGCTAGATATACGTTCTCTTGCGAGATAACAACCGCTGTTAAAAATAGCTAGTACCTGAGTGCCGAAATTATGGTATTAATCCAAAAATGCTAAAAAATTGTAGGTAGAATTCGATCAACATTTTCTTTTGAATGATCATTAATAATCATTTCTTGGAAAAACTACGCGGAAGCTTTCACTTTTGACCAGTTTTTCATTCGAAGATTCTCATTCATTCATTCAGTGTAATTATACGTGTGTCGTATGACCGGCGACGGCTACCGCGCTGGGAGGATTGGCATTTGCATCATTTGATTAGGTGTGCTTGTTTTGGACACACGGGCGCACGCGTGCATTTGTTTGCAAGAGCAAAAATAGGTAGGTAGTCTGAGAATAATGAATGAAGATCAGCGATTTCTGGTAAAAGTACACTCGATTTTTACCGTATTACTTCGAAATACCCCCAGGGGGTTTATTATTTCGCCAGCAAATTTTTAGAGGGGTTAATTCGAGGGGGGTCTATTATTTCGTCAGCATTTTATGAAATTCCACATACTCTGACATAGGAAAATCGGATAATAACGGCGATATATAAGTGTTTATGGGCATATAGAGGGTGTATACAATATTTATGCCATAATATAAGTCCTGCCATCATGGAACGTAGTCATTGGTTGTCACGTGTGTACTGCATCTGCACTACACAGATCACAAACTGCGACATTTGTCGTGTACATTCTTTTTACACTCGATTTGGGTGGGGGTGTTTCGAGGGGGTTAATTTAAGGGGGCTTTATTCGAGGTAATACGGTAATCACTATCCGTAAACTATTAGAACAAAGTCACCATTCCAGTGCAGCGTTTATACCTACCTATTTAAAAATAGCAAATATAAGGTAATGTAATTTTGCATGTTTACAAAGCCTGTATAAAATGGTATCGCATTATAATCAATGTCACATCCAACAGGGTAATCCAATGGTATGGACTGGATGGCATTATTGTTGATAATATTTGTCCACGCATAGGATTGCGAGAAGAATAGCCCCGGTTATAGGTTCGCGCCGTGTTACTCACTGGAACGAAAGCTAAATATTTACAGTGAAGCTTAATAGCATTAATTATCCAAGCAAAACAAAATCTTGTCGCGCGATATGCCGCTTTGGGTGTCTATTTTTGCGGCAAAATGTGGTCAACTGAAGCGTAAATCTGATTAGGTATGTCATTATTAACCGTCCTGTTGATTAGACTCCTCAGTGATTCCACAACTGTTTACAAAAACTTATGCCCCGCCACTTCAGCAGCAAGTATGGCACCGTCACCCAGCAACTCATCTGCGAAAAATGTTCTATTTATTTATATTGCTATTTGGCAGCTAGCCAAAATGGCAATTGATGCCAACTATTTAACGGTTTTAGTTGACGAACCTGCTGATTCAGCCTTTAATAGAGTGGAAAGAATGGTGACTACGGCATTTCAGCACGTTTTCATGGCCGATTCTGACGTGGCAGCGGCAGATTTCGAATTGAGACTTTTGAGATTCAGTGAACTAACGAGAAGCATGAAACCCGGTGAATTGTTAGACCCATTCGAGTGCGTTTCTCTTGAATATGAATATATTTTTTCTCCAGAGATCTGTTAAGCTTTTTACCTATTTTGATGGCCATTCTTTTAACAATGATGGCCGAAATGTCATTATTAAAATAAAATGAAACATTTTACAAAAATTTTACAATAATTTTACAAAAAAAATCAAAATCGTGCATGCAAGGACAAATTGCATGCTAGAAGCATGCAGATGAATATAAAAAATTGGAACATTTGGAGTTGCGATATGGCTTGCGACTTGGATATCTTGAATTTTGACCCTCCGGGGTTTGGACAGATAGCACATCGCTCTTCCGGAGGGATCAATTTGGGGGGGGGGGGGGTGCGGGTGGGGGGTCAATATAAAGGGTTATTCAAGGTATGGAATGAAGAAAAAGGGAAAATTACATGAACTAGGTAGTAATTTTTTAAGGTGAAAATATATAAAACTTTTGTAATTTTTAGCAAATATTTTTAGCAAAAATGTTTCTCAATCACAACAATGAAAGCAACAAGCAGAACAATGTTCTGCAAATTGACAGGTATAAACTTAAACCAACAGGATAGAATTTTTTAAATTCATATGGATATTCAAACATTCAAATTTTAGTACAATTTTACTAAAATTGTACAAAAATTCGAATTTTAGTAAAATTTTATTTTAATTTTATCAATTTTTCATTTTATTTTATTTTATTCTTCAATTTTCCATTTATTCTTATTTTATTTTTTCTGAGATTTTGCCAACCCTGGTCATGTGTCATGTAAAATAACTGTGTAAAATGGCATGGGTCTGTAAAAGACACTGAAAAGTGTCAAGTGTATCCAAATTTGTTTTTTTTTGTATTCAAATCCCAAATGCCCAAACCTAAGATTTGGATACTATAGGGTAAAATTAGGATACAAATGACACTTTACACGGTCTTTTACATAACACATAACATTTTACATCGTCTTTACATGACACATGACATTTTACAGCGTCTCTTACTGGGTCTGGGACTGCTCTCTTGTGTGCAAAACAGGTGGTGCGTCCAAATCTACTCCCCCCCAGATCATCACCTTCTATTTTTGCGAGAAACCTCCCTATTACAGCATCGCGCCGTCGGCGGAGCCGAGCTCGGCCAATCCGCTCAGCAGCACGCGGTCGGCCGTCTGCGGCAAAGTCGTCGACAGATCATTCGCTGTCATAATTTTCGACAACACCGATAAAAGTGAACTTGACGATCAGGGCCGCAGCGCGAGCGTCAGGTTGAAGGCGTCCATTGCGTACACTTTGGGCTTCTATCAAGTGCCGGTTATTAGTGTGTCTTCCAGAGATAGCGATTATTCTGATAAGGTTGGCTTTGGTTGTTTGGAATTTGTGTTTAATGCGTGTCAAAACAAATTTGGATAAATATTTCAAAATGTCGAGAATTTTCGCTAGAAAAATGAGGAAAGGTACTATCAAATTGCTTACTCACACTTGCGGTTCACACCAGCAAATCGATTTGCACACTGCATGAGCCGTTTTGTGCGTAAATTGCGGATCTATAACCAGTCTGACCAGTATTTTTTATAAAAAAAACATTTGCATACCGTCGGAACGCTGATTGGTCAAACGTTTAAATATCTGTGTCATGACACTACACGAAGAATAAATAACAAAAAGACAGAGAAACAGATAACACAGAGAAATTATGATCAAAATACTGGCTCACTAACCACAAAAACGCCGCAGTCCATCTACCGGACATTCATGCGCACCGTGCCGCCGTGGTCGAGCCAGGCGCGCATCGCCATCGACTTGCTCAAGGTGCTCGCCTACGACACGCTGGTGCTGCTGCACGAGGACACCGCCGAGAGTGAAGCGTTTGCGATAGAGTTCATAGAACTCGCCAGGGCGGCTAAGATCAAGGTTTGATTACTTTACTGTCATTGCTGGGTTACTGGAAACAGTTATACACTACCGTGCAGAATAGTTGAGACTTTTTGCGCTGCATGATTAATGTTGCCAGAATTTTGAAATGGTTGATATGCAAAACATTTGGATACTATACATGGGTACCCTGGGGGGTTGACTACACATGCCCGGGATGACCGTCCCCCGAGTTCACATCTGCGTATAATCCTAGTGCACAAACATATTAACTCAGTTTGTTCATGTTTCAGAATAGTTGAGACTTTTCTTGTTTTGGGCAGTAGCCACCCAGTATCTCACTTTAAAGTCTATATCCAATTTCTACGTTCATTTTTTAACAAATCTTTTACCATGGAAACTGCTTGCCTGCATCGCTGAGCTCTGTGTGCAGCAAGAAACATTCTAAGCATGAACAGCATATGGCAATGCATATATGGAAATGTGGCATTTATTTATTTTTTGCTGCAGTTTTGCATCCATAGCCAACAACTCAAAAATGGGGGTAGGCATACTACTGAGTGGGGCTATTTGGTGTGTAAATTTGAGGTTTTGGCTTTGCTCTATTAGGGAGAAAAGTTGGCCCAACTGTGAATGAGTAATGTGCAGGGTTGGTTTTATAAAAATTCATTTTAGTAAAATTGTATAAAAATTGTATAAAAATTTTATTTTATTTTTATTTTATTCTTGTTTCATTTTATTTTATTTTATTTTATTCCCAAAAGTCATTAATAAAATAAAATGACACTATTTTACAAAAATTTTACAAAAATTGTACCAACATTTTACAAAAAATCGAAATCATGCATGCAAGACCAGAAAAATGTTACAATTAGACCTATACATGAAAAACTGTTACAAATTTACCCCTTACTTTTCAAAATGGTTGTTTACCCCGTATTGTTAGCTGGCTGCAAGTGTTTAGTTACAATTATTGATAAAAATGGTGAGCATTTTCAGTAGAAGGACTACTGGAGTGTACTGGGCACATTTGTGAAATGTCATGCAAAGTGTCAATTGTCATGACAAATGTAAAGTAAAGTGTCAATTCTCATGCAAAATGTCAAGTGTCATGTCAAATTTCAAGCAAAGTGGCAATTGTCATTACAATTGCCATGCAAAGTGAAAATTGTGTATCCAAATGTTGTGTTTTTGTATCCATAGTATGTTTGGTATTCAAATTTAATGTTTTTGTATCCAAATGTTAACATAAGATTTGGATTCAACAACAACATAATTTTGATACAAAACATAAGATTTGGATACAATTTGCTTGACAATTGATAGTTTAATTTTTATATGCCATGACAATTTACACTTTACTTTACATTTGTCATGATGATTGACACTTTGCATGTCATTTTACATGACATTTGACACTTTACAAAGCTTGGAACTGCCCCCAGATCAATGAATAAACAGGTAGAAACTCAAGCAATGAGATTAAATTTTACAAAAAAAACATGAATTTTTATACAATTTTACAAAAATACAAATTTTTATACAATTTTACAAAAATCTTACAAAAATTTGAATTTTTATACAATTTTTATTTTTATTCTTAAATTTTCCATTTTATTTTATTTTATTCTTAAATTTTCCATTTTATTTTTATTTTTTTCTGAGATTTTGCCAACCCTGGTAATGTGCAATTATTTTGGATGGAATGAAGATGGAAGTTTGTAAGTGCTATAACTTTTGATTGGAAAGATATATTGAAAAAACGTTTTTGTCATATTAATTCTCTCTGTCTTAAGTATGTTATAGACTGTCCAATAACAAAATTTTCATGCTGCAAACCCCAGTAAAATAAGCGTAAAATATTTAGACACCATTGAAAACTTTGAAGTGCCATAACTTTTGATTGGAAAGAGATATTGAACTCATTTTTGTTTTGAATGAATCCTCGTTGTCTAAAGTATATGAAAGCATGTTCAAAAAAATTATTTTTTCATGTTCAAAAACTGGGTCAAATCGACATACGGAATTTAGACATCACTAAACTGACCACAAAAATAGAATCTGCAGGTTGTCCCGATCATTTTAAGTGTTGAATGATTCAAATCAACCCAGAAATGGTTGAGTTATAAAGCTTCAAAGACACTCATCCAGATTGCCCATTTTTTGTATAGACATTGTGTATATCTTTTTATAGACCCCCCTTATCTCGTGCCTGGGGGATTATTTGAGCAAACAAAATTTTTTCGTAGTAGCCGCAGCATCAAACCCCAACATACTCAAATGGCATCAAAATTGGGCAAGGGACAAGAAATTGGGAAGCAAAAAAATGCGGTTGACCCTCAGCCTACTGTTTCTCTATGTGTGAAAAGTCTTAACTATTCTGCACGGTAGTGTATTAGTATTCCAGAAATCTCAGCATATAAAAGTTGATAAATATAAATATTTATAATATAAGAAAATATAAAATCTTATATTTATCAGTATTTTCTCCAGGTTTTTCCCCGAGATACTTCGTAATATTTATTTTGTGATAAAAAAATATAAAAAATCTCTCATTTATAATTATTTATTTATTTTTCCATCTGCGTTTTTACGAAGAGATATGATTTCGTTTTATTTTTTTAGAGATTTTCTGAGATTATTTATCTTTTATATCCTTCTGAAAAACGCCGATTTTTCGCAACGCTCATTGATATTCTCGATGTCCTCGAATAAGTCACTTGGAACCAATCTTAATGTCAATCAATTTTGGTGGAGTGTCACATACTTCAACAGTGTGTTCTATTTTGGTTGTAGAAAACACTGTATTAAATTTTTCCCACTCGTGATCACAGATTCAGTACGACATAACGGTGGGCATGGTGGATGGAGAGAAAGACCCCCCACGACTCAATGTAGATTTGACTTTGGAGCTTATTGAAGCTACCGCAAACATTTTTGTCCTTGACGCCAGGTATGATGCTGTTAAATTGCAAGCAACCTCACATTATAGGTGACATCTTAATATTAGTCAGTGAGTATCGAGAAAACAGGAATTTTTGAACTATCGGGACCTTGTCACGTAAATTTTTCGCTCACTCTCAAATACATAAATATTTCCATTTGCACAAGTATTTTGTTGAAGTGAAGTGCTTCTAGTTATCCTGAAAATATTCGTGGCAATTAAAAATGTCCCATTTACTCGGAGTAAATCACTCAAGTTCACTCAAGCCTGCACTCAAGTTCATAATTCGAAAACAAAACCACATCTAACTTTTCAGTGCGCAGACAGCGCAGTTGATATTTTCCCAGCTGAGCGAGGGCGACCCATTAAATGACAGAACTGGCTTTAGTTATGGCTGGATAGTTACGCAACAGACGATAGGTGCCGAAAACGTACCTCAAGGTATGTCAGGATCAAGGGTAAATAGCAAGAACTGTTGGTAGCCTCCGATTTTTTTTGTTGAGAGAATCGATTTGTGGGTTATATTTAGGTACTCTGGGAAAATTCGGGTAATTTGAACGACTCTGTCCATAACAGTCTGAACAGATTGGTTCCGTTGCCAGGAAAATTCGCAAGTTATATTCGAAAGTGACCACTGAGAAAATATATTGGAAAATATTGTGTCTATAGCTTCATTGTGGCAGAGTCCAGGATTCCGGCACCCTGTTTATACCAATCTCAGTAATGGGGCAGGCCTGATACGCACACGTGCCCGATACGCACATATGCCCGTTTTTTTCACTTGACACTTTTTCAAGTGATTTTCAGATATGAGTAAAGTGAAAAAAAGTTGCGCAATGACATGAGTGAACTTTTTTCACTTCACTTATATCTGAAAATCACTTGAAAATGTGTCAAGTGAAAAAAAACAGTGAAAAATAGCCATTTTTCACTGTTTTTCATTTGACACATTTTCAAGTGATTTTCAGATTTGAGTGAAGTGACAAAGTTTACTAATGTCATTGCGCAACTTTTTTTCACTTTACTCATATCTGAAAATCACTTGAAAAAGTGTCAAACGAAAAAAACGGGCATATGTGCGTATCGGGCACGTGTGCGTATCGGGCACGTGTGCGTATCAGTGCACGCCCCTCAGTAATACCATCACTAGGAACTACTTTTTCCACTCATACACATATATTATACCAAGTATTAAGTAGGTTTTGATGAACCAGCATTAAAAATACGTTTTCTGTATTCAAAGATATTCAGAAAGTATTGGGAAAATGGACACAGGTTGGGGGACGAAACCCAAGTGTATTACTAAGTAAAATCGAGTGTATTACTCTTCGCGACTATTTTAGTGGTTCGGCTCTGTAGTTTTCGGTCTCACAAATGAATGTTTTATTCATTTGCACGAGTCGGTGCCGTGTGGATGTAGAAGGGGTTGGTTTTAAAACTCATCTAACAAACTTAGTACTCTAATCTGATGATCACCTCAATAGGCACACTGGCCATACGTCTGTCCACCACGCCCATGGAAGCAACAGTGGACGCATTTCGCACGGCGCGCCTAGCGCACGAGAATTGGCTCGAAAAAAGACCGGCCGATAAACTGCGACCGCTCAGGGCGTGCAATGAAACTGTCCTGAGATGGGTCAAAATGGAGCTGGGCTATCAATTGTATGAGTTAGTTTTGTTTACATGGAAAATACATAGATGCGAGGTTATGGTTTAGGGGAGTTTACAGTTGAGCGGGCCATTTTGGGGCGTTTGCATGACATTTGGCAAATTTGTCTGACATTTTACAGGGTGCGAGACTGCCCTATTATTGGTAATTTTCTCCACATGTCCAAAAATGCTCAAAAGCTATGCTTACAACACGCATAGAATAATCAATAACCGTGCGATTTCAACACGCAGCACAATGTCATCAGTTTCGGTTTCTAACGAGAGCTACATGTTGTCGTTTGACAGAAATGGTGACCGACGTCAAGCTTCATATCATATTGTCAATATCTTGGCACCTGGCCAAATCGCAGACACCTCAACAGAGGGCCTCATGACAATTGAGGGGATAGATAAACCTGCCAAAGTTGTAGGTCACACATATTTATCCATGGTGAGTGTAATTATCTGAGCTACCGTATTTGCTTGAATAATTCCCCCCTTGAATAATTCCCCCCTCGAATAACCCCCCCTGTAAAATGAGTGAGGTAAAAATAATCCCCCCCCTCGAATAATCCCCCCCTCAAGGCATACGATCAATTTTTTATGTCTAATTTGAACAAGAATAGCATGTTATTGTGTAAATATAGCATGTTTTGTCGAATCAGTTGATGGAAACATGCTTGAGAATTCTGACGAAATAATAATTCCTCCCCTTGAACTATACCCCCCCCCCTTGAATAATCCCCCCGTCAAAAAAGTCTGACGAAAAAATAATCCCCCAGGGGGATTATTCAAGCAAATACGGTAATTATGCAATCAGTAACCCAGATAGATGCATGATTTCCCTTGTAGGGAGAGGGAAAAAAGACGCTGCAAAGATACATAAATGTGGATCAAAAGCAGATTATCTGGCCGGGCAACAGTGAAGTGAAACCCATAGAAATCACCCTGCCAAGGGAGCTGACTGTGAGTGCTCAATTGTTATTCCAAAGACTCTGTGTCTCTCTACCACTAGTAGTTGTCAACCACTTGGAATGACCGCCCTACCACTAAACCACTAAACTCTCTTTACCACCAGATATGCACATGCTGCATGGTGGGGGCATTTATACCTTTGTGTTGAGGGAGCGGTGGCGACCACGTTTATTTGCCTACCCTTATTTATCCGCATCTTTTTAGAAGTAGGGCAGTCATTCCTAGCGGTATATCCTGCTGCTAGTAGTAGAGCGAGTTCACGCTATTCCTTATCACCGTTGTGATGCATCCAATTTGGTTCAAACTACCCAGGTGGTGACCGTGATCGACCCGCCGTTCGTTTACGAGATGCCGCACCTCGGATTGGGCGATCAGTGCAACCGCTATCGCAGACAACCGCCGACTGTCAATCACGTTGTTGTCAATGTCAGTTCATTCGTTGATTCAATCAAGCGACTCGCAACTTAAGATATTCGAGATAGAATATTATGATTATAAGAAAGCTACTCAAAAACTTCCCTAGTCCAGTTATCCCTTGTCACATTGTTGTTTTATTTATGGGTTTTCACCTGTTGTCAGTTGTCTCTGTTCCATACTCCAGAGAACGTTCCGAATGAAAGCTTTTTCCAGGGTGTGGCTTTATACCCCCTCACGCTGCTGACAGGAGGCGTTATTCAAAGGAGGCCCTTATTTCCGGCTTGATGATGAGTATTGTCGCGCAGGCGAGCGCGTGGCTGCCGTGCAAGCGCGGGGGCATGCCGTCATGCTGCGCCGGCCTGGCCATCGACCTGCTGGTATTCCTGCGGTCCGCGCCCGTCATGCCCGTCAAGTTCAAGATCGATCTGCAGGTACTCGACACTTACGGTGCGTGGACTGCATTTATAGCCATAGCACCCGTAAGGATGTTTGGGAAAATAAGCTCATCGTACAGTTATTGAGCCAATAAACATGTACCTAAATGTGGGATAACGAACCACGTTTCGGAAGGTGACCCCTCATATAACCCCCTTGAATTAACCCCTTTAATCCCCCTTGAATTCACCCCCCCCCCCGCGCGAAATACCCCCAGGGGCCAGTTCTGCAAGTGCAAAAATTAACAGTTAAGAGTTGAGTAAAATAACAAATGGCAAGTTAAGAGTAAAGTTAAATGATAAATGGTGAGTTACAAGACAAGAGTAAAGTTAAATGACAAATGATTAGTTAAGAGATAAGGGTAAAGTTAATAGTCAAGCAAGTGTATCCAAATATTATTTTTCATATCCAGATCTATGCTTTTGTATCCAAATCCTATGTTCTCTCATAAGATTTCGATACAAAAACATAAGATCTGGATACCAAAAAAATAAGATTTGGATACACTTGCTTGACTCTTCACTTTACTCTTATCTCTTAACTAATCATTTGTCATTGATCTTTACTCTTGTCTCTTAACTCATCATTCATCATATAACTTTACTCTTAACTTGCCATTTGTCATTTTACTCAACTCTTAACTTTTAACTCTTAACTTTTCCACTTGCGGAACCGGCGCCTCAGGTCTTTTCGAGCTGAGGAAAAAATAACCCCCTCTCTTGAAATACTCCCCGTCTGGAAAAAGGTTCATCATGTATGCAATGTACATGATGTATTGCTGCTAATATGCATCGCAGCTACACATAAACTACCATATATCCTTGAATAAGACTCCCCCCCTTAAATAACACCCCCCTGTTGGCCAGGTGAGGAAAAAATAACGCCCCCCTTGAATAACTCCCCCCTCTTGAATAAGTCCCCCCTCTGGGTAAAACGATCGATGAGCAACACACAAAAATGAAAACGAGACAAACAGAAAAATAAAGCTATGTCTGGGCTGATTCATCGAATGGGGTTTGGTGTGTGAAACGAAAAATACAAAAGAATGTTAGCCTATGATATTTTTAGGTTTAGATGATTGAACGCGAATTTTAGGATGGATACGTTGTTTTGTTAGTGTTGAACTGGTCATTTTCTGCATTAGATGTGTTGACGGAATGCATACAAACAATGAATAAAGTGAAAGTTTTCCTGGAAGTTCTGAGGAAAAAATAACTCCCCCCCCTTGAATAGTACCCCCCTTGAATAACTCCCCCCTCCAAAACCTGACGAAATAATAACGCCCCTGGGGTCTTATTCAAGGATATACGGTAGTTTGTGTTCCCATATACGTTGATATTTCTAAATCTGTCCCGTTTTATCACGTTTTTGACCAGTTTTGGCTATGTAAAAGCCCTATTTTGCTCTGTATGGCTATTTTGCACAAAAAAATAAACCGCCTGGGGGTATTTCGAGGAAATACGGTAATTAGTAAGTGCCCATTCAAGTACACTCAGCCGCCACACTCAAGCATCCAAAACAGCAGAAACCCTCCCTACAACCAGGTGCCTTCAACCACTCGACGGACTCGTGGAGCGGCATGGTGGGCGCGCTGGACTCGCGCACGGCCGATCTGGCCATCGGCGCCCTGTCCATGAACGCGCACAGGGAGAACACCATCGATTTTTCCATCCCATGGCTCTATCACGGAATTGCGATCATCGAAAAAACGGTAGGTGACATTGAGTGACAATTCTTAATACTGGCGAAAGAGAAACGTTTCAGGGAAGGTAAATCATAAAAAATGTATTGTTGTGCACTGCGCTTTTTGACCGGCGGCGGCCTGGGGGCAGCCCTAAGCCCTGTAAAATGCATAGTGTGAATTGTCATGACAAATGTAAAGGAAAGTGACAAGCGTCATGTAAAGTTCCGCATTAAAATCTTGTATTTTCTGTTTTGATTGACATTTTATTTACATGACATTTGACACTTTACTTGACACTTTACAGGGCTTGGGACTGTCACCTGGTTAGAAGGAATATGTTTGGCAGCGATAAACATGCTTTTCTTTCAATACTAATGTAACTTCGGGGGTTTGAACTGCCGAGTGACTGCGACCCGTGTAATGGCTACATGGGGCTCAGTTTGAATTGTTGTTTGCCTCTATTCTACCTAATCACTTTAGCGTTAGCGTGCCCCTCTCCAATTCGCGAATCCATGCAGGACTTGGTTGTTGACAGCGGACTGACGGCCGCCACATCGGTATGACACTTATCTGTTACATCTACCCGCGACCTTATTTTATCTTTGTGACTGGGGCCTATTAGTCATGCTAACCCGTGACTCATGTAGACCCGTTACTCATATATTTCTACCCATTATTCATGTATATCCGTTACTTATCTTTACCCTCCCCCTAGATCGACCGGGTTGGTCATGTGTTGTGTGGGTGGATTAGTTTAGTGGCGGATTAACGCAGTGAGTGGCAAATACATATGCCTTTGTGTTTGCTGCCTGCGCTTGTGTGCAGCCATACGCATACGGTACATAAATTTGCACATGAATAAAAAAATATTTACAAACACTTGTGCAGAATTCATATCTAAATTTCTGGTATATATTTATATATTTATGTGCAAATCAAACATTTCCATTTGCATGTGTAAATACATACACAAACATTCACACATGCAAATCTAAATTCTCAAATTGCACATAAATACATAAATTTTTACAAACACTTGTGTGAAGTTTCCGACTGCCTTTTTTAAATATCTGTGTTGGGTGGTGCACGCACAGCCATGTCTGTATGCTGCGAAGTAGGTATAAAAAATGGGTTTACATGAGTAACGGGTTTACATGAGTACCGGCACGGGGTCATCTTTGTCACTTGTCCAATCGGAATGATGGTTGCCTTTCAACTGTTCCTCGCGATTCAATCTTCTACACTTTCAACTTTGGATCTACCGGTAGCGCGCGAATATCGCGCGAAATATACCCGACAGAAATTTGAGTACAATCGCTAGATGTGTAATGGGCGGAGTTCAATTGGAGTCGATTTCTACTGGCACGCAATGCAGTGCAGTGCGCCTTCGTCCGCCTCAATGTCAAACACCACATGCTGTTAACGCACCATTAGCGTTCCAAACATCCCTGGGAGATTTATATTTTTTAAATCTCACAAAATGAATAAAACATCTTATATTTATTTATTTAAATTTTTCAGCTTTTTTCTCTGGAGAGATTTGATTATATTTACTATATGAGAAGAGAGAATATAAAAATCTTGAATTTATATTTTCTCGTCGTTTTTCAGAGAGATTTTGTTTTATTTTTGAGAGATTTTCTAAGACTCTGTGTTCTGTACCATGCATATAGGAAAATAATCCACTAGGGAAAAATGTTTGTCATAATCACAGAAAGGAGATAGACAAATTACTGGTCTACGGAACAAGTCACCTACATGACAGATGATTGACGTAATGTGAGAAATCATACTCAAAATTAGGGTACCTATCGCGCAGACCACAGGCTGACCTTACTCAGCGATTGTAACAGGCGCGGGAGGAAGGGCGCAACTCTGAAAAGAGTAGGGCCCTGTATCCTCGATTTACACAATAAAAAAATAAAAAAAGATTATATTTAATTATATCTTCTGAAAAGCACCAATTTTTGGAATGTTACTCACACTCGACTTATTTCCATCTTTCACGACCACACCCACTGACTAACCATTTCGCCCGCATAATAATGCGCAGCAATAAAAATGTCTAAAAAAGTTCACCTCACCCCAAAACCACGCAGAAAGCGCGCCTGTCGCCGATGAAGTCCTTCCTGCAGCCGTACAAGCCGGAACTGTGGGCCTGCCTGTTCGGCTCGGTGTTCGCCATCGGCGTGGCCCTGTTCTTCCTGGACAAATTGTCGCCGTTCGCCCAGTACTGGGCGGAGGTGACCGGCGACACGGAGAGCGCCAGCGGCGCCGATACGGGTGAGACTAAGTGAATGCGCAAGATTTCGCAGTGCGCCGCTCGAGTGCGGTACCACTGTCGACGAGATTTCTTAGGGGTCGCTTCCAGACAGTGGAAAATACTCTGTAAAATGTCAAATGTCATGCAATTTGTCAAAAGTCGTGCAAAATGCCCTGTAAAATTTCAAACGACCAGTTAAAAGATAAGATAAAATTTGATATTTTACAGGGCATTTTACATGACTTTTGACACTGCATGACATTTGATATTTCACAGGGTCTGAGCGTTGCACCCGGGGGCAGTCCCGAGCCCTGTAAAGTAAAAGTGTCAAATGTCATGTATAGTGTCATTCAAAACAAAAAAAAGAAAATATTTTATTACTGAACTTTGCATGCTGACACTTTTCATGATAATTGACAAATTTGTATGACATTTGTCATGACATTTGACACATTTGACGCGTTTCACAGATGACCCGGACGTGCCGTTGAACTTCAGCGGCGCCATGTGGTTCGTGTGGGGAGTGCTGCTCGACTCGGGCATCGGCGAAAGTGAGTTGCACGCAGTGGCGGCATTTGTAGACTTGGTGCTATTTGTGACAGTTCAAAGCATTACCGTTTGCGGTAACTGATTGCAGTTTGTTGTAAATAGAGTTCTGAATTTATTAGTTCAAGGTTCGATCAACCACTAAAATGCACATTCTACCTAGATTTAAATGACTGAGGCCTTCTGTGCATGTTTACCCGGTGTGCATGTAGACACTAATTTTCACTCAAAATCGCTAATTTTCATACACTTTTTGTAGATTTTCACCTTCAAAATCACTAGTTCAAGTGTTTAATTCTCTATTTTTAGCTATTTTTGTAGTATATGTGCTTATATGCCCATTTTTAACAATTTTTCGCTTACTTTTAGCGATTTTTCTGCATTTTTTCTACATCTTGAAAAAGCCTATATATTTAACCCAAGCGAACCCCCAAACGACCTAAAAGTTTTTCCCATCTATCTATCCCTCCAGAGGAGCGATTAGCCATCTATTCGACCCCCTGGAAGGTCGAAATGTAGAATACCCTTGACATGCACAGCGGGTAAACATGCACAGAGGCACAGGCCCGATTTAAAGGTACTGGATTTTTTCAAAAGCTACACGGGCTTATTTTTGACGACTAAATTAAGGCAGGTTTATTTCGCATACGCCGCACAGTGCAAATGCATGCTGCTTTGCATTTTCTTCTGTTCAGTTCTATGTGATAACCAGAGTTGCGAACATGTATTTACACTTACCTGAAATACCTGGGTAAATGGGTATTTATATTTACACTTACACTTACACTTTCATAAAATACCCATACACTCTTTTTTACACTTTCCAGGGCAAAATACCCGGGTATAGAAAGTGTATTTTTTTCTTTCCTTTCTTTTGAGAAAGCATAAAATAGGGTCATGTACAAAAAATGCATAGAATGTAGACAATATGGCAAATGTACAAACTAGCCTTTGATCTACAACCTTTGATCAGTACTCATGGTATTCTACAGTGTCATCATACTTTTGTAAAAAGGACAAGATCAATGGAAGTTCACCAACTGGACACAAAGTCAACTTTTGCATTGACATTTGCTGCATGTCCATTCTTGCATTTAAACAGTGTGTATCGCATTGCTTGATCAGTAAAATATCAACACAGAACAACTGCCATTATTAGGGAACTTCATACCAACACAGTATTTGTTACAGTCTGAAATGTTCCATAAAAGGCTGTAAAATGTGAAAAAATGCATGAAAATGATAAATAAATTGATCTAAAGGTGAGAACAGCGGCGTTTTCTAATGCTCAACAGTGAGAGCTCGTTCTAAAAAATTTTTTTACACTTTCCTAGGTCTTTTTAAAATACCTTACACTTTTGGTATCCATAATCAAAATTTGGAAAGTGTAGTTACACTTACACTTTCCAAAAATACCGGTATTTTAACAACTCTGGTGATAATTCAGCCGAGATGCAGCTGCATTCTTCGTGATGTTTACCTACATGATTGGTATCTCTGACCCTCGCGTAACCGCCTTACACCATTTCGATGGCAGTGGTTGGGAGTTGGTTCATGGAAGAAACAAGATCAATATACCGATATAATACACCTGAGTTTCACCCGACCCGCCCACGCCCAGGATCTCCGCGTTCGCTCTCGGCGCGCGTGCTGGGCATGGTGTGGTGCGGCTTCAGCATGATCATGGTCGCCAGCTACACGGCCAACCTGGCCGCCTTCCTGGTGCTCGACCAGCCGCAGCGGGGGCTCACGGGCATCAACGACCCGCGGCTGAGAAACCCATCCGCCAACTTCACCTTCGCCACGGTGCAGGGCAGCAACACGTACAGCTACTTCAAGCGACACGTCGAGTTGAACACCATGGCCAGGATGATGGAAGGCAGGAACTTTGCCAATGCCACTCTCGCCATTGCGGCCATGAAAGCAGAGTGAGCACCACATTGGGAGGTTAAACGTAACAGCACTTTACACGGCCACGTATGCAAAACCGCATACCGTATTTGCTTGAATAATCTCCCTTGAATAATTCTCCCTCTTGAAACCCCCCTTGAATATTTCGCCCTCTTGAATAATCCCCCCTCGAATAATTCTCCCTCTTGAATAATCCCCCCTGTAAGACGAGTGAGGAATAAGTCCTAAAGTGATGGCGGCCTGCGCACTAGTTCACACATGTGTGTCAACTGGTTTGTGTCAACTCACAGCATCACGTTTCGCAGATCGATTTCCAATAGTAATGTTAAAAAATTAATATTACGAAAAGTACATTGGTGGATGGCTCTGCGTCACGTGAAGCCAAAATCTGAGTTGACACAAACCAGTTAACACACAATTTGTCAACTAGTGTGTGCGCGCCAACACGATCTAAATCGAAAAAACTCACTAAATCCACAATTCCCAGCGACCTGGACGCGTTCGTGTGGGACTCTGTGCGGCTGGAGTTCGAAGCGGCCAAGGACTGTTCGCTGCGCATCAGCGGCAGCCTGTTCGGGCAGAACGCCTACGCCATCGGCCTGCAAAAGGACAGCATATGGACTAGATTGGTTTCGCTCGGCGTGCTGCATCTCATTGAAAGTTGGTGGGCAAGTTTTGTCCTGCGAGCTACGGACATATTTACCGTATTTCCTCGACATTCCCCCCTTGAAGTACCCCCTCGTTTAACCCCCTCAAAATGTCCACTATGACGAAGTAAACCCCATGGCAATTCGAGGAAATACGGTATGTAGGCGAAGTTGGCAAAACAACTAAATGCATGATCATCAGCTCTTGTTTGTTTAGTGACCACTAAGGGAAGCGCACAAAATTGACCTTGTTAGCAGCGTTTTTCTGATAGCTAAAGTTATTGTTCTAATCGGAAGCGCCGAAAATTTGGTTCCTAGTGGTTATTATACTTTGGATTGAATCACATTAATTTCTGTACCCAACATTCGCAGATGGCACCATGGAGAACCTGGAAGCTAGGTGGATCACTGCGGCCACTCCGCTCAACTGCAAGCAAATTGGCAACTCGCCAGCACGATTGGGACTGCAGAACATGAAGGGTTTGTTCCCCACTTGCAATAAGCCAAAGTAAACTCCTAGTCGCTGCACCAATTTTAATGGCCCAAGATACCTACTTTGTGCATAAATAAAACAATATTGATTCACTTTCACATCGCAGACGTGTTCATCCTAGTGGCTATGGGCATCGCCGTCGGTTGCGTTGTGTGCGTTTTTGAGCGCATCTGGCGCAAACACATCATAGAGAAACATAGACAACGAAAGGCGGCGAAAACTGCAGGTATGTGAATATAGGGCATCAGCAGTATTCATTCAAACAGAGTCACAAACTATTGGAGACGTGAAATGTCGCGTTTTTCTGGTACTAATCTGCGATATCCAGCTTTAGAGGAATGGAATCAATCGAGGCTTTAATCACGATGTCACTATGGCTGGCGTTTGATGTTTTTAACTGCGCAATTTCACATACCTATGTTTGCCTATACATGCTCTGAGTATGGAAGATGACTCTGAATAGGCTCACAAAAAAATTCAAACTAAATAAGGCCCGAGTCCTAATAATCTCGATCCTCGAAAAGTGAATCCACAGACAGTAATCATTTGCACATTTATAAGTCACACACACCATGATTACCGTATTTCCTCGAAAAAACCCCATCGTTTAACCCCCCCCCTCAAAATTGCCACTCTGAGAAAATAACCCCCCGGGGGGTAATTCGAGGAAATACGGTAAATGAAATTTCAATAAACGAAAACTGCAAACCAAAAAGCACCCGACCAGCTCACTCAGGAACTCTATGGCGGAAACGCACGTCAGGCGACGTCATGGGGCAAAATAACAGCAACAGCAACATATCGAGTGCGGCGCTGCTTCAAAAACAGAAAAATTGCGCGGCTCTGAATGATAAGAATGCCACGTTGCAGCAGTGTTCATCCAATGACAACGTTGACACTACGCGAATGGCGTTGATTGCTCAATTGAAAGGCTCCTCAGTCAACAATCAAGGTGAAGATTGATGTTGAACCCCACACACACTAGTTGACATCGACACCAAATGTCAACTGGTTCCGATCCCAATTCCAAGCTTGTGTTTGTATTTACGTCGTTCGCTTGCTCGTCAACAAGCTTGAATCGGCATCGGAACCAGTTGACATTTGTTGTCGATGTCATCTAGTGAGTGTAGGGCCTTTGGCAGAATGCCAAAATTTCCTGCGCACTGGATGGACACAGACATGGCCGCTATTTACCTCGCTTATCAGGAGTCAACACGAATCTGGCGCCAAGCGGGCCCACCGGCGCAATGGCCGTACCGAACGCAGTTTCGACTTCAAAGACGCACAGAAATGACGTTGGTGCCGCGCCGTCGGCTAGCTGGCAGCCGCCGGCGTCACTCGAAGGCGGCTTCTGCCCCAACAAAAACAGTCCGATCACCGAGGCTGTAAAAAGGTCCGTTCTGTAGGTACAGACTAAAGATAGCGCCGTAATGGTGCGATTACAGCTCAGGCGTAAAATTAACGGGTGTAAAATTGATTTTGGGCATATAATTAATTACAGATGAATGGATAAAGATACGACATTGTTTTTTCAGTCAAAGAAAGCTTAGATGCAGACGTTTCTGTGTCCAAAGCTCATGAGTTTATTTTAATCGTACTGGGAGTTATGAATTTTAGCAATTTTTTCAATTATGCGCTGTAAGTTGCGTAAAATTAGGGCATAAAATTAAAAATTTTTTTTCCAAAATTCATAAGTTCTAGTACAATCAAAAAAAACTGATGAGCTTTGGACACAAGCAACGTCTGCATGTGCGCTTTCTTTGACTGAAATTACAACGCCATATCTTTATCCATTCACCTGTAATCAATTTTACACCTGGTCAATTTTACGCCCGAGCTGTAATCGCAGCATAAATGGTATTTATTGTATGTGCAAAAATTTCCCGCAAGTCACATCATATGAAATTACGGCCAGTATGCTGCGATTACAGCTCGGGCGTAAAATTGACCAGGCGTAAAATTGATTTTGGGCGTAACATTAATGACAGATGAATGGATAAAGATACGACATTGTTATTTCAGTCAGAGAAAGCTTAGATGCAGACGTTTCTTGTGTCCAGAGCTCATAAGTTTATTTTTACTGTACTGGGAGTTATGAATTTTAGCACAAATTTTTCAATTATGCGCTGTAAGTGGCGTAAAATTAAAAATTAGGGCATAAAATTAAAAAAATTTGTGCCAAAATCCATAACTTCTAGTGCAATCAAAATAAACTGATGAGCTTTGGACACAAGCAACATCTGCATGTGTGCTTGTTTTGACTGAAATTACAATGCCGTATCTTTATCCATTCACCTGTAATTAATTTTACGCCCAAAAATCAATTTTACGCTGGTCAATTTTACGCCCGAGCTGTAATCGCAGCAGTACCGCCAGAAAAAGCATCCGCGCGGCAACGGTGACTGGGAAAAAATTAGAAAAACCACATGTTCAGAGAGACAAATCTACCTACTTACACGCTAGGCGCGGCGCGGGGCGCAGGTGCGAGCGGGCGCGGTGCCACCAGTGCCAGGTCGAGTGCGCGGCCGGCGGCGTCCGCCTGCACAGCCGCTGCAGCAGCTCGGCCATGACGGACACGAGCGACGAGAGCTGCGACCTGCCCGTCATGGGCGACGTGCACATGCACGACGTGCAGCTGCGCAACGCAGAGCTGCTGGCGCACGACGAACGCCCGATGCAGTTGCAGCAGATGGGCGCGGCAGCTGGCGGCAGGCAGCCCAGGCCCGTAGCTTTGGTGTGAACGCACCCCGTTTTGTGTGCTAAAAAATCATTTCTCCGTTTCTCACTTTATTTTATGGAGTGGAAGGCGCGCAAGTGTAAATAATTGTGTAGGCTCAAGATGGATTGCATCGTGGTAACGGAACGTCGCGTTGAACTGCTGCACTGATCCTTGAATAAGTCCGAAAGGGAGTAATCGTTTCATCACAATTTTCAGTAAAAAGCATGATCAAATTATTGTTTGAATGAGGTTCCGATAGTTCCATAAATCCATAAGTCAGAATACGAATTCCATAATTCAAGCAATGAAATCAATACTCGTGAATACCACTGAATAATACAGAATACAGAAAAAGTGTTTTATAATTGAGGCCTCTACTTCTAAAAGTCGACAAGTCCACAAAATGTGATTTTGAGTAAGTTTCCGATACAATTCCAGGCCCGTGGTGCGTGTCGAATTTGGCTCTCTCATGCTTTCCATAAGTTCAATATGTTGACAATAAAGTGTCAAATTTTCAGCCCCTGCTCTCAACCTATATGTGAAAAATGGGGTGTCCACAAATTTCCATTCGGTCAGAGCAAAACTGTTTTTGGGAGTGAAAGGGACTTGTCGACTTCTTGCACTCGAGAACATTTTTGTTCCCAGCGACGACGAAGCTGCCTTATGGGCAATTTATGGACGTGTCAACTTTTAGAATTAGCTGTCCATGATGGACTTACCTACCACATTTATTGCTATTTTTTCCAACAAAAACGACGACAAAGGGTGGACTTGTCGACTTTTAGCCCGAAACTAAACTCAATGGACTTGTCGACTCCTTGCCCGAAATTTTTGCATTTTTGCCCAAAAATGTCAAATTTGGCAATTTGCCATATGGACATGCGAGGTAAACATTTTTTTAATGGAAAATGATAAAAAATGTGCGGAAGTAGCCCCAGATGACGTTTCCGGGCCTAACTCGAAATTTTCATATTTTGGACTTGTCGACAGAAGTAGACAAGAAATGGAGAGTTATTCGAAGCGGCTTATTCAAGGATTTACGTTGTTTTTTTTATAAACGCCGGCACTAAACGAGTGAGCAGGGTTGGTTTAGCATAATTATTTTCACTAAAATTGTAGCAACGTTCATATTGCAAATGGAATCTGTCCATTCAAATTCGAATTTAAAAACATTCGTCATTGGTAATGAAGGGCCGAATCACTGACTCGTTTCATGTCCGCCGAGTTTACCCATGTCTTATTTCCACATCTGGAGTTTCATTTTATCTAAAAGCGCTTCTAAATTGCGTTCGAATCGGTACTACGCCCACCCCAACATTTTCAGATTTATTAGCGCTTGTGCACTTCTTCAATGAAATGCATTGAATTGAAATGTTGTTTTTTAAACTTTATTGCCTTTTCGATTTTATTAAAATACATTTTGCTGCATGTGTCGGCCGTGTGCGTCAGTGACACTTTTTTCACAATCGTGTTTTCCATGATATTAAAGGTTTTCTTCGCATAGTAAAGACTAGGGTGTCAACTTTCCATTTTCCGTTTCCGCAGGCAAATCTTTTTCCGATTTCTGGCTAAATTTTCAGTTTTACCGCTTTTTTCCATTTTTGTCTGTTTCTCCTACTTTTTTTCCATTTTCTAGCCCAATTTGCTGTTTTCTGTTTAAGCCACACTGGTAAACATGCATACAGGTTCTCAATTATGTTAATTTCTTCTGTTTCGAGCAAAATTTATACTATTTTTTTTTTCCAGATAAATTTCTGCAATTTTTTTTCTGTTTTCGACAAAATTTCTGCAAATTCTTTCCGTTTCCGGCAAAATTTCTGCAAATTCTTTCCATTTCCTTTTTCCGGCTTTTCATTTTACCGTTTTCCGGCAGGTGCAGCAAATTTTCCATTTCCGTTTTCTGGCAAGTGCAAATTTTTTTCCATTTCCGTTTTCTGTAAAAAAAGTTTTTTGTTGACACCCTAGCAGAGTTGTTAAAATACCGGTATTTTTGGAAAGTGTAAGTGTAAATGTAAATACACGTTCCAAATTTCGAGTACCGTATTTCTCCGATCAAAGCACCCCCCCGTTCAAAGCTCCCGGGGTGCTGTGCTGTGCAGAATGTTCCGTATAAAGCACCCGGGTGCTTTACTTCTCATCCGAATTTTTTTTGTGATCATCTGTTTGTTAGCGTAAAAATTGAAAGGCCATCTGTTGCATAAACGTTTTTTTGCATGGCGCACGACGATCTTTTGGCACACATGCCTATTTAGTTGCATGCTGCGGCTTAATCAAACGCTTCTGGTGTAATTCACCAGTGCAACTTTAAGTGGCACTTGTGTTCAGAGATTTGTGCGTCGTGGGAATCGAGTTCTGAAGCGACATTTTGAAAAGTGAACAAAACATTGTATAGCACCCTGTGATTTGCATTGCACCAGGGTGCTATAAAGGGCACTTGAAAAGTAGTTTGAAAAGTGCCCCAATTTTGTAAAGCACCAGGGGTGCTTTGATTGGAGAAATACGGTATGGATACTGTAAGCATTAGGTACTTTGAAAATACCTAGGAAAGTGTAAGCGTAAAATATTTTTAAGAGAGTACTCTTGCTGTTGAGCATCGGACGACACCCTTCCTTTCACTTTTATATGAATTTACTGATTCTTTCCATTCATTTTTCACATTATTCTCATCAAACACAATCATCACACAATAACAAAACAAATACACACTGTTCAACACCATGGGTCTAGTAGGTGGATTGGGGGTTGCCCCCCAAAATGCTCCAGCTATCTATCTATCCCAGAGGTTGGTCTGCTATCGATCCTGAGCCTCGACTATTTATTGATCCCCAACCCCGATACGATAATATCTGAGAGACAATTTTTTACGACACTCATATTTTGACAAAATTTATATTTATTTTGCTATTTTCAGTGAGCTATTGCACATGTGCAGTTTTTTGACACACATTCTCATTCAATTTTTTTTGTAGTTTTACACTTTTTCAATAGCGTAAAACTGGCTCGTGTGAAATTCTTTTTACACTTTTATTACCTGGGTAATTTGACTGGGAAAGTGTAAAAAAGTGTACAGGTATTTAAAAAAAGTGTAAGCGTAAGCGTAAATATAAATACACATTTACGCAGGTATTTCGGGTAAGTGTAAATACACTTTCGCAACTGTGCACCCTAGTAAAGACTGCTTGTTGTGCTGCGTGCTGCACGTTGTGAAATACTGTATTTTTCGAAATATCCATTTTTCTTCCGGAAGATCGAGAGTGGAAAGCACCGGGGATGGGAAACTGTATCTTGTCCCGTCTCAAAGAAAACAGAAAATAAATATCTATGTAAATCACCTGCGTATATTTCATTTAGACAGCGTTCACACTGTAAAACTGTGACGACAAAAAATGCGATTTTTCAACCATTGTTGTGCAATACATATGAAATATTTTTCATGTGTGAAGCCTCAATCGATCATGACTTGATCAGCCCCACTGCCTAAGACAAACATAAAATTATATATATTGCGTGTTCATGCACACTAGATCACACTTTTTTCTTGTTGTCGGAAGTAGTCACTGATTTGTTGGCGCCAGCCCCTTTAACGAGGCCGCCGACAACGCACCTTGAACAAATACAGCGACAGCCTCCGACAACAAAAAAAAGTGTGATCTAGTGTGCATGAACACACAATGTATATAATTTGATGTTTGTCTTAGGCAGTGGGGCTGATCAAGTTATGAATATGATCGATTGAGGCTTCACACATGTAAAATATTTCATATGCATCCAACAAAAATGGCTGAAAAATTACATTTTTTGTCGTCACAGTTTCAGTGTGAAAGGCGCCTTAGGGTTTTTAATCAAACCAGCACTCTGGGCACCACTCCTCATATTTTTGTAAGCATTGTCACTTACGCAGTATCTTTATTTCGTATTTAGGCCCTACACACACCAGTTGACACCAAATGTCAACTGGTTCCCATCCCAATTCAAAGCTTCTTCACCGTAGTGAGTAGTAGTGATGTTAAACGCACCGGTATGAATGGTACAATTGCAAATAAGGCTGTAATGTTGAAAAAAACATTGCCTTATTTACGTACAAGACCGGCATGAAGTACCGTGTATACGATAAGTTATAATGTTACTTGTCGGCAACTTTTGAATT
Organism: Sphaerolaimus hirsutus; assembly: GCA_964036195.1. Taxonomy (NCBI): domain Eukaryota; kingdom Metazoa; phylum Nematoda; class Chromadorea; order Monhysterida; family Sphaerolaimidae; genus Sphaerolaimus; species Sphaerolaimus hirsutus. The sequence goes on from OZ038457.1 coordinate 9,389,499, forward strand.
GGGATCGCAACCAGTTGGCAGCCATTTGGTGTCATCAACTAGTGTGTGTAAAGCCACATTGCAGTTTTTTAAAAGCCATGCTTTGTCTCCATTCTACCGTATACGGGTGCCGGCCTTAATGAACTTTCACATTATGCCGCCGAGCCGCTAAAAATAGTGCACAGTATAATTACATATCGTAGTTATCGTAGTGGTGAAGTAGGCTCAATCTATTTAGATTTTGTGGCCGGACACACTAGTTTGTGTCTGGAATTTCCGTACCGATAAACCCGTTTTGAACACATTAATTGAGTTTTAGACACATTTTGACACTATTTTTTATTTCGAATTTATGACGGGATATTTTTTTAAATTATGTAATCGCCGTCTGAACCTGAAGGTCTTCATTCCATGTTCGAATATTTGTGAAAATCAAAACTTGCACTCCACAAACCAGGGTAATGAGTAAATCCGTTTGATATTTTTGTGATTGTGAGTATGGATGCACGTTTATCAATGTGGAAGTCACATCACGTTCCATGTTTCAACTTATTATAGCAATTTACTGCCGGAAACTTCTGAAAATTTGATAAAAATCAATTGTGCTGTCTGCTGTCACCTTTTCCATTGGCATTGTATTGTCTTATAAAAATATTCTAGTAAAAATTTATACCCATTGTAAACAGATATTTAATGTTAGTTGTATTCCGAGATTTATTTTTCCACCTCCATTGGATAGAATTTGAAATTCATTTGCCATCCATAAAATTGTGTTTCCGTTTGGGTAAATCAATCACATTGGGATAAAATGTACCTATAAAAAACAAACAACAAAGAAATCTTATGATAGAATCGAAAGTGTTTGAATTATAAACAAGAAAGCAGTTGAGCAAGTAGAGACAGCGAACCTGATTGGAAAAGGATTCTCCAAATAACAATTACCTAGTGGCATCATGCTAGACTAGCATGGTATGGCGAGCGAGCTCCGCTCGCAAGAAATCCCTGCATGCATCATTCCATGATTAGTAATTTTTTTGCCTCAGTAGTAGTGTTTGGGGTTACGGTAATGTAAACCCCACATTCATTGATTAATCATTTCAATTTTTAAGCCCAACCAAATTTAAAACAGTCACAGGATTCTGTTCTTTCTGATCAAGCTTCCTGAGCTAAAACTATACATTTGAACCCTCGGTGTTGTAACGTGTGTACAATTGGATAGCATGTCAAGTGCCAACTCGTCACCTTCAAAACACTCATGTCAGATAACAGATCACAACAAGGTGTTTTTGGGGTTATGTTAATGCAGTGTCAATTTAGAATGCATCTAAGTGTCAGGTGTGCACCCGCTACGAGTGAAAGTCACTGAGTCAAACTATTCCATTTTAAGCTGTTTTTGACTCCTGGGGCAAGTGAATTGGCAAAAGCGAAGTAAAAAATAAAAAGTAATTTCTCTTCGCTTTCGCCATTTCACTTCGCCTTGCGCTTTGACTTCACCTTTGCCATCTAACTTCTCACTTCTCATTTTGCGGAACTGGCACCAGGTGTGCTATTCCAGGTTAGGGTAAAAATTAGTGTCAAGTTGTTATGCATATCAAGTGTCAAATCCGGTAAATGTCAACCGTTGTCAGTGAAACCCATGAAAACTCAAGTCAGTGCCAAAACTCAAGTCAGTGTCAGAACTGCACATACCCTGTTCCACGTAGAATGCCATAAGTTTTAATCAAAGGTTCATAATTCATGTTCAGGAGCTGCTCACGCTTATGGCAATAAATATAGTGTAAGAAGATAAAGTATGTTGCTATCTGACATAAATGTAAATTTATGGACTAGAAATCGGAAAGAATGGAGGACTGTATAACTGAAAATAGCACCATCATGGAAACGTCTAAACAGTTCTAAGCAACAAATGGGCGATGTCACAATATAAATTCTGCTGATCGAATAATTCACACACATTTGCTTCTGTAAATTCAACTACACTTGAGCTTGAAATGTGAATACGACTGTCCACAAGGGTCTCCAGGGTTTTGAGGGGGGGGGGGTTTATAAAGAGCAAATCGCTCCTCCGGACGATAGATAGCTGAAAAATTTTTACCGGGGTTCGCAGAGGTTCAATTTATGGGCATTTTCAGGGTGTAGACGGCAGAAAAGGGGAAAATTACTAAACATAGGTAAAACTAGGTTAAATAGGTTATAACTACGTATAACCTAGCCCAAAAGAGCTATTAAGTGATTATGAGTGCAAATTGGGGAAAATCGCTCAAAATGTGCTGCAAAAAGGTAGATAGCTGGGCGATTTGCGGAGGAGACCGCCACTGGAGACCCCTTCCGTTCACTCAAATATCGAAACAACAACACTGCGAAAGGCACTACTAATGTTTGAGCCTTTGCTTGAAAAGCCTTCGGAAAGAAAAAAACACACTGCGTCAACCCTGATTGTATCAGCCCGGCACAAATAACAACAGTAAAAACGTGAGCCAGTCACAAATGAGGTCCATCATTCCAAACGCTTGATCAAATCAACACACGCTCACATTATGCCTAACTGCGACCGTAAACACAACATGTTAAACAGGTGACCAGTTTCGCAAACGGCACAACAACGCAACGCTGTTTCTCAGGAAGCACCCCGTCACCAATGGTGTAAAGAATATCCCAAAATGGTTCCAGGTGTTTTTGAAATTTCTAAAAAATAACCTCTGATAATTCATCTGAAAAAAGGTTTGCCCGTGGGAAGTCTTCAACGAAATGCATTACTGAAGTCATGTACGACAACAAAACGTGAACCCTGCCACGTCAGCTATACTCCGAGTCCGGTGACTTTGCACCTTGCACGTGCGGGTTACACTGGAAGCGTGCCAATGGTATATTACGCATGCGGTTTCCATAAAACGTTAGAAAATTCACTGTTATTATTACGTTTCACGTTAACTATTTCACAAAAACAACAACAATTTTCATCCTTTCTACAGAAATTGCATGGTTCAATTACCGTTGGCACGCTTCCAACGTGAGACACAAATCAACGCGAGTGCACAGCATCAAGTCCGTCGAGTACAGAAACAGATGCGGCATCATCTATTGCCATGGGCAGCCAAGAGCGTGCCAGAGAACGGCCTACTGCTGACCGTGTAGGCGTGCGCGCGCCTCGGCAACGTGCTCGAGCTGATGGTGCTCACCGAGCTGGACGAGGGCGGGCCCACGGAACGCAGTCTGCTCGACGCGGTGCTCGCTGAGGAAAGTGAAGACACGGATTTTTACGTAAGTTATGGAATGTAAAGGGATGACCGAGGCCTATTACTCATGTAATTGTACCCATTGCTGATGTAGACCAGCTACTCATCTATACCCCCGTAGCTTGCAGACGCTGAAGATTTCGATCAGCATGACGTGTAAGTAAACATTTGTGTATATAGATGAGTAGCGGGTATACATGAGTAACGGGTTTACATGACTACAGGCACAGGTCAAAGGGACATGAAAAACGAACCAGTGAGTCCAGCTCTGCCATTCGTGCTGTGCCAGGTGGGCAGCGTCCTGCCCGGACTGGCGCTCGTGTTCAACGTGCTCGCGCTGCCCGCCTTGGTGAGTCTGTAAGGGCCGCGCGCCGAGTTCTCGTTGTTCGAAGTATCTGCCTCAGCATCAGTGCCGCCGGAGAGCTGTTCGGTCGCTTTACCCGGCCCATTGGCGGCGACAATAGTGGGAGCGGAGGTCCGACTGGCTCCGTTGCCGTTGGGCACGGGAATACCGGATGGGGCTGCGCGAAAGGATCGATGTACAGTTTGAGAACTTTTTGTTTTCTTGAACGTTTTCTAAATTGTTGAAACTCTAAGCGTCCTGACATAAACGGAGCCTCTCAGCGCGACTAAGCTATCAGCGCAAGTACGCTATCAGCGCAATAAACTACTCTACTAGTAATCGAAGTAGGTAATCTACAAGCAAGATAAATTTTTCCCAGCTATTTACCCTCCGGATTTACTATTCCCAATGACCCCCGGATGTGTCCAAATTCAGTAAACCCTAAATGGGAGTGGATTTCTAGTGCTGAGAGCTTACTTGCGCTGAGGCACTAGGCGGAGCTGAGGCACACCCCACAAAAACTCACGTCTCCGTCCGGGCGACGAACTCGCCTTCTCGGCCAGTCTGCCAGCGGATCTAGTCCTGCCGATGGGCACTCTGCGAACTGCGCCGTTTGATGCAGCCCCGGCCCCGGCACTGGCAGATTCAGTGCTAGCCCACATCGACTTGGCATTTGGCTTGGTGCCAGGACTCGTGGGATCCTTTGATTTGCCAGTAGATTGTGATGATGGAGGGGGCAGGGTTGGTGAAGATTTTGAGCTAGGCGGTGCCGGCGGCTTGTGCGAGTTGTCTGAGAGATTATATTTGGTTAAAATGGGTAGTTAGAAGTTAAGTGTATCTTTGGTTATCGTAATTATTTACGTACCTAGATACACCCATAAAATACGAGAACCGACAATTGCGGCCAGAGGCGACCGCCCGCAATAAAATACTTTTTTTCTCGATTTTATACTTAATTCTGTCCGTTTCATTAATTGTGACGGAAAAACGAATATTAAAAGTGACACACAACGTGCACATTATAAAAATACATTTTTATTGATATTATGCTATTTGCCACCGTCAACTATACCCCCAACAACCTGGGCTGTATCTGCGCGTCTTTAATTCGACACTTTGCGGCGTCACCTTGCCCGGATGCGCAGCGGTGCCGTTGGGTCTGGGACTGGGCGCCCGCGCCCCCATTGTCGCCTTGCCTTCAGTTTTATCAGTGTCTTGCGCGGCGGTCGAGTTATCCCCATCTGTGTTTGGTTCTGGTCGCATCGGTTTCACCACCGCTAGTCTGGGCCTGAATTTATTTAGTGATTACATAGTGTTGCATGCTGAAATATTGCCCCAGGGACCCTTGTTGAACCCATCCACCAATTTCAAGTGTCGGACAAATATTGAAGTGACAGTATGAAATTTTCAAATACCCTGTCAAGTGGCGGGTAAAATTTCAGAAAAACATGTAAACAGTTTGCAAATAATTTGAATGGCTGGAAATTGTAAGCTGACACTTTACAGGATGCAAGATTAGGCCCACACACACTAGTTTACATAAAAATGCGTGTAAACTAAATTGAACTGATTATTGAATACTTATGTCATTTCAACTTTTCTATGTGATAAAGCACAGTTACTTTTGTGGCACTTTTTTCATTGTTTCTCTCAAGTGTGATGCTTAAAAAAATTTATTTCGTTATTTAATTGGATGTCATTGTCAACTAAATAGGTAGTGTGTGCGGGCCCATTGGTCAAGTGTCAGCGAAACGCACCTGTGCAGCCTAATCCTACCCGATCTGCTCGGCTGCGTAATGGAGGCCAACGTTTCCGGCGGCAGTCCCCCCACTTCTGACTTCGTAGCGGCGGGTGTGGGCGGCTTCTTACTGTCGGCGACACGTTCAAATGCTTCTGAAGGTGTAGCTGCCTCGGCGGGTGCCGCCAGGGAGCCGGACCTGTGTCGAACTGGCGTTGTGGGGGCGCTGGCTATAAATTCGACTGGCCGGCGACACTTCAAGCGGCAGCGGCAAGCGTCGCCGGCGGACGTGGACGCCCTGGACAGACATTCGCCCGCCTGGAACGGGTGTTACTTAACGTCAATTAAGCCACACTAGAAACTATAAAACTGGTCCAAAAAGCCTCACAATAGTCAATTCTAGTTTCATTTCATTGGTCTCGTCGGCGGCGAGTCTGGCGGCCAGGGTGTTCTCCAGCGCGGTCAGCTGCACCGCGTCGTCGGTGGCCGGCTGCAGCGCGCCCTTGAACACCGACAACAGGCGGCACACTTTGAGCCTGTGGTCATGTTTGGGGTACAATTGGGCAAATACCATAACTCAATTTCAAATTGGATATCAATCAGGCACAGTCAAGGCACAGTTAAGGTATAGTCATTAAGAATACGATGTACCTGACATTGGAAACGCGGTCAGCGTGCAGCCGTATAGCCGTGTCCAAAAGGAACATTTTGAAGGGGCAGTGGTAGCCGGCGGTGATCATCTGTTCGCAACTGTGCAGAAACAACATGCGCTTCTGGTAGCTGGAGTGCCGCGCCAACCCTGCGAACGCGTGGCGCAAAATGATATTTTTTATATGAAATGAATATTTAAATGAATTTGTATATCGCAGAAGATTCGAACGAACCGTCAGTAAAAAATTCCACTAGGGCCATGTATGCGCGATCGGGCTCAGTCATTTCGCCTAGCAGAGACACGAGAATTTTGCTGGCCGCCAAACGACATTGCAGCGATCTCTGAAACTCAACCGAGTTTTATTGCGAGATACACCAATGCGCACAATCACAATGAAACTTATTTTGTGAAATGCTTGATACAGATGGTCATCAGTAGAATGATTACCATATTTCTTCTAATAGAAGGGCGCCATTCCATTTTTTCGTCAAGTCTTTTACCCGCATTTCTATTGGAGACGCGCTTCTATTGGAGATGCCCTTCTATTGGAGACCCGCCCTTCTATTAGAAGAAATACGGTATCAAATGTAGGATTTTTGTCATAAATTTATGAATGCAGATACGTAGCATGCAACAAAACCTGCACCAGACCACGATCTGAAAATCAACCAGCATAGATATCTAAACCCGGCAATCTTCAAAATCTTCCAAAACCATCAAACCGACCGCCACCAAGCACTCCTCCTTCAACAGGGGCACGAAGGTAGCCAGTAGCCCAGCGGCGCCATTGTGCCTGGTGCCGGCGTTGGCGCTGGCCAGGCACTGCAGCGACTCGATGTAGGCCATGTGGCAGCGCCAGTTGGCCGTGTTGCGGATCAGCCGGTTGCACGCGATCAGGATCCGGTCCAGCTGGTTCCGAGTCGTGATCTGGGGGGGGGGGGGGTGTTTGGATCGACTGTGCAGGGGTGTGGGATGTTTTTTGTGAGACTTGCATGTTTTTATTTGTGTGGGTTTGTGCATAATTTAATTCGCTCTCCCGAGGTTCGCTCTGATATTTGTCACTTTTCGATTTCGATATTCGATACCGTGAATACTCGAAGTTAGCTATTCAATATCCGTATAATTTGGTGTTGTTTTTCGAAATGAAAAATACCCGATGTGGGAAAATGTTTTTCTCTGTTTTGCTTTGTTTTACATTTTACAGGGCGTGGGACGTTACGTGTACGTCTATAAGAAAAGGTTTATAAGATATATTTATAAGAAAGGTTGGTGTCTTGGGATTTTATTATTCTAAAACAGTCAATTCCACGTAATTGTCCAATTATATTTCTATTTTATCCATCTTAGTGTTTATTGAATCTGAATCGACGACAACAACCATTTTCTTGACGACAAGTTTTATGGTGGTCTGGAGTAGTGATGTAAGAGCGCCATTGGCGCTTGGCGCTGGGGGTAGGAAAAGCGCTTTTGGCGCGTGGTGCCAAAGTTCTGACGCTTTTTACACCACTAGTCTGGAGGGGGGCAGGCCTGATACGCACACGCGCCTGATACGCACATATGCCCGTTTTTTTCACTTGACACTTTTTCAAGTGATTTTCAGATATGAGTAAAGTGAAAAAAAGTTGCGCAATGACATTAGTGAACTTTTTTCACTTCACTCATATCTGAAAATCACTTGAAAATGTGTCATAAGGAAAAACAGTGAAAAATGGCTATTTTTCACTGTTTTTTTTCACTTGACACATTTTCAAGTGATTTTCAGATATGAGTGACGTGAAAAAAGTTCACTAATGTCATTGCGCAACTTTTTTCACTTTACTCATATCTGAAAATCACTTGAAAAAGTGTCAAGTGAAAAAAACGGGCATATGTGCGTATCAGGCGCGTGTGCGTATCAGTGCACGCCCGTCTGGAGGTTCCAACGTGATCTGGATCCTGAATCCTGATAATTTTCAGGATTTTGCGGTGCCGATCCCGAAGCCACAATTTTTGATTTCAAGCGATATTTATTTTTTCACAATTTATTTTATAGATTTATTCACCATTTGCAAGCGGAAAAAAATATATGCAAATATCCCATACTCTTTTTAATATTATTCAACAAGCAGTAATCAAGCAACACGAGATTTGACATTTTAAAAATATCAAGCCACGATCAGCAACCAAAACGTTGAAAAGCCAATACTGATCCCTAAAATTGTCAAATCCCAATCCCGATCAGGGTTGGCAAAATCTCAGAAAAATTCATTTTCATTTTCGTACGCTATTCATCGTTAATCTTTTATGTATTCTACTTTTGTAATTTCGCCTGTGACGCACTAACATCAGCAGTGGTCTGACTAAATGAATGAAATGACACGTTACAAACAATGACCGAGTCGCATTAGGATATCACTTTTAGTGTATCATATTTTCACAAAGATCATGTGCTTTAATTATCATTGGCACGCTTCCAATGTGTGACATAAGTAACTGTGCGTGCAGAGTGTCATGTTACTGGAGTATACTTCCAGTGAGAAAAATAACTCTCAGTGTATTAATTAGCCTCATCTTTTAATCTTATTTGAGTACTATTCGATGCATATTCACAAAGTACTGTCACTTGTCTGATATATTTACCTGTATAGGTTGACTCATAACCATAGTTGGGAGCTTTTAAAAACCGTGTTATTTAAAAACGTGTTTTCTAAACGGTCGAAAAAAACAATTTTTTATCCATATTGGTTTCAGAAATTGATTACCATGGCACTGTGGTGCGACCATGATCACCATGGCTCAAAACAAGCCCATTAAGGTAAATATTTATTTACCCATATTATACACCTTATCATAGCCCGGTATCCTACACGGGAGTGCCTCACATTTATCTAGAAAAAAACCCACTAAGTATTTTAATACAATTTGCATTAGCTTCAACTTAGCTTCAACTCTAACAAGACAAATGTCCACATGTCTCTGCACAGAGCAATAACAGGGGGCGGGGATGAGGGTAAAGCTGTATGTAAATATTTATGTTTAGTCTATTGAAAGCACATTTGGGGGACCTCCCAGACCCTGTAAAAGCCCTGTAAAATGTCAAAAGTCATGAAAAGTGTCAAAAGTCATGGAAAATGCCCTGCAAAATGGCAACTCGGTTGCCATTTTGCAGGGCTTTTTATAGGGTCTGGAATTGACACCTGACTTCGAAATCTATGTATCTCACCTGACTATAACGTAACAATTACTTGCATAACCATAACAATTACTTGCATCAATGATCGGTATATTCGGCAAAACATTTTTTCGCGAGTATGTTCATTAAAAATATGGTAAAATTATTAACAAAGAAACATCAAATTATCAACAGAATCCGTTGCCAAGCGTTTCACTCAAATTGGCAACACGGTCGAAAACTCAATAAATGCATTCAATTTATAACGTCCCTGCCCAGTTTCAGGTTGACGACGGTTCGAAGGCGGCCAGCACACTGGTTGACACTTGTGTGTCAACTGCTCTGTGTCAACTCAGCTTTCGGTTTCACGTGTTGCAGAGCGATCTTCAAACGCACGCGCGGTATCGTTGAAAATAGATATGTGGCGTCTAATTCTAAAAGTCGACAAGTCCACAAAATGCGATTTTGAGTAAATCGAATTTTATGTTTCATTTCCAATTCCAGATCCGTGGTGCGTGTCCAATGGGGCTCTCTCATGCTCAACATGAAGTTCCAAATGTTAACAATAAAGTGTCAAATTTTCAGCCCCTGCTCTCAACGTATAATGGAAAAATTGGGTGTCTATAAAATTTTTCTCGGACAGAACAAAACCGTTTTGGGGAGGAAAATGGACTTGTCGATTTCTTGCACTCGAGAACATTTTTGTCCCCGGGGAAGAAGCGGCTGCCTTATGGGAAATTTTATGGGACTTTTCGACTTTTAGAATTCGGTGTCCATGATGGACTTATCACATTTCTTTGCGTTTTTTTCCCATAAAATAAGGCTGCGGAAGGTGGACTTGTCGACTTTTAGCCCAAAACTCAGTGGACTTGTCGACTTTTAGCCCAAAACTCAGTGGACTTGTCGACTTCTTGCGATTTTTTTGCATTTTTCCCTGAAAATGTCAAATTTGACACTTTGCCATATGGGCATGTGAGGTCAAAAAATTTATGGAAAATGATGAAAAAATGTGCGGGAGTAGCCCCAGATGACGTTTCCGGGCCTAACTCAAAATTTTCATATTTTGGACTTGTCGACTTTTAGAATTGGACACCTCATATGTATTACGGCGAGCGCATCGGATCGGAAATCTCTGCGACACAATCTGAGTTGAAACAGACCAGTTGACACACAGGTGCCAACTAGTGTGCATGTCGCCAAACTCAAGTGGGTGTTAATGCTTTATTGGACGCGTTTGAAGAATAACCACAACTAATAAAGACCACAACCAATATAAACACATGTGAATTTTAGCCAATTGAAGCAAAAATTGCATGACTAGCGGATTACCTTTTGATTATAGGCAAAAACTAGGCAGACGCCACGTTTTTGATAGACCGCGCTCAGTTAGTCGCAGAGTGTGAACGCGGTAATTGTGGTTTTCATTTCAGTTTCCAGTGTCAAACTTTGTCCCATTCCGTTTTCTTCCGTTATGGCGTCAAAAACGGCATTTTACGTTTACGCGTCTTCGCTACAAAAGTTTCTTATTTTTATTTCTGTTTTCCGCGAATTTCCGTTGATTATTGTGAACAAAAGCGAGCCGTGCGCTAGTTTGCATGATTTAAATTATACAGTAAGGTCACGCTTCCTGACGTAAAATCACAGCCCTGCAAAATCGACAGCGCACCACAGATCTAAATATATGGTTTATTGCAAACAACTAGTGATGGAAAAGCGCCAGAAAAATGGCGCCTAGCGCCAATGGTGCCATGGCGCGGCGCCCTTTGACGTCATTCCATCACTACAAACAATATGTATTTCTTTCCGGAGTAGTGCCGAAATGCACAGCACTAGGAACATATTAAACCAAACTCAAATTGAATCCTTCCCGATAAGACATGTAAATAAAAGTTTCAAGTGCCCCTTCTAGTGACAAAACCTCGCAGATATTGTCTTAGCAGAAATTGTAGACGTTGGGTGTGATTTGTCATTGACAGGTCGCAGGTATGCAGGAACTGACAAACACGTCAAACGTCAAACAATTGATTCGACATTCAATTTAATAACCTGTCTTATTATACAAAATACTATATATATTCATCACGTATAAAACACGTAGCCCATTGACAATGAAACATACTGTACCCCATCTGAATAAAAGCAATTTTTAAATTATTTTCTTGTGACATTGCATTACTCTCATTAGGGATCGATCGAAACCGTTTTTTTTTAAACCAGTCAACATTTTTACTGCTTATGCGTTTTTTCATTTAAAAACGGGGTCATTGAAAAACGTTTTTTTCCATCCCTCACTCTCATTATGGGATGGGTAAATTTCGGTCACAGATACAAATTTCACGTTTATTTATTAATCGAAATACGGTAACACTCTTTGCATAGCGTGCAGTTCCATTGGTATATACCGTATATCCTGGAATAAGACCCCAGGGTAATTATTTTTTTCGTTAGTTTTTGAGGGGGAGTTATTCAAGGGAGGAGTTATTTTTTCCACAGAAAACTTGGATCTAATTCATTATATGAATGCATTCTGTCACCTCATTTAATCCAGGTATTTAACAGTTCAACAACAACAAAAAGGTGTGCTGCGTACACCTTATGTATCTGCTGTCCCTGCCATACTTCTTTTGTAACATTCTGTTAACATTCTTTTGCATTTTCATCGATCATTTTTGCAAACTTTGTAGCATATTTTTCACCCAGAGGGGGGCGGGGGGTATTCAAGAGGGGGGGTATTCAAGAGCTGGCAGTTTTTCAAGGGGGTCTTATTCCAGGAAATATGGTGCTCGTCGGACCACAAAGTAGGCGCTCAAAATGACTTATGTCTTAGTCGGTAACGCGCGAGCAATGCAAGATACTTATGCGCGAGGAGTGCAAGTGCACGCAATTTACAAAAGAACATTTTTGAAAACAGAAAAACGGAGTGTTTTCCTACAACGTTTTTTCTTTTTTAAATAATTTTGATTTTATCAACAATAGCGTCGGCCAAAACTGGGTGCGCGTGTAAACCCAGTGCTTGGGGGCCAGGGACATTCCAGAATATTTGAGCGAGAGGGTTGTTTGTTTACTGAGCCCAGTTAATAGGGGGGGGGGGTTCTACCCCGCCCCTAAAATTTTACTTACATGGTGACGGAATGGCGTCATTGACGCCAAAATCGCAGATATGTAAGTAGGGTTGAAAAAAAACGTTTAAAAAAAAAACGTTTTAAAAAAAACAACGTTTTTTTAATAAAAAACGTTTTTTTTAATATAAAATACGTTTTTTAAAGCTCCCAGATATGACCTTGTGTCAACATATATAGGTATATCAGACAGTGGCATTACTCTGTGATGTTATATATGACCATATAATGGCTGTTGGGCCATGGGATAGCATTATAAGTGGTGATTTGTGTCAAAAATATCCATTTTTTGTCGATACGTTCGTATATCGCCTTATAGTCGAATGTTTGTGACTTCAGGTAAAGTTTGGCACGGAATAGTGATGAAACAAGGTTATAAGAGGAGGTTGTTACCAGGGGTATCTTGAATTTTGACCCTCGGAGTGGTTGGATAGATAGCAAATCGCTCCTCCGGAGGGATAGATAGCTGAAAAATTTTCTGGGGGGGGGTTGGGGGGGGGTTTGGGGGGGGGGGGTTGTGGTGGTTCGATATATAGGCTTTTTCGGGGCATAGAAGGAAGAAAAGGGAGAAAAATCGCTAAAAGTAGGTGTAAAATAGCTCAAAATGGGTATACAAGAGCATATAGTACTTAAAATAGCTGAAAATAGGCAGTTAGACGCATGAACCAGTGATTTTGGAGGTGAAAATCTATATATAGGTATGAAAAATAGCGATTTTGAGCGAAAATTGGGGTATAGTTTCTGAAAAATCGCTCCAGATAGGTAGATAGCTGAGCGATTTGGGGGGGGGTTTAGGGGGTAGTAGCCCAAAATTTTGCCTCCGGGATAGATAGATAGCTGAGCGGCCTCCGGGATAGATAGATAGCTGGGCGGTTTGGGGGGGGGTAACCCCCCCCCAACCCCCCCCATTCGAGACCCCTGGTTGTTACTTTGGGAGTGAAGTTACACACTGTGGAGGTACATGGAAGCACATTACCTCAATATTATATACTACACCGACATATATCGGCTTTTTAACCCATGGTAGCATATATGTATAAATGGATACTTTGATACTAAAAATGCCACAAAACCAATGAAAACAACCACCAATGTCAATTTGTGTGTGAAATTGCGCACTTGCGCGCAAAAATTTTTCAAAATACCTAGTGCTTAGTACTAAAAATTTCGGTCGATGTTTTTAAAAAAAAAAACATTTCGGACGTCATGTTTTTTTTAAAAAACAACGTTTTTTTAAATAAAAAACGTTTAAAAAAAACATCGGCCAACCCTATATGTAAGTAAATATACATAAATACATACAAAGCGATGGGCACGCCGCCATCCGTTTGTTTTGTAGAGAATTGACAGCACGAGGACCGATTGACTTAACAAATATCAGTGTAATAGAAAAATGCGGGAAATTTGTCCTACATGTGCACCAGGTTTACATGCGCACCGTGACAGACCCAATGGCGTCATGATGGAGTGTTTCCTTCAGAAAGATGAATAGCGTGCGGTCGCCAAGTACACAACGAGTTCGATTCGAGCAGCCTGGCGCTGGCGCTATACAAAGCCGCCATTTTGCGTCGTCGCTACAGTAGGGCAAGGCGCGCGCGCGCCGCAACCGCCAGGTAATAAGCGATCGCATGCTGCAGCCTAACGGCAACACCGACGCTACCACGCCAGACTTGCAAACTTGTTATTGCCAGGCGCCAGCGCTGGCATCACTAAAACCACTAAAGAAGGACACATTTATTGGTAAAGATAGTAGCCAAGAATAGGCCTCTTGAAAGACTCTTCATGGCTTGATCGCGAATACTTAAGAACTGATGACGCGCGAATAGTGACAAGATGATTGACAATATACTCGTTGCAATTTGAAGGAAACGAGCGACGCTTAACCACGCACGGCGTTATTGCTTTTGCGCATGGAGGTAGACGCATAAACGTTTACCTATAATCAAACTCAAAATGATTTAAAAGTGCCAAAATGTGCAAAGCTAAATGTCCCACCGCTTGACAACCTGAGCGGGGACACCTGCTGCGCAGCTGCGGCGACTGTAAGCCATGCCGCAATCGCGGCACACAGTCATATCAGCTAAGGCGGCGATGTCATGGCGACAATAAGCGGCCGCGCTCAACCCACGCGCCCGCCGCTCAACTAAGCGCTGGCCCATTTAAATGTTCTTATTAATTAACCTGGTTTTCTTTGAGATATTTACAATTTTCAAACGGCTGAAGAAAGCCCAAGTGGCATTTTGTGGAATTGGCATTTCTGAGCCGAAAGCTTTTAGACATTTACATATGTTTGGTCGCCTTGAATTGATAAGCATCAGTCTGAAAATGTTCTGATTTTGTGTTTTACATTTTTGTGTACTTTTTGACTTATCTGTATAAAAAATAAAAACAATTAAGTACAGTATTTATGCAATAAAAACCAGTTGAAGCACCGTGTATACACTGTGCATGTAAATATATTAAGAATTGCAAATTGGGGATAACTTATTATAGTGCTACTGCTGATACTAGTCTGTCTAGTTAAAATCATAGACCTTTGAAAAAAAAGTGTAGAGTCACTGAGTCAAAACTAGAGCCATTGAACCAGTATAATTCTGTACAATCAGATGGCACTCATTAGTTTTTTTATTTACATAGGATACATATCTTAACACATCAGGGGGCACTCCCAGACCCTGTAAAAAGCCCTGTAAAATGTCAAATGTCAAAAGTGTCAAAAGTCATGGAAAATGCCCTGCAAAATGGCAAACGTACATTTGTCATTTGCAGGGCATTTTCCATGACTGTTGACACTTTGCATGACATTTGACATTTTACATGGTCTGGGAGCGGCACCAGATATGTTCAGGGACGTATCCAGGATTTTTGAGCGGGGGGGGGGGTCTGCTTGTATACGGACCCCGGCGAACGGGGGGGGGCTCAGCCCCCCCCTAAAATTTTACCTATAAAGTAAGGTATGGCGTCATGGCGCTAGCGCCATTCGTAGGCGCCACGCCATGGCGCCAATGGCGTTGGCGCTGGCGTCAAAAATCGCTTATTATGTATGTAAATATGCCTACATATAGAGGGACAGGCCGGCCATTTAGTGTATTCAATACAGAATTGGGATTACAGGGCCGATTTTTTCCAATAGCTCTGTGTGATGGACGAATGCGCGCTAGCGCGCAAAATTTTTTACACCATACCCTAAAAATTGATACCAAAAGTTGATTTTCCCCGTGTTTTCAGGGCCGACCCCAGGAACGGGGGGGGGGCTGCAGCCCCCCCCTGGATACGTCCTAGGCAGGGACGTATCCAGGATTTTTGAGCGGGGGGGGGCTGCTTGTTTACGGAGGCCGGCGAGGGGGGGGGGGCTCAGCCCCCCCCCTAAAATTTTAGCTAGATAGTGGCGGAATGGCGCTATGGCGCTGGCGCCATTAGTAGGCGCCACGCCATGGCGCTATTGGCGTTGGCGTCAGCGCCATGGAACGCTGTATATGTATGTAAATATACATACAAAACAGCAAAAAGCACAACATTGAGTGTATTTACAACGATTCGCGGCCACATGGAGCAAATCTGATGATAATACCTTAATGTCTGGTGAAGAATGCGCGCTTGCGCGCAAAAATTTTCACGCTGACGTTGAAAAAGTCGAATTTTCCGGTCACTTTCTGGTCTCGCCCCGGGAGGGGGGGGGGCTGCAGCCCCCCCCCCCGCCCCCCCCTGGATACGGCCCTGGTCCTAGCATATGTTTATAAGTGAGCTGGACACGAGTATTTATGTAGAGTTAGAAAAAATCATATTTTTTTCTCGAAAGCCCTGATTAGTAGCCAGGGGACGGTGATGGCGGCAGCTGAAGCACCCCCTTCCCAGGCCAGACTGAAAGAATGACAGGGAGGGCGATTTCTGTATTTAGACTGTCATGGACTGATCATACCTGTAAGGTAATAATTACATCCTAATAAGTGCACTGAGTCCAATTGGTCAGTTACGGGATGGTGGAAGCGTCAATCAGTATTCAGAGCTATCTCACATACACATTACCATTGGTGGTTGTTTCCATTGATTTTGAGGCATTTTTAGTTTAAAAGCTACCATTTATTCATGCTTTTGTGTGAAAATAAGCTGTGATATGTTAGTGTAGTATAAAATATCCAGCCAATGTGATCCCACATGCTTCTACAGTGTGAAGAATAATTGTCAATGTATTAGCCTTCTGTTATACTTATAACCTCAGCACTGTTCCATGCTGAACTTAACTTGAAGTCATGAGCATTCAGCAAAAGGTGATGTGCGTAATGAGTTGTATGCGGCATGCGTAACATGAATTTGGAAATTCATGTGTGGTATTTAAGAATGAAACTATTTTTTGGACTTGTGCATTTTCAAAATGAAACTGCAGCAGTCTGAGATGCACTTGTGTAATTCCAACGTGTTAATCCCGTTTTTAATGGTGGACCTGCGCACTTTCAACGTGAAAATCACGATTTAATCACGAATTTTCTGACAAATTGTACCAATGTGTCCCGGGAACAACACGGACTATAACAAAGGCCGTATCTAGGGAGGGCTGGCGCTCCCCCTTCCCGGTGTCAGACTGGAAAACACCAGGAAATGCAAATTTGGGTAACCCCCCGTACTGAACCACTGCGTAGCCCAAAATTTTGCCTCCGGGATAGATAGATAGTTGAGCGGCTTCCGGGATAGATAGATAGCTGGGGGGTTTGGGGGGGGCAGGGGTATCTTGAAGTTCGACCCTCTGAGTGGTTGGATAGATAGCAAATCGCTCCTCCGGAGGGATAGATAGCTGAAAAAATTTCTGGGGGGGGGGGTTGGGGGGTTGTGGTGGTTCGATACATAGGCTTTTTCAGGGCACAGAAGGAAGAAAAGGGAGAAAAATCGCTAAAAGTAGATGTAAAATAGCTCAAAATGAGTATACAAGAGCATATAGTACTAAAAATAGCCGAAAATAGGTAAATAGGAACCAGAACTATCATTTTGGAAGTGAAAAACTATAAAAAGGTATGAAAAATAGCGATTTTTAGCGAAAATTGGGGTATAGTTTCTCAAAAATCGCTCCAGATAGGTAGATAGCTGGGTGATTTGGGGGGGAGTTAAGGGGGGGGTTAGGGGGTAGTAGCTAGGGTTCAAACGGGATTGACTTTTCGGGATCGGGATCGGAATCGGGATTGGGGCTTCGGGATTGGGATCGGGATTGGTATTTTGAGATTTAGGGATCGGGATCAGGATTGGCCGGGATGGGGGTCACGGGATCGGAATCGGGATTGGCATTTTTTCGGGATCGGGATTGGGGTCTAGGGATAGAGATTTTCGTCACTGTTCTGGCATTCACAGTTGTTCATAAAGGTCTCAAAACACTGTTGTATGCCAGAAAAGTGACATAAAATGGACGCTGGGGGTTTGCGTTGCACGCAAAAATGTCATTTTTTCACTTTTTTATATTTTTCACTATTTTTTCCGGGATCGGGATCCCGGACTTTGGAGATTCTCGGGATCGGGATTTGAAAATTTTCGGGATCGGGATTGGTATTTTTGGATTTCGGGATCGGGATCGGGATTGGGGTTTCAGGATCGGGATCGGGATCGGGACTGCTAAATCCCGGAATTTCACGGGATCCGGGATCGGGATCCCATTTGAACCCTAGTAGTAGCCCAAACATTTGCCTCAGGGATAGATAGATAGCTGAGCGGCCTCTGGGATAGATAGATAGCTGGGCGGTTTGGGGGGTAGCCCCCCCATTCGAGACCCCTGGGGGGGGGGGCGGGGTAAACCCCCCTTTCCTACCCATGCAAGCATGCATTCTACCCCTAGGCACGTTATATTTTCTTTAGATCAGTCCGCATAAACACAAATCGATGAAAATGCACTCAATCATGTGCCTGTCGCTGTATATGTACAGATATTTACACATATATACAGAGGTTTCTGGCGCCAGCACCAATACAATCGGCGCGGCGCCATGGCATGGCGCCTACGAATGGCGCTAGCACCATGGCGTCATTCCGTCACTTTGAAGGGCTCGTTCGCCGGGCTCTGTAAACAAACAGCCCCACCCCGCACAAAAATCCTGGATACGTCCCTGACTATAACTATTACGCTAATTGTCTTTCTGAAATTGGCAAAGCTATACGTGAAACCCACGCTTAACTCGATTTTCCTGGATTTGTCGCTTATGAACAAGGGAACACTTCAGATACCATCGAAACAAACAATAAATACCTAAGTACCTAAATATTAAATGGCATCCCTTCATTAAGTCTTATAAAAACGGTGTCTAATATCTTAACATCATGCTTAGCATTCTAAAATATATATTTTATGTTTTCTTGAAATGAAATAATTATAATAAAATATATATGGAAAAACCTGCAGAAAATACGAATAAATAAGATTTTTTATATTTTCTAAAATATCCAGGATGGACTTTGTGCCATATTTTTCTGAAAAAAATCCCACATAAAATGCAAACTTCTTTGGAAAATGAAATATCAATCCGCTCTGAACAGGTTAATCGGCAACTTTTATATTTCTCTAATTCTTTGAATTTTCACTTTGCACTTAACACGACATTTTTGAAACTTTACCCTAGTACCTAATGAGACCTATAAAAACTTTCCTTCCTACTTGACAGAATCCATAAAACGTTTTAGCACTTAAAAGTGCCCACTGAGCTTTAATAGTCACTTGACACTTGTGTCCCGTATTTCTTCGAAATACCCCCAGGAGGTTTATTTTTCAGAGTGGAAATTTTGAGGGGGATATTTCGACGGGGGGGCTTGTTCGAGGGGGGTTATTATTTCGCCAATCTCCCGAGTTTTTTGAAACGCTAGTCATGATAAGCATTTCAAAAATATATTCGATATAAATATACTCGATATATTCATATTTTAAAAATCTCTAAAAAAATTTATAATATTTTTTTATTTTTTATTTTTCTGGGATTTTACTGGGAGATTTAGTTATGTTTTCTTTTGTTTTGATTTTCTGACATTATCACGATGACTGCGTATTTAAAGTTTATAAATCGCCACTGTTAGCCCAACAGCCCTAGCATTTTCCGAGTTATTTATACCATCCGAAGTCATAAGTGAAGAAAATGTATACGAGTGGTTCACGCTGGAAGCGCGCCAACGATATTCAAAGCATGCGAATTTCATAAAAAGTGAAAAATCATTGCTGTTACACGTTAAAGTGTTCACAAAACTGAATTTTTTCAACTTTTTAAAAAATGGCATGGTTTAATAATCATTGGCATGCTTCCAACATGATACATATATAAGTGCGTGTGTAAACTGTCAAATACCGCAGAGTATACAGCCAACTTTGTACGGGGAGACATTGCCAGCACATCACAATCCCGATTAGCGGAAGGTGTCCAACCGTACAACTTGTTACTATGTATTTAGCCAGTCGGGTGTCCAAAATCTGATGAAGCCGTACTCCCTTGATTGCATTCACATTTCATCGAACCGCCACAACATAGCTTCGCTCATGGTTGAATTGCAGATATAAATCAATCTGGACACACATAATTAAATAGGTCTCAGGTGAATTTGACCACAGCGAAAATCGCCTCTCTTGGGGAAAGACTCCTCGCGAACCTGTATGTTCCCTGTTTACATGCGCACTTTAAGTGATCAAGGGAGGGGCATTTGGTAAACTCGAATCAACAATAGATTTTTTTACTCGCAGTTATATTTATATATACATAGTTACCGTATTACCTCCAATATAAGGTACCCTCTAATATAAGGTATAACTTTTGGCTTTTTTGAACATGACGATATAAATATAAGGCACACCTCCAATATAAGGTATACCTCTAATATAAGACACAGTTGGCTGCGTGCCAAAACGCGTAAAATCGTAAAAACCGTTGCCAAACATGGCGGACAACGATAAAAATGGTGCCAAAGGTCACCAAGACAACTCTGTGTCAATTTGTATTAGGCCTGGTTTGCCATTTTGTTACATTCCAGTTTGAAAAAGTGAATTGCATTGTTGTTCAGTGTTGGTAATACATTTGCAAAATCTGGCGAAAATAATATATGGTACCCTCTAATAAAAGGTAAATCAAAACATTGAAAAAAGCTGACGAAATCGATATAAGGTATACCTTATATTGGAGGTAATACGGTATATATTTATATGAATTAAAATGTGCCAATAATATTTTATTGTGCACAACTCTTGTAACTGTATAACTTGTAGAAAAAAAAGATCAGAGTATATATTGCGGCATAAGAGTGTCGGAATCACCCTAAGCGAATTAGGGAAATTAGTCAATTGCAACAAAGCTATGCTATATTCCTATCCACGCTGCGGCGACAAGTTCTTTATTCTTTACCTTTTCTTTACTCTTTCCCCCAAAATCACTCACATTCAAATTTGCTAACTTGTTGCCTATTTTCGCCTAACTTTGCTCCTATTTGCCTTCTATTTTCAACCCGGAGAAGCCTGTAAATTTGAACTTGCGGAAGCCTCCTCCCCCAACAAAAACAAAAATCATTTTTCTATCTATACTGCTGGCGAAGCTATTTTCTGTTTACACAAAACACAATCATGCACAAAAACATTGGCTAAATCCAGCCTGCCATTCAGTAGAGCTTCTTCTTACACTTTTTCAGCAGGGGCAGTCAACCACTTTATGATTTTACCATTTTGGATCCACTCTGGTCAAGTGGATAGAACAATGCTGATGGAAAATTAAATCATTATTAGAGGTAGGCAATCACAATGAATTAAATGGAAGCTTCTAGAACATTCCATCGTGATTCCTAATTGAAGGGAAAGTGCTGGCCGTGTTTTTATGGTGTATTAAACGACTACGGTCAGCACTCATTTTCTGAATATTTATTGGAAAAAAAAGGACCAGGAAAGTTTTCCATGAAATAATTGGGGCTCTACTTATAAAAGTCGATCTGTGCCAAAAATTGGATTCCATTGAAAAGCAGCCACGTAATCCAGCGGTTAGGGCGCTCGTGGTCTATACAAGAGGCGGCCGGGTTAGATTCCTACCTTTAGCGAGTGTAATCTTGCATTTTGGATATATGTGATTATATACCTGTTTTTAGTCTTTTTCTTTTATGTAACAATTTTGTGCTTTTTACTCCGCCTACAGCTTGAAAAGGCCTATATATTTAACCCCATTGAACCCCCCAGCAAACTCTTCAGGTATCTGTCCCCCCAGAGGAGCAATTTACTATCTAAATATATGAACCCTCACAGGGGTCCAAATCTACAACAATCCAAATCTACAACAAATTCACGAAGGGTTGTTTCTCTTTACCCGCGGGAACATGACCACCTTTGACGTCTGTGTGATGTGACGCGTGACAGTCAATGTATCAGTTGATAGGCTATGTATTAGGTTGTAAACTAATTAAGTTATAACTATTAATTTGTTGCGATCTTTCATACATATACATCAGGGGTCTCGAATGGGGGGGTTGGGGGGTTACTCAGCTATCTATATATCCCGGAGGCAAAATTTTGGGTTACGACCCCCTAAACCACCCCCCCCAACCAAATCACCCAGCTATCTACCTATCTGGAGCGATTTTTGAGAAACTGTACCCCGATTTTTGCTCAAAATCGCTATTTTTGTACCTTTTTACAGATTTTCACCCCCAAAATCACTAGTTCTTGTTCCTATTTGCTTTTTTTTCAGCCATTTTAGTACTATATGCTCTTGTATAGCCATTCATACATACATATATATTTATTTGATGTATTATATAATGTATACAATGTATATGGTATACAATGTATACAATGTATATGGTATACAAAGTATACAATGTATTTATATGGTATACAATGTATACAATGTATATGGTATACAATGTATACAATGTATATGGTATACAATGTATACAATGTATATGGTATACAATGTATACAATGTATATGGTATACAATGTATACAATGTATATGGTATACAATGTATGTATTTGATTTATTGAGTGAATACATTGACAGTGATGTTTCACACTGTAGAAGTATGTGGGAGCACATTGGCTGGATATTATATACTACACTAACATATCATGGCTTATTATTACACAATAGCATGAACAAATGGAAGCTTTCACACTAAAAATGCCTCAAAACCAATGAAAACAACCACCAATGGTAATGTGTTTGTGAAATTGCGTGCTTGCGCGCAAAAAAATTGCAAAATACCTAGTGCATAAGTAAACACCTTCCCTGTCACGTCCAGCACCCATTTTTGGTTTTACTTCTTACATCCTATCCCCAGTTCTAGAGCGCCCCAGAGGCTAAAACTTGGGGGAGATATTGGCGCAACCCCCCTCTACTTCGCATGAATTTGGGGGGTCGCGGCGACCCCTCTCAGGGTGGGTATCCCTAAGTGCAAAATTTTTTTTTGGCTGTTTTGGTGTCCCACAGCAGGTCCGGCACCCACTGATTTCTGAGCTGAGGGAGGGGTATAAATCTAAAATTTATAAAAATCTAAAAAATACTATACACTATTCAATAATGTGAAATTAATGTGAAAAATTTCTCAAAAATTTGCTTATTCTCTAAAAAACACCACTCCCCAATAGATGGATGACAAAAAATTCACTTTTTGGAACTTTTTTATTAGACACTTGAAAAGATGGTTTACAATACTTTAAAGGGAAAGGTTTGATGTTTAAAGTTATGTAAATAACCATACCTCTAAAATGCCTGCATTGCAAAATTTACTTAGGGTGAATTTTATGGCATTATAATGACATCATCGCAGGAACAAAAATTTACAAAATTTACACTTTGAAATTCCCCCCAAGTAAATTTTGCAATGCATGCATTTTAGAGGTATGGTTCTTTACATAACTTTAAACATCAAACCATTCCCTTTAAAGTATCGTAAACCAGCTCTTCAAGTGTCTAATAAAAGGTTCCAAAAAGTGAATTTTTTGTCATCCATCTATTAGGGGTAGTGTTTTTTTTTAGAGAATAAAAGAATTTTTAGGAAATTTTTCACATTTATCTCACATTATTGAATAGTGTATAGTAGGGGAGTGGTGTTGGTAACACATCCCCAAAATTTTAGATTTATGCCCCTCCCACAGCTCAGAAATCAGCGGGTGCCGGACCTGCTGTGGGACACCATAAAATTTTTTGCATTTAGGGCGACCCACCCTGAGAGGGGTCGCCGCGACCCCTCCAATTCATGCGAAGTAGAGGGGGGTTGTGCCAATATCTCCCCCAAGTTTCAGCCTCTGGGGTGCCCTAGAACTGGAGATAGGATGTCACAAGTAAGATCAAAAATAGGGTGCTGGACGTGACTGGGAAGGTGTTTACAAAAAAATTTGGCTGTTGTTTTTTATATAAAAAAACCGTTTCGATGCATGTTTAAAAAAAAGTTTTTAAAATTAAAAAACTACGTTTTTTTTAAAAAGACAGTTAAAACAACACGTGCCATCCCTAGAACGTAGATGACAAAAGCTAGGGGAAACGCAGAAAACACGTGAAAAACAATGACTGTGTTATTTTAGAACTGGGTTTATACCGTCTACGTAAACACCTTCCCGGTCACATCCGGCACCCTATTTTTGATGACACTTGTGACATCCTATCGCCAGTTCTAGGGCGCGCCAGAAGCTGAAACTTGGGGGAAATATTGACGCAACCCCCCTCTACTTCGCATGAATTTGGGGGGTCGCGGCAATCCCTTAGAAGGTGCGTCACCATTAGTGCAAAAATTTTATTGACTTTTCTGGTGTACCGCTCAGGTCCGGCACCCACAGATTTCTGAGCTGTGGGAGGGGAATAAATCTAAAATTTTGGGGATGTGTTGGCGACACCCCTCCCCTACTAGACACTGTTCAATAATGTGGGATTAATGTGAAAAATTTGTAAAATATTTTTTAATTCTCTAAAAAACATGACCACCCAATGGATGGATAACAAAATAATTCACTTTTTGAAACATTTTTATTAGGCACTTGAAGAGCTGGTTTATGATCCTTTTAAGTGAGGTGTTTGATGATTAAAGTCATGTAAAGAACAACACCTCTAAAACGCCTGCATTGCAAAATTTATTTGGGGGAATTTCAAAGTGTAAATTTTGTACATTTTTGTTCCTGAAATGATGTCATTATGGTGTCATAAAACTCCCCCCAAGAAAATTTTGCAATGCAGGCATTTTATAGGTATGGTTCTTTACATAACTTTAATCACCAAACCCTTCTGTTTAATGTTTCGTAAGCCAGCTCTCCAAGTGTCTAATAAAAAAAAGTTCCAAAAAGTGAATTATTTGTCATCCATCTATTGGGGGGTCGTGTTTTTTTAGAGAATAAAAGAATATTTTAGAAATTTTTCACATTAATCCCACATTATTGAATAGTGTATAGTAGAGGAGGGGTGTTGCCAACACATCCCCAAAATTTTAGATTTCTACCCCTCCCACAGCTCAGAAATCAGTGGGTGCCAGACCTGTGCGGGACACCAGAAAAACCAATAAATTTTTTTGCACTTATGGCGACACCCTGTAAGGGGTTGCCGCGACCCCCCCCCCCAATTCATGCAAAGTAGAGGGGGGTTGCGCCAATATCTCCCCCAAGTTTCAGCTTCTGGCGCGCCCTATAACTGGAGATAGGATGTTACAAGTGAAGTCAAAAATTGGGTGCCGGACGTGACCGGGAAGGTGTCTACTTATATTAAGTCTAGAGTCTTATAAATGGCGGTTTTTCTTCATTTTTCGACGTCTGTGTACATTACAAACAACGATTAAGTACTGGGATTTAAAAAAAATTCGGCGAAATAATAACCCCCCCCCCCTCGAAATACCCCCTCAAAATTTCCAAAAAATAAACCCACCGGGGGTAATTCAAGGGAATACGGTATATATTTTATATAGTTGGTTCACAAGTTCACAAGTCAAGTAAAGTCGGCAGACGTATCGCCCTACAAACATTTGCGTCAATCTCTCCAGTGGAGAGTGCATGACGGCATTAGGTATTGTGACGCAATATTTAAACAATTGGAATAGATCGGGTCACGTATGAAAACTTGGCCCTTATCCCAGTTACCAGTTGCGTATTATACAAATGAGAGTGAAAACTGAAAGTTAGCTAAAAATCGTTAAAATTTGCTTCGCTTTGCCAATTTACACCTTCATAATCGTTATTTTTGTTTATATGCATGGTTATATAGCTTTTGTGAGCCTATTTTATTCATATTAATAGCGGATTTCAAAATTTTGGCCGGCTGCAAAGTTCTCTTCTGTTGGAACAGAGCCAACGAATGAAAAATAAACTAAAAACCAAAACGTGGTTTGAACGGTAAAACGGTAGTTTGAACGGTCAAATTCTTTACGAGCAACGTTGAAATTGTAGATAACTAGGGCGTGGCACGCACGGACGCAGCGAAACGTCCATTTTTCTTTTAACATGATTTTCTTTTTCAATTTCTAGCGTCCGCGTGGGACACAAGTTTCGTTGTTCGCTCTATTCACGAGCGAATTCTAACTCTCCGATTTTGTAGGGTGAAATGTCCGCCGACTTTATCAACAACTATCTATAATTTTGAGCTCTTATTTGCGGAAATATCGCAGTTAATATTTCGAGCATCCTTGAGTATCCTCGAGTTAATCCTACTGTTTCGAGTGTAGAATAACCTCATTAGAAACTTCAATTTTTTATAAAAGGTAAATCAAAATATCCATCTACCAACTACTAAATATGTAAACTCAAGTACCAATAATAAATGGAATTGAAATCTGCGCCAGTTTTTGGGTAAAAATCTAATAATAACTGCATGCAATTACAATCCAGATCCATTGTCATGAGACGCCGGCCAAAAGCCAGTCAACACTTCAAACAAACCGCGCATCTAATTAAGTGAAGGTTCATAACTCAGTCAAATCACCCGTCTACGTACATATTGCATGTAAGTAATGACGATCATAAATACATTGTTTGTGCCGGCACACATTCGTTGACATCGGAAAATGGGGAACTTAAGGTCAATTCAGATGTCAACTCAAATTAGCATGCATGTGCATGCAGTTGGCACCAGAGTTGTTATAATACCGGTATTTTTGGAAAGCGTAATGATATGTGTGTTAGTACACATAGTTAATTGGGTGACTTGGATTTAGGACACTAAATTGATTAGTAGAAGCCAAATACTAATTGGGCCACAAGTTTTATGATTGCAGCTTTATTAGGGCGATCAATTTAGGCAGCAAAAACGAGCAGCATAAAAATACTGTTGGCTCAAGAAATTGCTTACAGAAAAATCCTAAAATCAACAAGTGAAGTGAAATATAGAAAACGGGCAGCGAGTGGAAAATGCCTGTGATTCATACCTATTCAAATTAGCTACAGGAATTGCTGTTGAATAGGAAATCATGGGAATGCAACCAAGCCATCTAACGTAAACATTCTTGGCGCCAAAAGCCTAAAATACGAAATGTTTACTTAGATGGAAAATCGATAAGCATTGGTGGGAAATAAGATAAAATGTGTTTCAAACACAACAGCCCCTCCCACGACGACAGTTCCCTTCCTTACATTACTCTACATAAGAAGGAACTGGCTGGAGGATAATTACC
This sequence comes from Sphaerolaimus hirsutus, assembly GCA_964036195.1. Classification (NCBI taxonomy): domain Eukaryota; kingdom Metazoa; phylum Nematoda; class Chromadorea; order Monhysterida; family Sphaerolaimidae; genus Sphaerolaimus; species Sphaerolaimus hirsutus. The sequence goes on from OZ038457.1 coordinate 9,416,288, forward strand.
AAAAATACCCTCAGCAGAAACAGTGAAAAATACCCTGAAACATTTAGTGGCTTATAAAATGACCTGAAACAAAAATGCCAGGAATACAAAAAGCACTGTAAATAAATGTCAGGAAAACACTGTTGAAATTGGCAATGGACTGAAATTAAATGCTAGAAAAACACTGGAGAAAAATGCCAGAAGCTGAAACAAGTGCCAGAAAAATATACTGAAGCAAATTGTCAGAAAACAAATCTGAAACATTAGACCAGTGGAAAATCTACCAAAGCATCTAATCAGAAAAAATGTACTGAAACTTTTTAGCCAGTAAAAAATGAACTGTCACAACTGCATAAAACACCCTTGCTTTCACCCTGCGACGAAAATAAAGTGAACCCTTGGCAAGTGGAATGAACTTTGGCAACACTGAGGCACAAAAAATACTTGAGGCACAATTTCGTACAGGTACAACAGTGGCACAATCTCAAGTAAACGGGTTCCAAATCTGCTGCCTGGCCTGTGCCTGATCCTTGGGCTTGCTGGTCTGAATGGACCTGGTGCGAGCACAAGTGCCAGCCTCAGCTGAAGATGTGGCGATGTCGTCACTGTCAGTTGCAGCCTCGCCCACGTCGACCACCAACTGCGACTCAGAGACCTCGGACCGGAACTTGCCCAAGAGGTCGTCGGACTCGTCGCCCGGGAACTCGTTGACGGTGTTGCCCTGCTCGCCGTCGCCCAGCTCGGTGTTGCCAGGCTCGGTGTCGCCCGGCTCGGCGTCGCCCGGCTCGGTGTCGCCCGAAACGTTGTCCACAGCCGGTGGCAACTCAGTGTCGTCAGTGTAGTTGTGTGACAGGTCCAGCTGGTAGGGCTCGTTGCTGGCCGTGAGATGGTGCTTCTCGGTGCCCTGCTTGATGCGGCGGGCCAAAGATGCCGGCAAGGCTGGAGAAGTCGCCCCGGTGTCGCGGCGCCAGTCTTTGACCAGCTCGTGGTGCAGAATGCAGGAGTCGCGGTGCTGTAGGCGCAGCTCGTCCACCTCGCGCAGCAGCTGCCTGTTGGTGCTCAACAGCACTTCGATCTGGGCTTGCAGAGCAGCCACCTCGCCTTTGTGCGTGTTGTTGGATGCTGTGTGAGCGCCCTGGACCACCTGGATTTTACCCTTGGCAGCATCCCTTTCCTGTCTCAGCGCACAGTTTGCCTCAGTCAGCTCGATGACTTTGTCCACCAGATCAGGATTTTTGGCGTTCTGCAGCGTGCCAAAGGCGTCCTTCAGCCGTGCGACCATATCCTTCATGGCCCTGAGCTTCTGGTTGCTAGTGGTGAGCCCATTGAGCAGGCGCAGGTCGGCGATCGGATCCAGCAGCACGCGATCAGTGGGGACAGCCTGGATGTCAGCTGAGTAGTGGTCCCCAGCGCGCTGGACGAGGACGTCTGCAGGGGAGGTTTGCTTGTTTTTTAAGCCAAGTCTTTTTGCAGCAGTGTGATATCCTGGATCAAATTGCACAGGAGGATGTGGGCGTTCTTGCCATTCCTCAGCATCAGGAGTATCACCAAACATGCGCTCAAAACGGCGGCGACCAAGAATGCGAATAGCCTCACCGCGCTCAACAACTGCAGTCGGAGCTGGAGGCTGCACCGACGGAAGTGGGTTGGCCAGCCCGAAACGCTGGTGGCCCAAGTCGTCGCGGCGTTCATGTCGGTTGTCGTGCTGGCTGTAGCGCCGGCTGGAGTTGGCCCGCTGCCCTCGCCAGTCGGCTGCGCGCTCCCGACGCTGGCCGTCGTACCGGTCACGGCGAAGCTGCTTGCCCTTGCGGTGGCGGTGGTGCCGGCCCACGGGCGAGCGGGCGCGCTGACGGTGCTGCCGGTGCCCACGGTCGTCGTTCCGAACCGGGGGCGCGTTGTCGGAAGGCTGAACCCTGAATGGGTCCTCCTCTGCAGGGGGCTCAGGCTGACTGCGCCTGGACTTTTTAGACTTGGAGGCCATTAGGGCAGATTTTGAATTTGAGGTAGATAGGATTAGAGAATCAGTTGGCACTCTGCGAATAACATTGCCAGTGTCAATTAGGGCGACAGAACGGTCCAATCCAACAACATCAAAAGGTCCAGAATAGAGCGGCTCAATTTTCCTATCCACGCTCAGTGCATTAGCAGGTTTGCGCCAGAAAACAGAATCGCCAATTTTCAGCTTCACTCTGCTGGCAGACTTATCGAATGCTTGCTTGTAGCGCGATTGAGCTTGCTTCAGGCAGGTGCGCGCCTTACGCCACAAATGAGCTAAATTCCCTGGGCGCTCAGCCAAAACGGGAATAGCGGCAGCCAGCGAACGCAAAAATGTCTTAAAGCGCGTGTTGTCACTGGGTCTGTCATGTGGTTGAGAAGTAGGCGGCGGAGAACTGCTGGGAACACTTTTGTCAATGTTGCCATTTTTGTCACTCGAAATATCCGCTTGAAAATTTTCATCTGAACCTAGTTCCCCAGCCCCTCCCAAGAATGATGGTGCATAGCCAAACAGGAGCTCGAAGGGGGCGTGGGCAACATCATGATTGTAGGCCAAATTTAAGCGGAATTGAATCTCTGGCAAAGCTCGGGGCCAATCCTTTGATTCGTTGTGGACAGACCATTGCCGGATGGCCTGCTCCACACTGCGGAATGCACGCTCAGCCAGCCCATTGGCGCGGGAGTGGTATGGCGTTGTCCGTCGGTGCTGGATTCCCCATTGTTCGAACAGGGCAGCAACATCCTTGTTGACAAATTCAGTGCCGTTGTCGCTGATGACCATTGCAGGAGCCCCAAATCGATGGATCAGCTCTCGCTCAAGTGCACTGCATACGTTGCGGCCATTGGCATTTCGCAACGGGGCCAAAGCGATAGCACGCGTCAAATAGTCGACAATCACCAAAATATGTCGGTACCCGGCAAATATGGGCATTGGCGTAGTGTCCACAGCAACCTTGAGGAAGGGTCGACTGCCCGGTTCCACAGGAAAGAGAGGGCTCACACAGGTGCGCTGGGCATCCTTTGTGGTTTTGCACACAGCGCACTGGCCCACATAAGTTTGGACATCCTGTGCCATTCGTGGCCAGGCACAGGTGGTGGTGAGCTGCTGCAGAGTGCGAGAAATTCCACCATGTGCACCAGTCAAACCCGCGTGTGCCATGCGGATGAGGTGCTGGCGATTCTCGGCTGGACAAAACGGGACGAAACCTCGAGTGCCTCGATACAGCAGAACTCCATTTTCCATGCGAAAATTGGCATGGTTCACAGTGCCATTATTGAGTGCATCGCAAATCTTGCTCACTTCTGGGTCGTCGGCTTGCATTTTGGCCCAGCCCGGGAACGTTGTCGCGGAAACTCGTGGAACTATTTTGTCCAACGGCACTTTGATTGTTTCGGAAGCGCGGGTGAAGGCGGCATCATTGATTTCATCAATGGGTGCGCGGCTCAAGGCGTCAGCCACTACATTGTGTTCGCCTGGCACATACTCAACCTCCAAATTTTTGAGGGAGATGCGCATCGCCCACCGTTGCGTCCAGCGTTCAATTTTACCCTTTGTGGGTTTCGTGAGGGCAGTGACCAATGCTTTGTGGTCAGTGCGCACTTTCACGTGTCCGCCATCGATGTGACTGCCAAGTCGATCCAATGCCCATGTGACAGCCAGTGCCTCCTTTTCAATCACAGACCAATTTCGATGTGACGAAGGTAGGCATTTGGAAACAAATGCGATCGGGCGCAGGTGTCCACGGCCATCTTCCTGCATCAAAACAGCACCGAGCCCGACCTCCGAAGCATCCGAATATAAATAAAACGGCTTCTCATGGTCGATGTGGGCTAAAACTGGCGCTGTGCCCAGGCACAATTTCAATGATTCATATGCCTTCTGGGCAACTGCAGGCCACTCTTCAAATGGTGGAATGGGATCGGAACCTTTCGCAGTGTAGGCGCCCTTGCACAATGCTTGAAGGGGCGCTTGCTGGCGGTGAAATGCAGGTATATGATAGCTGAAATAGCCAGCTTGGCCCAAAAATCGCTTCATTGCCTGCTTTGTGGTTGGAACGGGCTGCTCCAAGATCGCAGCCACGTTGCTCTGCTTCGGTGAAATGCCATTTGCGCTGACTTCAAATCCGAGAAATCTCACTTTGCTGCTGAAAAACTGGCACTTTTCCGGTTTCAGGCGGATTCCAGCCCAGCGTAGTCGGGCGAAGAACTGTGCCAAGTGCAGGCAGTGTTGTTCTGGAGAGTCACTGGCAACCAAAGCGTCATCAATGTATGCAAAAAATGATGGCCGGTCTGGTTCAGCATTCAAATATGCAATGACGCAGTCCATGAGTCTCTGGAAATCTGCGCCAGCATTGACGAGGCCCAGCGGCATACATGTGTAGGAAAATTGTCCTCGGCTGCAGACAAATGTCACCATGTCCCTTGTATCGGGGTCCGTGATTGCAATATTGTAGTATCCAAAGCTGGCGTCCATGACGGAAAAAACAGAACGGCCAGACAGTTGCAGCAGCATATCAGCTATTCGCGGCAATGGATATGCATCACGAATGGTGAGTTCATTCAGGCGCCGGAAATCGACGCACAGCCGGTAATCGTCAGTCCCTTTGGGCACAATGACCAATGGAAAAGCCCATGGACTGGATGAAGGCACAATAATGCCTCGTTGCAGCATTTCGTCCACAGCTCGCCAGACGAAAGCGCGTTTCGGTGGTGTTTCAAATCTGACAGCACATTTGACAGGTTCGGCATCTGGCACCAGGTCAATTTTGTGATCAAGCACATGTGTTCTGCCAATGTCATATTCTGACAGGCTAAACAGCCCCTCCTGACGACCCAACAGTCGGCGAAACTTGTCCCGCAGATTCGACGGGAGGGAGTCACACGCAGTTTCCGGAAGGCGCCCCCACACTTCATTGACATACGCCTCCTCAGCTTCAGTCAACGGTGTGTCCAGATCAACAGATTTGATGGGGTCTGGAGGCATCGGCAATTGGCGAGTTTTCGCCACAGTGGGCGGGTCCACACTATCCTCTGCCACCAGAACACGGCTGGTTGGGAACACTTCGGCGATTTGCATGTCGGCCTGCAGCTGTAAATCGTCAGAGCTTGTGTTTGTGACACAGACGGAAAAGTTCGGGGCATCCAAAATTGTGCGATCGGGATGCAGAACCGTGGTGCATGCGAGGTCAGGAACAAATGTGGTCAACTGGTCCTTGCCGATATTGCGAGTCTGAGCAGTCAGCACGTATCCAGTTTTGCCATTTCCTGCATCTTCCTCAAGCATGATGCCTTTGTCGGCTGAAACGAGAATTTGTCGCTGGGCGCCGGCCGGAACAATAGCTCGGGCCACAGCGCGAATGGGAATGGTGTGTGCCGAGGAGTTGCGCGGAGTTGCTTCTGCACTTTGCGGAGAATACTGGCTGGCCAAACGCTTGTGCTCAGCAATGGCTCTCTGGTACAGTTGGAGTGGTCCGTATAATGCATGATGCCCGAAAAGTACTGGGTCATTGGCAGCGGAACAGAACTCCTTCAGTTTAACAACGGCAGTCAGTTTGCCGGAAACTTTCTGTCCAGATGGCAGAGTGTGTCGCAAGTGCATGTCATAAGTGCGCAGGTGCTCGGCCGGGATTGAATCACCCACAGAGCCCAAGCACTGCCACGGATACGGCTTGTACTTTGCACGTTCCTTGTTGAAAGCTTTTCCAGCCTGCTTCCAAATTGACTCCAAAAACCGTTCATCAATCAGCAGGCCCAGATCGCATCCGCTGTCAATGACGCCCTTCACTGTGCAGCCGTAAAATTGTACTTCAGCCACAGAGTGTTCGCGGAACTGGTTTGAGGGGACAGTGGCAGTTGATGGGAACCAAGTGTTCAAGTCCTCCACTGCCGGTTGGCTGGAGACGACTGTGTTGGCCTGGCTCGTGGCTTGCGCACTGCCAGGATTGCCCTTTGACTTGTTGGTGGGCGCAGCTGATGGTTTGATTCCCTGCTTGTTGCACTGCTCACGCATTCGGCGTTTCGCATCATCTTCTGAGATGTTGTAGTTCCGCAGGCGTTCCTTTGCCTGTTCGGCTTTGTCCGCTTGAAAACCAGCCGAATTGGGGTTGAAATAACAAGCTGAAGGGTCATGAGGTGCCGGACGCGGGTGCAAGTGATAAGTGCACCATGGGCCCTTGTAAGAGCTGGCGTCAAAGGTTTTTTTCATTGGCCTGCTTCCGCTCTGTCGGCCTCGAGCTGCAGGCTGATTTGTGACGGCAGCTGCAGGCGCAGCTTCCATGTCCGAGCCCCACTCAGCACTGCGGCCATTTCGGCGCCGGCGATTCTGCTCTTTGAAATTGGCAGATGATTCGTTCCTCGGCGCTTTGGTGTGCTGGATTTCGGAGCGGGCCATGTCCATCTGCATTACGGCTTCAACCAGGCGGATGCGGCCATCTTGCCATTCCTTCCGCCAGATCAGCCACCGGTTTTCCGGGAGCAGCCTGTCGACCTCGCTGAACAGCTTGTTGCCGATCATTTTTTCACGCTCAGCATCATCCATTGTTTCGCTGATGGTGTGGAACGTGCTGCACAGGCGTCGATGCAGTTTGGCCACCGATTCACCCTTTTCGGCACGCAAATTATACCAGTCGGCGGCAACGGCCAGTTTCCGATCCAAGCGGTAAAGACTGGCTAGGGTGTCAAGCACATACAGAATGCTGTTGCGCTTATCCAAGCGAATAGACTTGTAATGCTCCTGTGCATCGCCAGTTAGGCACTGCGTGAAAATGATTCCCCAATACACCAATTGATGGGACGGGGGCACGCTCAAAGCCTGCAGGGCGGTGGAGTACAGCCAAAACTTAAATGAAGTACCCACGCCTTTTGTGTCGCCATTGAAGTGTGTTTGCTTGCTGGCCGCAGCAGCAACTTGGCCACCGCTCATGCGATCCGATGCCTTCATGGAACTCAACGCCTGAACAAGCGGCGGAAATCCATCGGCTGGCGAAGTGACAAATTGGTCAATGTACGCCGCGATTTGCCCGATGAGACCGCCTGACGCATTAGCGACCAAGTGAAGGCGGGCCTCTGTTGAAGTGGACCACATGTCGTGTGCGGCAGCTGACGGTGTGAGTGACGGTGAATAGGGTGCAAGGGTGGCTAGCCCGGGTGCAGTTGACGACTGCAGCAATGGAGCAGCCGATGTATGCGTTCCCGCGGGCAATGTGCCAGTTCCACTTGCGAGGGTCACCCGTCTGTTGCCGGTGCTGGCTGGCGGTTGCGATGTGCCCTGTGACAGCGATAGCTGCTGCAAAATGGCTGTGTTTTGCTGGTTCAGTGCTGCATTCTGCTGATTCAGCACAGCAACATTTTGAGTCAGGGCAGCAATATTCGCTTGCAACTGCTGCAGTGGATCCCCGCTACTCAATTGCATGGGTGCAGCATTCGGCGCATTGGCGCTTGGCGACACGGTGGCCAGGGGGTCATTGACGGGTGGATCAGTTCCAAACTCCACAGACCCCTCGCTCAGATTATCATCCAGGGCCGCAGAAGCATCGAAAAATTCGTTGTTGTCAGCGCCCTGCTGTTCCTCGTCCTCCTCAACTTCCAGCTCAAAGAGGGTGTCAGCCGTTATGAAATACGCATCCAAGCAATTTTTCAGCTTGGCGACCAAATCGGCGCGACTTGCTTTCCCCAAATGGTTCATTTTCGGCCATGTTTCCTCGCGGAACTCAGCCAAAGAAATGGCGAGACTGAGCAATGACTGCCGATCACGCTGTTGATCGCATTCGTCGATGTATTCCAACAGCTCGGCTTTCGTTTTCTCAACCATTTTGACAAACCCAGTGATGTGAAGTAGAGGGTGATTGGAATGCAAATGGCGCACACAACAATGGCGAGTAGCGCGGCACAGCGAAAACCAAATGCAAATAAATGGCAATTGGCAAATGCAGCGCACAAATAGCAGAGCAAATAGCGCTCAATGCACAGTGTGGAGGGCAAAAAGCTTGTAAAATGGCCCCCGGATGCGGCAACGTTGAAACGGCGCGAAAAAACAACCGCTTGCGAAACGGCGCAAATTGGCTTGGAAAATGGCGCTTGGAAAACGGCGCAGGTTGTGAAACGACGCAGCGGCTTGGAAAACGTCGCAGCTCGCAAAATGACTGCAAAACGGCGTGAGATTGCACAGGGGCGCCGCACTGCTGCAAAACTGGTAGTCAGGGCACTGCGCGGCCAAAAATGCAGCGCTGCCAATTATATGGCCCCCAGGGACACTGCAAAAAAAATATCGGCCAGCGGCGTGCAGCGAAAAACGGCGCGGCACAGCGCGGCTCGGCGGCGCAAATAAATATGTTCACGTGGCTATCATATGCCACGCGAACAACAGATGTGTTGCGCGGCGCGTGCAGAGACGGACTTCGCGTGGCGGCGCGAAGTGTTTCCGCGGCACGGGCGGAGAATTTCCCGTTCAATTGAACAGGGAGAGCCCCCAATGTGCGTGCCACAGGCGGAAAATCGTGTCGCCGTGGGCAGGGGGCAGTCGCGCGTGGTGCAGCAGCGGCGCGTGTCCAACGCTAGTGGGGCCCAGTGCCCAACACTAGCGCAGTGCCGGATTGATGCAACGGCACAGAAAAAACTGTTGCGGCGCGGCGCAGGAATGCTGTCGCGGCGCGGCGCAGGAAATGGCGCGGCGCGGCGCAGTGCTGCGGCGTCGGGACGGCCGGCGGCGGCGAGCGTGCAGCGACACGGCCGAATTCCAACGCCCGTGGCGCAAGTGCCAACGCCTCGTGGCGCGAATTCCAACGCCTCGTGGCGCCCAACGCCTATCAGGCGCGTTGTCGAGACGGCGCGGCGGCACGCAAATCGGCTGTCGTTTTCAACGGCAGCCGACCAAAAACTTTCGGCTGCCCAATGGAGCGGCCAATTATCGAGTCGCGGCGGCGCACGCAATTTGCGATGGCTGCGCTGCGGCGGCTGGGAACGAAATTAATGGGAGAGCCAATCCGGCTCTCCCAGTACAGTCACCATATTATGTGTATAAAGACACATATTTAATTGAGTGACTTGGATTAGTTAGGACTCCTAATTATTTAGTAGAAGCCAAATACAAATGGGCCACAAGTTTTAATCGTTGCAGCTTTATTGGCAATTAATTAGGGCAGCAAAATCGAGCAGCATAAAAATACTATTGGCTCAAGAAAATGCTAGCAGAAAAATCCTAAAATCAACAAGTGAAGTGAAATATAGAAAACGGGCAGCGAGTGGAAAATGCCTGTGATTCATACCTATTCAAATTAGCTACAGGAATTGCTGTTGAATAGGAAATCATGGGAATGCAACCAAGCCATCTAACGTAAACATTCTTGGCGCCAAAAGCCTAAAATACGAAATGTTTACTTAGATGGAAAATCGATAAGCATTGGTGGGAAATAAGATAAAATGTGTTTCAAACACAACAGTAAGCGTAAGCGTAAATACACTTTCCAAATTTCGAGTATGGATACTGTAAGCGTAAGGTATTTTTGAAATACCTAGGAAAGCGTAAAATAAAGCGTAAGCGTAAATTTCTTTTAGAAAGTGCTCTTGCTTTTGAGCGTCAGAAAACACCCTTGCGGTCACTATTAGATGAATTTATACACCATTGTCTTTCATATTTTCACATTAAATTAGTACACAGTTGCATACTTTTTATACATTAAGATTATGTATGCATTCCCAATCAAATAAATATGCATACCAGGTGAATATTTACTCACATACAGTGGCGGCAAAGGTAATGCACCCGGGATTCTGTCTGTTTTTGTTCAGTGAACTTTCAAAATAAAGCTATCAGCAACAGTTTTTAGAATCCATTTTCAGCCCCAAAATTCCTAATCTGAAGCTACGATATTGCTAGGCAACACAATTTTAACGAGACATTTGTATTTCAACAGAATTTGTACATTTGCTGCTGTTGTTAGTGTGATACTGCACACACGCAGTCAGTTTTTTTTGTACACGTTTTCGTTCTTTTCTTTTTTTGTTGTTTTACACCTTTTCAAAAGCATAAAACTGGACCGTGTGAAACGTTTTTTTACGCTTTTAGTACCCGGGTAATTCGGCCGGGAAAGCGTAAAAAAGCGTATGGGTATTTTACAAAAGCGTAAGCGTAAGCGTAAGTATAAATACCCATTTACCCGGGTATTTCGGGTAAGCGTAAATACGCTTTCGCAACTCTGGTTGGCACTCGATTGAGGTGAAATGCATTTCTTTCAAATTTCTTGATTTTTCAAATTTTCCAATCTCATTATGTACCTAAAGCTATGATATTTCAATGCAAATTTTTCATGCGCAGTTTTCATTTTTTGCACTGTCAACTCACTTTCGAAAAAAATTCAGAATGCACTTCTCAAGTTGACAATTATGCTTCTTGTGCCCGCCTAACCTAAAAAAGCAAATGGTGGCTTAAGCTCCGCACGCAATTAATGAAATTTGTAACAATTTGTCAATTAAAAGCTCAGTTGACACCGGAAGCGGTGAACAACCTGACAATTAGCGCGCGCACCGCGGCATTGAGTGGAAACCATAAAGTGTCCTTTTAACAAACAAAAAAATCACGATATGAAGTTGCTTTATTCCGATCACTTTCGCTTATCTCGCAAAACACGCCGCTTTGCGAAATTTAGAAGTGATACACGCGATGCGGCCACTCCGATGATTGTTATGAAGTCTAAACACAGTGACATCAGTGGGAGATGTCGTGCTGACTAAAATGTCTTAAAACAATTGTGTTAAGCGTCCTGTTTGGATCTCAGCCGCATTTGAAATCTCCATTGATGCAACGTGCGTTCGGCGTAGGGATGGTCGGGTTAAAAAAAAATTAATGTTGTTTTTTAAAAAACCCAGGCATCGAAACTGTTTTTTTAGAAACCTCAGGCAAAAATTTTTGTACTTCAGTACTAGGTTTTTTGCAGTCACAAAATTATTTTATGACACGTTTGTTAAAAAAAACCTTTCTTGAAGAAAAAACCCTTGTTGTTTTTAAACCGGGTGGTTGAAAAAAGTCGTTTTTTCCATCCCTAGTTCGGCGAGGCAAATTTTCGAGTTTTTCATTTTCATTTCACGAGAAACATCACGAGGGATGCCATGTCATCCCTCACTGATGTCGTTGAACATTCGAATGCTGGCTATGTAAACGATCAGCCACATCCAGGAATTTGTGTTATAAGATTGGATACTTCTTGTGCCAAATAAGTTTTTAATATGTATGTAGCCTAAGCACATATTTGTTTAAGGAATAACAATAACCGGAAGAAACTAATGAACTATTTCCACTGCGGCCAAATGCACTGCTTTAATGAAAATTCATGGAGATTGAAGTGGTACACCATAAAATTATTTGATTAATTAATTGTAAATTATTGCATTCGGTAGGCAAATGTTGACAGTTTATAAACAGGCATTGTCGAAATTGGGTATTATATTGGATATTGATCGAACTCGTGCTAGTGTTTATCTATTTATAAAGCGGAGGTGCAGCTAGCGGCGAAAAGCTGTTGTCACACTTGAATATCATATTTGATATTGGTTGCGTCCTTGAGCATTTTGCCTATATATGCACCGCGAACCTCTCATTTGCATAGGAAAGTATTATCTGCATCGCCAAGCCCCAACACCCAGCGAGGATAAAGTCGAGACGAAGCAACGACTGCGTATCGGCCAGTGCGACAAGTTAACCTGCAGCGGCGAGGCGACGCGACACGACTGCACCGAGCGACGGCGCACTCGATGGACGAGCAACAGCAGCAGCATTATCTGGCGGCGGCGGCGGCGCTCATGTCCCGCCACCAGCACCTGCTGTCGTCTTATACAGCGATGCCAATGCCAGGTGAGCCGGCGGTCAAACGCCCGCACTGACGTGCGGCGCCGGCAAAAAATCAGCGCTGCGGCACATGAATGTGGCTAGGAAGTAGGCACGCGTCACATTCACAATGCCAGTTTATATAAATACTTACATTTAGGTCACAATTAGGGTTCAAACGCGATCGACCTTTCGGAATCGGGATTGTTCATTTGAATGTTCGGGATCGAGACTACAAAATCCCAAAAATTATCGGTATTCGGGGTCCCGTTTGAACCCTAGTACCATCCGACGGTTTGGTTGGCGGGCCGCTACTTCAGAAGGCATCCATTTGAATGAGAACCTCGAGATACTCGAGAAACAACTTGGCCTGGGCGCCCTTCGTCACGGTCAAGCAGATATTTTTCTACAGTGCTCCAGAAGCATGGGTGCGAAAAGTACATAAGTGCTTGCGTGAAGCATACTAAATAGAACGTCAATTCCAAACTGCTTTCAGTTGACCATTTTTAGAAACTCGAGAGTAGAACGGGTTTTTTAAAGCGCGGCCGGAAATTTTGCTCTTAATTATCATACAAGCAGGTCAAAATTTATCAAGGAGTCTCTGCGCGGTGTCCCCTGACTTCTTAGGCTATTGATGCATTGGCAGCAATTCCAACTTAATATAGGAATGCTGTATTGAATCTAAATGGAATTCTTAATTCCCTGAATTATTCTGAATGAAACGGCATTTTTTGTGCCATTGCTTCTATTCCTGCATGCTGTCATGTAATAATACGCCATAATATCCAGCTAATGTGCTTCTACACACTTCACAGTGGGAAAAATCATTCTCAATGTATTAGCCCCCTCTATTAACCTCTTGAAGTCACCAATTTTCCATCAAAAAGCTATATGGATTAAAACTAGTTGACATAGAAGTGGATTTTTAGCCAGCTACCACCACTTCTAATGCTATCTTATGGTTCCACAGATATTCAATGGCTGTATGTAACATTACAAAGTACTGCCACTTGTTTCTTATACCTGTATATATTGACACGGGCATATGTGGAAGCTTTTGAAAAAAACGGTTAAAAAAACATTTCTTATAAAAAAACCGCGTCTTTAAAACCCCTCAGTACAGTTATGAGAAACTATCCAATCACAAGAGCCATTTTCAGCCGTGAGCAACAGCAGCGGCAGCGGCGGCAATAGCAGCGGCGGCAATGGCAGCGGCAACGGCAGCGGCAACGGCAGCGGCAACGGCAGCGGCGGTAATGGCAGCGGCGGCAATGGAAGCGGCGGCAACGGAAACGGCGGCAGCAGCAGCAGCAGCAGCGGCAGCAACAGCAACAGCAGCGGCAACGGCATGGCGGCGGCGATGAGCAGCAGCGGCGGCAACGGGAACAGAGCGACTGAAGCGCTGCTGGCAGCCGCCGCCGCCGCAGCTGGTTTGGGTGGCCCTATGTTCAACTGGCCGAACCCGGCGATGTACAGGTGAGCTAGCGCTATGCTACAGGGGCGCCAGCGGACATCGGCCACATTGCCATTGGGCCTCACACAGACTAGTTGACATCGCAAATAAATGTCAACTAAATAACACAAAAAATGAGCATCACACTTGAAACAACAATGAAAATTAAGTGTCACTCTCACTATATAAAATTAACTATGCCCTATCACATAGGAAAGTTGAAATCACATGATTGACAAAAATTTAGTTGGCACTAATTTTGATTTCAACTAGTGCGTGTATAGCAAATAACTTACATCCATATTTCCTCATCCATTCCGATCGCAGAATGAGCGCCAGCGATTTAATGCGGTCGGCGCAGGAGGCGCACCGCCAGTCGGCCTTGTTGTTCCAGCTGGCGGAGCGGGCGGCCACTTTGAATTCGGCCGCCAGAAGCGCCAACGCGTCCAGACTGGCGGGCAACTTTACGCAGCGTTTGCCCGTCGTCACCGAGCAGAGCGACGACTTGGCGCAGAATGAGGCTGCTTTACAGGTATGTCGGTGGTGTGGCCTATTTTTACTAGATTACCTTAATGCTGCAGCGACAAATCTGTTCTTCAGCGTTTTAATTAATCGCTCATGTTTCCACGCTTTGTTGCAGTATGCAGTAGGGTTGGAAAAGATTACTCTTTCAAACGCAAATGATTTTTAAAAAATCGGTTGAAAAATCAAGTGCCATGCCCAGTTGGCACCACTGCACAACAGTAAACACTACTCATCTTGTGCCACTTAAATACAGGAAAATACTACTTTTATACTATTTAAACACTTAAACCACTCCCAAGGTTGCCCCCCACATGATCACCCAATAATGTAGCTTTAAACATCCTCACCCAGGCGGCAATCCGCCGCGAACGCGACGCAGTGGACGCGCCCCGCTTGCACATGGGCGGGCGGACAGCCATGGCGGCCGGCATGGCGTCCAGCCAGACGTTTCGCGCGCCCGTGGCGCCCTGGCCGCAGATGATGCTCGACCGCGGCGACAACCGCCCCGGCATGGCTAATAGCATGCCCGGTGAGTTGGGAAGCGGCCCAGTAAATGATTGGAATTAGGGTTCAAACGGGACCAGTTTATTTTTGGGGGGGCTGGGACCGGGACAAGAAATTTTCTCGTACCGGGACCGTGATTGGCGCGTCGGTACCGGTACCGCCTCAGTCCCGGAATTGTGCCGTACAATCTACCAGTACCGTGGTCTCGTTTGAACCCTAATTGGAATAGCTAAAAACAAAGTGATTCGGCGAACCAAACCCGACTATACTCATTGCAATTGACTTTACACAGACTTCAAGTCGGCTATGGAACGACAGCGACAGCGACACCAAGCTTCGACGTCCAGTAACAGCGCGTTGGAGGGCGACGACGCGGCGGACAATCCGTCTCAGCGCGCGTCGCGCTCGCCGCCGGCCAGCATGAGCAGTAGTGGCGGCTTGGCGCGCAGCAGCGACATGGGCGGCAGCGACAACAACGTCGCATTGTCGAGCAGGCGCGTAGCCATGGCCCAGCAACGCGCCGGCCACGACCCGTACAGCTGGCCTCAGATGGGTCGGCAGCGCAGCGAGCAGGAGCCGCAGGCGGCGCAGGCGCACAGCAGCAGCTACACGTTGCACGTGCCCTCGAGCAGCGAGCAACAGCAGCAGCAGCAGCAGCAGCAGCAACAACAGCAGCAGCAGTCGCGCTCGGCCAGCGACATGCTCGAGTTGCTCTCGGGGCAGCAGCGGCAACAGCAAGCGAACAGACACGAGATGACGGGCAGCGGGCCGGCCGGCCTGTCGCAGTCGGTGTCGTCGTTGCCGCAGGCGCACAGGCACAGGCCCGGCCTGGCGGAACATGTAAGCGCTCGCGCTCAATTCAGCTTAAAGCCGCACCACAACTCGACGCAAAGACAATTCGCGTCGCAGCTGCAGTCGGTGGCGTCGGGCCGCGGCGGCGACGGGCCCGTGGAGCGCCGGTGCAACCACTGCTGGAAGATGGTCAACCCGAACAAGCCGCTGTCGGCGCTGCTCAACCACGCCAAGCGGCACTACCCGCTCAAGCAGTTCGTGTGCACCAGGTGCCCGTACAGCAGCAGCGAGTCGAGCCACGTGAAGAACCACATGCGACAGAGGCACGATATTCACGACGACCTGCCGCTCGACACCAGGTGTGTACAGTGCACATCTAAATTAAGTATACGCGCTCATCAAAGATGGAAACAAAAATTACCACGATTTTGAGCAACTACCAACTACATGATAGCAATAAGCACTCATTCATACCCAAGCCACTCCGGTCAAACCAGTACATTCACACTCATTCACCCCAAAACCCTTCACCAGACGACTCAAAAAAAAGTTGTTTTTTTATCGCCAAAAATAGCCACAGTCGAAAAGCGCTCGCGCAGGAACAACCTGATGCAGGACGCCTGGATCAACATGGCGGTCAAGTGTTTCCCGCTGGTGGCGCACGAGCTGCGGCGGTTCCGCTTCAAGAACTTCCCCAAGAGGGCGCCCAAGCAAAGGCAGCAACAGCACGCGCAGAGTACGGGCGACATTCACAGTCAAGTTGTGTCCACGTCGGCTTGGTGAGGGGAGTGGTTTCAAGCACAGCAAAAAATAGGTTCGTGAAGTGTGTGGAAGCGGGCTGGATGTGCGTGAAGCGGCCACTGTGAAGACAATTCCACACACTTCACCACACATCACGAAATTTTGGGTGAAGTGTCAACAAATTTCGTGACGCGCCGGGAAGCGCCAGCCACAGCGTCGGGAAGTGTCGCCGTGAAGACACTTCACGACGCATCACACACCAGCTTTTAGCTGTGAAGGATATTTACATACTTATTTTGATCTCGTTCGCAAGTTTCACTATCTACGCTTTGTAGCGGTAAGATTACTTCGAAATGCCGTTCAAAGGTTTTTTATGTGACGACAATGTTTGAGAATGTCGGGTTTGGCCATAAAAACATGTCGTATTTAATTTATTTTTCACGTTTTGAGCAAAAAACTACACTTCCCATGCCTATAGTGACGTGTAAATATAACACAAACCAGACCAGACCATATCTTTTTATCCCAAATCAGACTTTATGTTGATTGCAACTTCCCCCATCGATCTTCCCAACCTAAAAATTGTCGTTAAAAACATCAAAACCCGGTGAAAGCAACCTAACAGTAGATATATTCCTTTACTGGATGGATTCTAGAATGTATGTACAAAAATGAATATGTATAAGCATAATTGTTCACAAAATAAATTTACTTAACGCTCAATTGTGGTGAACTAGTGTTAACTTTCCGAACATTGTGCATGTGCAACTTCTCAAAATAAATACTATTGCAAGCTAAGAGATTATGTGCTAGAATAATTCACCTGGGATTATTTGTCATCAGACTTTTTTGAGGGTAGGGGGGGCTATTCAAGAGGGGGGGGCTATTCAAGAGGGGGGGGGGGGCTATTCAAGAGGGGGAATTATTCAAAGGGGGATTATTCAAAGGAGGAATTATTATTTCGTCAAAATTTTCGTGTTTCTATCAACTCTTATCATGAAATAGTCTTTATTAACAACATAACACGCCATTTTTGTTCAAATTTATCATATGTCTAAAGGGGGGGAGTATTCGAGGGGGAGAATTGTTCAAGGGGAATTATTCGAGCAACTGTGGTGTTGAGATTATTTGAATGAATACTGGTATTACATTATTTATCTCAAAATCTACCCAGCCATGTGAATCTGTTGATTACTCGTCTATGTATAATAAGGTGTCAACAATAACAGTACAATAAACATATTGCGCTCTATCATTTCTTACAGTATTTACATTCTGATGTCCTAGAATACTAGAAGACAATCTAGAAGACTCTTTCCCGGTAGTTATTTCCAAAAATTATATGTCACAAAGTAGGGCTGATATTTATGGATAATGTTTCCATCAAATTTAATGTTTTTCTGTGAAAAAGTCAATGGCCAGAACGTGTATCAAATAGCAGGAACAAATGCTGACGCCATATTACAGAATATTTGCAGACATTTTGCATTTTCTATCTCATATTTAGGTACCTAGTATAATTGTCCAATCATAGTGAATTTGATAATCAAATCTAGTATGTTTGAACCGTTTCCCTTCAATAGATATTCAGATATTCTTATCGTTTATCATTGTTACATTCCTTATTTGAGTTATTTCATTGGTGAATCTCACAGATACTTTGTTTGCTCAGATATAGTGATTGAAATATTTTACTGTTGTCGTGGTGTTGTAATAAATGTTTCATGGCTGCGCATAATAAATTTTGTGTTTTTGATTACCATGACTTATCTAGAATGAAAAAAACAACATGTGACACGGTGGATAACAGTCAGGGACAAATTACATATTTAGATAAAAGGTTGTTATGGCGGTAGGGCGGGTGGGCATTTTTAGCATTAGCAGGTTTTTAGAACGTTACACATCCAATTCGATATTGAAAACCGTCACCATTGGATACGGTGTTTCGTTCAACCCAGTGGAAGTTTCATCATAACGATCTACGTATATGTCAAAGCTTGCAGCACAGTTTGCTTCATCCAGGGTTCATCAATAGGAGGGGTGGGCCGCGGGCGGGGTGACCCATCCACACCACCCCAAACGCTCCAGATACTTATTTATCGATGTAGCTGTCGGACAGTTGTCAACTATGTATCTACCTATCTACTCTTAGGTACAATTCTGTATTTACCAAATAACGTATTTCCTCACCTCGAAGTAACCCGCCCCCCCTCCCCTCGGAAATACCCTGGGTAGATTTTTTAAATAGCTGAATCAGATTGAGGCTTTCTTTTTCTTCGAAATCACCTCTGATGGAATATAAGATAGATGAAACTTAAAGCTAGTAAAATTAGGGTTGGCCGATGTTTTTTTTTAAACGTTTTTTTTTAAAAAAAAACGTTTTTTTTTAAAAAAAAACATGACGTCCGAAATGTTTTTTTTTAAAAAAAAACATCGGCTGAAATTTTTAGTACTAAGCACTAGGTATTTTGCAAATTTTTTGCGCGCAAGCGTGCAATTTCACACACAAATTGACATTGGTGGTTGTTTTCATTGGTTTTGTTGCATTTTTAGTATCAAAACATCCATTTC
Organism: Sphaerolaimus hirsutus; assembly: GCA_964036195.1. Taxonomy (NCBI): domain Eukaryota; kingdom Metazoa; phylum Nematoda; class Chromadorea; order Monhysterida; family Sphaerolaimidae; genus Sphaerolaimus; species Sphaerolaimus hirsutus. Next base: position 9,434,665 of record OZ038457.1, read on the forward strand.
TATGTGCTACCATGGGTGAATAAGCCGACATATGTTGCTGTAATATATAATATTGAGGTAATGTGCTTCCATGTACCTCCACAGTGTGTAACTTCACTCCCAAAGTAACAACCTCCTTTTATAACCTTGTTTGATCACCATTCCGTGCCAAACTTTACCTGATGTCACGAACATTTGACTATAAGGCGATATACGAACGATATGTCGATGAAAAATGGATATTTTTGACACAAATCATCACTTATAATGCTATCCCATGGCTCCACAGCCATTATATGGTCATATTTAACATCACAGAGTATTGCCAGTGTCTGATATACCTATATATGTTGACACTAGGTCATATCTGGGAGCTTTTAAAAAAAAACGTTTTTTTTTAAAAAAAAACGTTTTTTTTTAAAAAAAAACGTTTTTTTTTAAAAAAAAACATCGAGTTAAAAAAAAACGTTTTTTTTCCAACCCTAAGTAAAATGATAGCCAGTTTACTGTTATCCCCTCTGTAATTATAAATATAATTACTGTAAGAGCTTTGGAAAAGCTTGAAAGTTCATTATTTTCAATATGTATAGTAATTAATAAGTTAAAGTTGCTGGCGAATTTTCTTAGCAGAAATTGCATGTTCATGCTGAGAACACTGGCTAAATCATGTTGGAAGTGAATGTGAAAAAGGTTTGATATGAAATGTATCTGTATGTAATGTACATGATACTGCGAGCTTGCCCGCAAAATTTTGGCATTTTATGTAGTACAGGTATTTACCTAAATTTTTTATTAATCAGGTTCGGGGATATATCTTTTAAATGGGATCTTGTTCCGGATAAATGGGCTTAAAAATTCGCGTACCAACCGTAGTCGATATAACACATACCTAAAAAATGAACCCTGGAGCAGCCGGCACGATAGATTATTCGGAATCAACTATATAGTAATCATTCAAATCGATGGATGAGAAAGATTTTCGGTGACGAAGCGAGGCGGTTATGGTTGAACTAATTTGCTTTTTATTTAACTACATCAGACCCGGCGTTGGGTAATGTATCTATTTACACCTGGGCTGCACTCCAACATGAGAAATTGGTAAAGCGTGAAATCAGCGCAGCAGAATGTTACCTAAAGCGTGGCACGACGCCAAACAACGCAGTCGGCGCACAAAAAAACAGCGCCCAAAATACAGCGAACCCCGAACATAAATACCAAAGAACACTCACCTCTCCAGTGATCCTCCCCGTGGCCGCCTTCTTCGTCTCCGCGTTGCCGTTCACGTCGACCTGCTCGCCGGACTGGTCGTGGTGCCGCTGGATGGCGTCGTAGAGCCGCGGCAGCACGGCGCCGAAGTGCGGCGTGAAGGCGGCCAGCACGTCGCCGTCGCCGCTGCGCACCAGGCGCACGAAGCACGGCACCAGCCGGATGCACTGCGGCGACGGCAGTTGGCTTGCTACCTGGGGGGGGGGTGGAAAGTGGATGCGGCTATACTGGGCGGACCGCAAAGTATGTGCAGAATCCTACCATAACTAAATGAATAAAATCTTGTGATAAATTTTGTAATCAATGATTCTATAGTAAAAATGAAATATTATGATGAAAAACTGTACAATTTTGGTTCGTTATTCAGATGGGTTATGGTAAGTTTCCATACTGATGGTGTGTGATGTCCGCCAAGCATAAGGAAATGTCCAATAAAGCGGTACGACCGAACCTCGTGAAATCCGGCGGCGATAGACTTTTGAATGTTGCCGCACAGGTCCTGACATAAGGCTGCGTAGCAGGGCATGAGACGGTCGCAGAAGACCGCCGCGCCGAAGGTCGATACCATGGCCTAGAAAAGGAGATAAAACACATGTCAACAATCATCCAGGCATACGTATGGCTTATGTGCCATCGCACAAGTGATACTTATGCACGCACTTTCACGAAAAAAATCAATATTTCAAAAAGAAAAAAGGCAGAGTCAAGTACGACCAAGATATTTTTGCGCCTGAAATATTTTTTTAATATTTTTTGAAACAATTGTTAAATAAATGACGATGTCATGGAGTGTTTCCTTCAAAAAAGTTCAGCAGCGCTTAGAAGGTGCACCCAACTTCCAACCAACAGGAAAATTATAAGCACAAGCGGCCCTGCAAGCAACGGCGAAGGCGTCGCCGCACGAGCTCAGGTCGCTGGTGGCCATGGCGTCGTCCTCGTCGGTCGCGTGCAGCATGTCACTGGTCGCGTCGGCCATGCCGCTGCGGCACAGGCGGATGAACGTGCACAGAAACCACTCCTCGTCCTCGACACGCAGGTGCTCTGTGGGGGGTTGGATTTTGTAGTGGTTGATTTGTTGATTGATCTCGGCGGACATGATACTCTGCCCTCGCACTTATTTATGTCTCACGTTGGAAGCGTGCCAATGATGATAAAGCATGCTATTTTTGTATAAAGGATAAAACAACATCGTTGTGAATAAGTATATAGCGTTATAACAGAGATGACTAAAGAAATACGTGGAAGCTGAGATGGCATATTCATTTGTCCCCCCCTGGGAGGAGGGCGGGGGGGGGGGGGGCCCCGCTCCGTCCTTGTGTGGGAGCACATTGGATGAATATTATATACTACACTGACCTATGCCGGCTTATTATAACACAATAGCATGAACAAATAGAAGCTAATTAATCGGCTCATTACATACTAGTATGAAAAAATGTAAGCTTTTACACTAAAAATGCCACAAAACATACCTATGAAAACAACCACCAACAGTAATTTGTATTTTAATTTGCGCGCTTCCACCCAAAAATGTACTTAATCCGGTTGAAAAGTCCCCGGGCAGTGTTTGCCATTCGCACTATGGGTAAGCTACGGTCATAAAATTTTGACAGGTTAAGATATCAGGGGTTTTGAGTGGCGCCAGACCGGTGCACAAGTAAAACCGGTGCCCAAGTAGGGCCGGTGCACAAGTTATAATACCGGTGCCCAAGTAGGCCCGGTGCCCAAGTAAAGTGCTCGTACTTGGGCAGCGGTCCGGGCATTTACTTGTGCACCGGGCAGCTTTTTACTTGAGCATACATGTGCATTGCTTGGGCACCACTTGTGCATTTCTTGTGCACCTTGCGTCAGGCCAGGTTTACTTGAGCTGAGCATCCAGGATTTGCTCACCCCAGTCAAGTCGAACTTTTTTCCGGGTCATAAATACAATCACTAGTCGAGAACACTAGCGATTGCTTTTACGACCCGGAAAAAAGTTCGACTTCGCCACACAGTACCATTCCGGGTCGCAAATACGACCACTACTTGTCAAGTAGTGGTCGTATTTGCGACCCGGAATGGTACCGGGTAATCAAGTCGAACTTTTTCCGGGTCGTAAATGCAATCGCGGAAAAAACCCGGACCCGGAAAAAAAATTCGCAAGGCCAGTGGGATTAACATTTTTTAACATGTTTTTTACATTTTAAACACTAGCTAAACAAAACGGTAGAAAAAAATATGGGTAAAGTGCGTCAGTTGGGAACTTGATAACAAACATTGGCTCGCATATTTTGGGACATTGGTACGACCAGTACTCGCGAGAGCTCAAGCGATATGCTCAAGTAAAAAGCCGACTGGTGCACAAGTAAATGCCTGGCCCAGTGCCCAAGTACGGGCACTTTACTTGGGCACCGGGCCTACTTGGGCACCGGGTATCACAGCTTGTGCACCGGCCCTACTTGGGCACCGGGTTTACTTGTGCACCGACTCGGCCCCGTTTTGAGTTTTCACCTAAAATTTTACTCCACTAGCTCCACCCACGGCGGAACTGTGGGGGTTACAATTTCGGTCATTTTGTACTGATGTACACATGTTGCTCTAGCTCAATGCTGCTTTAAAAAGTTGTGATCATGAAACTTTGGCTAGTGTAAGGCTGTAAGCCACCAGTGTTGGCAATGTGCCAGCACTAACCAACATTAGCTATGATATCATAAGCCCAGTTCATATTGTCATTACTGTCACTACTCTTATTACCAAATTCATCATTCTGCTTCTCCTTCTCAAAATAGCCCCCCTTGGAGTCTATGCACCTCTGCCACCTGACTACCACTTCCTCCATGATCTTCTTAAAAAATGCTGGTCCAGCAGAATGGCACCAGCTCTAGCACCGGCACATTGAAATCACTGCAATACAACATGATCTCAGATGATCACCAAAAACATCCATCACAGTTCCCACGTTTCTTGCACATCACCCTGATTTGCAAATTTATTTTACCTTAATAGCAATGATGTTGATGAAAGTGTTGAATACTATCAGCACATTGCCAGCACTGGTGGCTTACACTAGCCAAATTTTCATGATCACAACTTGAAGCAGCATTGACCTAGCTAGAGCACCATGTGTATTTACATCAGTACAAAATGACCGAAATTGTAACCCCCACAGTTGCGCAGTGGGTTGAGCTAGAGGGGTAAATTTTTAGGTGAAAACTCAAAACACCTGATATCTTAACCTGTCAAAATTTTATGACCGTAGCTTACCACTAGCGCGAATGGCGAGCACTGCCCGGGGACTTTTCAGCCGGACTAAGTACAAAATACCTAGTGTATACGTATTAAATATTTTGTCTGTAATTTAGTTGATCGGTTTCAATGCTTGCATTTAGGGTTAGACAAAAAAATATATTTTTTAAATGACATGATTTAACAACAAAAAATGAATTTTTCAAATGGACGTGAAAGCGAATCTTACGGAGAGTTGAAAATATATTTGATATCTGGCACTAGTGGATGCATACTGGGTGATGTTCTGATCTGAGTGCAGGAGGGTGTACCGGAGAATTGCGCACCTTTCAATCGGTGACACCAGAGCGCCAGGTATCTGGCTACGGTGGGCACGACCGGATCCTCGCACTTGATTCGGTAGTCGGTGCACTTGCGCAAAAGCGGCACCACGATGGCGCGGATGGTGGCTGCAAAAGTTGAGATCAAGTTTAAATAAGTGACAAAAAGTGTCAATGATAAAAACATATCATGTAAAGCTCTTTCTGAGTTTCATGTAAAGCTCAATATGATAAATATTTATAACATATTTCAACGCCAACATCACACCCGGAAAAACGACAGGCATAATGCAAAATGTAGTTACAAGTTAAGCATACTAATTTACGGCCAAAATTTCAGAAACTGGGTAAATTAATTTGATCGCATCCAAGTTTACCGTAATCAGAAGTACGTCAGCTAGTTCGAAAATGAACGTATTCTAGGGGTAAATCCAAATGTGTTTTAATCAGATTTATCATTTTCCGAATTTCGGCTGTAAACTGATGTGTAAAGCTACAAAAAATGTAAAACTCTTTTCCAGTCATCTTGCATGCCACTTGACCAACTTAGTCCAACACTTTGCACTCCAAATAATAGATGATCTTATAGGATGCGGGAACCACCCAATAGCAACCAAACGAACCAGCGTCAAAGGCGGCCAGGCAGTCGCCGATCACAGTGAAGGCAGTCTGGCGCACGTGCGCGTCCTCGTCGTTGCACAACTCAATCAGGTTCGGCAGCACGTGGCAGCCGGCGTCGGGCGCGCTGCGAGATTCTGGCAGTTAGGTTTCGATCGGCTCAGTGGGGATAGTGATAAATACCATATTTCTTCTAATAGAACGGCATACCTCCAATAGAACGGCAGGTAAAAAAGTTGACGACCAAAATATAACGGCGCTCTTCTATTAGAACAAATAGGTATGTACTTATCTTACCTACCTGCATACTGCATTTGAAAATGTACGTAATGAATGATTACTATACTACTATTTATAATTTAGGTTTTGATTTGATTATTTGCAGGGACGTACGCAGGATTTTTGAGCGGGGGGGCGGATTGTATACGGAGCCCGGCGAACGGGGGGGGGCGGCGCCCCCCCCCCCTAAATTTTGGCCATATAGTTGTAGGCGCCTGCGCCATGGCAGTATTGGCGTTGGCATTGGCGCCAACGTCTACTATATAGGTATCGATTGATACCTAGATATATAGTACTGGGATCATATTGGGTAGTTTTTAATGCCTTCAGACTACTGAAACATAACTATTAAATGACGGGTTGGGGATTTGCGCGCTTGCGCGCAAAAATTTTTCAAAGTGCATGGAAAATCGCTTTAGAAAAGTGCCATTCATGGCAAATTTTTATGTCCGGCCCGGGAACCGGGGGGGGGAGCGCCCCCCCCGCCCCCTTGAATATTTGGATGTACACAGTCATGAATATTTTTATATGCCATGTTAGGGATCGATAAAAAGCGCTTTTTTTCTACGGCCCCGCTTTTTTTTAAAAGCGTTCTTTTTTTAAAAAAACGCGCTTTTTTCGCTTTTTTTCAAAAAATGTCGAGACATTCCCTAGAAAGCTCCCAAATATAGTTCTGAGTCAATATATACAGGTATATCACACAGGTGGCAGTGCTTCTGGGGATATATAATCCTAGAATGGCTGTGGAGCCCTGGGATAGCATTATAAGTGGGGTTTTATGCCAAAAAAATCCACATTTTATGTTGACTCGTTATGTAAATCGCTATTTGTCAAATTCAAGTTGAGTTAGTGAGTTCAAGTGGAGTTAGGCCTGAAATAGTGCTTAAATAAGGTTATAAAAGAAGGCTAATACATTGAGATTGATATTTCCCCTGCATAAGTATGTGGAAGCGCATTGGCTGGATATTATATACTACACTAACATATCACTTATTAGTATATGATAACATGCAGGAGTAGAAGCATTGACACCAAAAATACACAAAACCATTGAAAACAACCACCAGTGGTAATGTGCATGCGAAATTGCGCGCTTGCGCACAAAAAAAATACAAAATACCTGGTGCATAAGTACAAAAAAATTAGCCAGCGCTCTTTTTTTTAAAAAGCGCTGGGACCGTTGCGCTTTTTTAAAAAAAAAGCGGCGTTTTTTTTTAAAGCGCTTGCCATCCCTATGCCATGTTCGGCAAGCCGAAAAGCAGAAACATAGCCAGTTATTACGACGGACAGTAAATGCAAGAAAAAGCAAAATGAACACTCGCAAAGCAAACGCAGAACTAATTAATCAATTTTTCTGCGCGAAGAAACGCACTAGACTTAAACACTTAAAAATCTGTCGCACATAGCGAGCGGATTGCAAATAGCATTGCAATGAATGCTTCGCGAAGGGTGCGCGAAAAACTATTCAAAATCTAAAGTAGCCCTGCGAGTGGCAAATGTCCTAAAGAGTAAATGCTAGCACCAGCAGCATAGACAGGCACGCCTTTAGCAGTGTACAAAGTGCACTCAACACAGCCACACTCACAAATCAATGTGAGCGGTTGGAACTACATCGTCACTAATCACACAACCAAACCCCCTATCTACACCACGCCCAATATATGGCCGCCCCACGCACCAAAAAGCCTTGGCGACGGTAGGAAGTTCGCTGCAAGCGGCCGCCCTAACGGCCGGCTGCAAATCCTGGCACAGCACCTGCACCACCGGCACCAAGTCCGTTTTGATAGTGTGCGCGTCGAGTTTGCGCACCAGCGACCGGACCAGTTTGGTGGCGGCTATGCGCCGCTGCACGGAACGGGCGCCCGACTGCGTGACGGCCGCCGGCACCAGCTGCGAGGGGGGGTTCGTGTTGTTTGGGAGTTATGTATGGTGTGATTGGTGGGGATGAAATGAATTTTGGGTTACGGTATACTCCGGTTACTTTACACCCTGCACGCGTGGTTCCCGCTGGAAGTGTGCCAACGATGGTTAACGCGTCCGAGTTTGATAAAAAAATGACAAAATTGATTGTTGTTATAATGTTATTCATTAACATATTCACATCGATGAATTTTTTTTCATATTTTCACGGATATCGCATGATTTAATAATCATTGGCACGCTTCCACCACGCGACATAAATCAGTGCGAGGGCAGAGTATCACGTACGCCGAGTATATTCGATTTTCAGACGAGAAAAAGTGATGGAAATGTGATATTCGACCATTATATAAGATCATCATGGATAAATTGATTTCAATATTGTTTGACATCGAAAAATTACTAAACTAGACAAATGGCCGGCATTCTATAGGATGTTTCACGCCTGATCTCTAGACTCGAGTCTGTTCGAGATAGAGGTGGATGCTTGGAAAATATTACCTATTGGATTCATACTGAAGTGGCACTTACCTCAGCAGCGAGCAAATCGATTGGCAAGTTGTCGACAATGTCGTTGAGCGCGTCCAGCCACGCGAGCACGCACGCTGAGAGACGCAATCATGCATTTGTTTGAATAACTCCCACCTTGAATAATCCCTCCTCTCGAAAAATTCCGCATGTTAGACGAGTGAGGAAAAAATAATTCCGCATGTTAGACGAGTGAGGAAAAAATAATTCCCCCCTTGTAAGCGAAATTATGCAAAATTTATAGTATTTTAATTGAATAAAAAAATGCTGTTTTTAATAAAGCATCATTTCATGAAATGAGTTGCTAGAAACAAGCTTGAAAATTTTAACAAAAATATGTTACCCCTTGAAAAATCCCACCTCTCGAATAGTCCCCCCTCAAAAACCCAGACGAAAAAAATAGCTCCCCTGGGGTTTCATTCCAGAAAATACGGTAAGCAAATCAAAAACCCGACACACAAGTGACCCAACTCACAAGCATCATCACTTTTCAAATTGGCCACCATCGCCTGCACCAGGGGCCGGCAGATCGAGGGTTCGGACCCAGCCGCGGCTACTATAGATTTGTAGGAAAACGTCCCTTCGCAGTGCAGCTCCACGTTGCGGCACTCAGTTGAGAACAACTCCTGGATGGGGTGGGTTTCACGGACTGGTGGACACCTATTCAGTTCAGATGAGAGTTGTGCGCATTGAGGAGCGATAATTGATATGAGAAGGGTATTAAAAGTGCCGACAGAACTTTACTTTCGAATGATTTTCTGCCACGATTTCTATAAACTAAAATAAAACAAGTGTGGAATTGAAACCATGGGCGAGTCCTGCCTAAGCATATCAATCAGGTGCCAATTTAACCAAAAAAATATCATTAAAAAAACGAATCTTGTCATGCAAAATGTCAACTGCGCGGTAAAATTCAAATGAAAATTTCAACGGATACTTTCACTTCACATAGCACTCGACACATCCGTGCATTCTACATTTCAAACAGCACTTGTCCGGGTGCAATACTAGCCGCTTGGCTACTAGATATGTGAATACTACAATATCGGCTAACTTCAAAGCCGTATCCAGGGGGGGGCTACAGCCCCCCCCTTTCCCGGGTGAGAACTGAAAAATTGACGAAAATGCAACTTCCAATATAAAATTTCCATGGTGTGCGCAAAAATTTCGTCCCCCGCACACCCTCTATTATCAACAGGTCAACCATGTAGCCAAAAAATCCCTTAAAATGCACTCGATAGTGACCCTGCCGCTGTATCTGTCTGTATACCGTATATCCTCGATTAAGTCCCCCCCTCGAATAACTCTCCCCTCTCGAATAATTCCCCCCTGTTAGCAGACACAGGAAAAAATAACTCCCCCCTCGAATAACCCCCCCTCTTAAATCGGTGACTAAGATCTCCATATAAAAAACAACGTTTTTATGTTGGTTTTCTCTAAAAGGATGCATTTATTGCAGCGTATCTTCACTACCATTCATTTCATTGCATGAATTAATCAGGGACGTATCTAGGATTTTTGAGCGGGGGGGTGGCTGCTTGTTTACGGAGCCCGGCGAACGGGGGTGGCTAGGGTTCAAACGGGATTGACTTTTCGGGATCGGGATCGGGATTGCTTTTTTGAAATTTCGGGATCGGGATCGGGATTGGCCGGGATTGGGGTCACGGGATCGGGATCGGGATTGGCATTTTTTCGGGATCGGGATTGGGGTCTTGGGATAGAGATTTTGGCCAATGTTTTGGCATCCACAGTTGTTCATAAAGGTCTAAAAACACTGTTGGATGCCAGAAACGTGGCATAAAATGAACGCTGGGGGTTTGCGTTCACATTTTTGCATGCAAAAACGTCGTTTTTTCACTTTAATAATTCACGATAATTTCCACCAATTTTTCCGGGATCGGGATCCCGGACTTTGGAGTTTCTCGGGATCGGGATTTGAAAAGTTTCGGGATCGGGATCGGGACTGCTAAATCCCGGAATTTCACGGGATCCGGGATCGGGATCCCGTTTGAACCCTAGGGGTGGCTCAGCCCCCCCCCCCCCTAAAATTCTACCTGTAAAGTGAGGGAATGGCGCCATGACGCTGGCGCCATTCGTAGGCGCCACGCCATGGCGCCATTGGCGTTGGCGCTGGCGCCAAAAGTCGCTTATTATGTATGTAAATACACCTAGATATAGAGCGACAGGCCGGCCATTTAGTGTATTTAATACGGAATTGAGATTACAGGGTCGATTTTCTATAATACCTCTGTGAGATTGACCAAATGCGTGCTTGCGCGCAAAATTTTTTACACCACACCTTAAAAATTGCTACCAAAAGTTGATTTTCCCCGTGTTTTCCAAGTCCGACCCCGGGAGCGGGGGGGGGGGGGCTGCAGCCCCCACCCCGCCCCTCCCTGGATACGTCCTTGGAATTAATGAATTTCAATTGTGACTTACAGGTTGATGCAACCAATTCAACCCTATTTTTACAATATATTGATCATGCAGTTTACTTCATATTCTGACGAAAAAATAACTCCCCCCTCGAATAACTCCCCCCTCTCGATTAACTCCCCCCTCAAAAAGTTCTGACGAAAAAATAACTCCCCGGGGGACTTATTCGAGGATATACGGTATTTACATACAGATTCAGCTGTTCTTGGCGCCAGCGCCAATGCCATTGGTGCCATGGCGTGGCACCTACATATGGCGCCATTCCGTCACCCTGTGGGTAAAATTTTAGGGGGGGCCCGTTCGCAGGGCTGCGTAAACAAACAGCCCCCCCCCGCTCGAAAATCTGGCTAACTTGAACGACCGGGAGCACTTTCTGCAGGCACTCGTCCGGGTGAGCGTCCAGCAGATCGGGGAGTTTACGGATCACGGAGATTTTTTGCACTTCGCGTCCGTCGCTGCGAAAAAAACGAGTTTTTTTAAAAAAGAAAGTTTTTTCAATTTTGAAAACGTCAATTTGAATTTTTACAAATAGTTAGGTTCAAACGCACTCGTCGGTTAGAAAATCGCACATCAAATTGCCATTCAACAGGTCCATGCATAAAATAAACTATTTCGGCGGATATGTAGACGCGTGAGCGAAGAAACGTCGCCAACAACAAAACAGCAATAAAAATCTGCTCCAGAAGTAAAACATCTGCAGTGGGGCAACATAAAGACATTCCACATCGAGACTTGAATTGAATTGAATCAATTTAGATTGGAGACAAGTCTCAGTGTGGGTTCCCGATTCAAAACGGTGCCACACACGAAGCAGCCGCTTTTGTGACAGACGCATTCTTCGCGTCGTATATTTGCATTTTTATTTATGTATGAACACATATTTTGAAAGAATGCGAGCACATGGTACGCGTCATTCGATGTTTTGAAAATTAACCGTAGACATTTCAGCACGCACGGGTGAAAAAATTCTGAGAAGGGAAATATTGACATTTAAGTTATTCAAAAACGAATTAGAAATGCAAACGGGCTATGGAAAGGAGATAATTTCTGTGTCCACGTATGACGAAAAATCTATTCTCTCAAACCTAAAAAACATTTAGATAGTAGAAAATGCTATCCAGTGATTCGCTCGCAATGCCAACAAACGCATGAACATTAATTCCGCCGGGTGCCGCACTGCAATACCAATGCACACGCACCACTCCAGAATGTAAACATCGATTTACCAAGGCGCAAAAAACACGGCCATGAATCAGCCGCGGAAAAATGCGCAAATAATCAACATAGTCGACCCAAATAAAAAACCCAGGATGAGTCACGCAAACGCATCAACTGCATGGAAGGCAGGAAGCTGCAGCAGTGCACATGCATTTGCATTCGCATGCGCCAGCCGCGCTGCAAGTTTCAGCCGCGGCGGCACACCGCTCTTCCAGCTGAGCACAACAGACCGATGCATCAGGTCTGTCGGTCGCTCGCGCGGCGCCTTTTTGCATGCGCGCAAAGAAAATGAATGATATCATCGTTGACAGGGGAAATGGAGGTAAAGACTAAAGGGCACAAGTAACGAACACTATGGCATTTGCGTTTGGTTACTAAATGTTAGATCTATGGATGGAAAACGCAAAGCTCGTCGATTAGTTTGGTCAGTAAGCGAATCCAGGTCCACCACGCGTAAAACACTTGGCGCGTTGCCAAAATCGTGTCTTGCGCAGAAAAAGCTCGACCAACCGCAGCAAAGCGAGCGCAATGTCGATGGCGGTCTCCAGACTGGCGGAGTCGTCAGTGTCAAATTCCGCATTGGCGTCTGGTCCATCGGCCGCCATCGAGTCCGCGCCCGCCACCTATAAAATTATCAATTTTTTTTCTTCAAAATTCTTACGAAACTAAAAATAATTAATTCTTTCGAAACAAAATATCTTTTTTAAATTCTTTCGACACAAAATGGGGACTTCCCTTCCAAAAGTTCACAAGCGCCAAATCCAGAAAAATCGAGTTAGCTGTGGATTCGACATCCACGTATAATTCTGCCCATTTTAGTAACAAAATCAGTGTTATAGTCCATTTCGTTCCCGAGATACAGTGGTACCGTTTTTCAGAAAAATCACAATTTTCATATCGAAAGTGCACATATCCATCTCAGATCCCCTATGAAAAACAGGACTTTCATTTCGTAAGTGCACATATCCATGTCGGACCACCGGAGTTTCATTTCATAAGTGCACATATCCAAAAAATAGTTTCATTTCCAAAAGTGCACGTGTGCTCCGGATCGCTCGCGAAGAGCCAGCCATACGAAGATCCCATACAAAATAAAGTTTTATTTCCAAATGTGCATACGTGAATTTCCGAATTTATTTTGCTCTATAAATCGAGTACGGGTATAAATATAGATATGAAAATTTAGGTTTGTGTACTTCTCGAAAAGGGCTTCTCAGTGGTGTAATTGGTTTTGCCCTGCGATGCACTGTTAGGAAGTTATTTACATTTCAAGTTCAAATTTTCAAATTTACTCCTTATTTTGGGTGGTTTACAAAATATGACATAACTCCCAAAATATTTACCAGCCGACAAAATTTAGGGACACAAAAATTGTAGACAAATGTCCGAGATATCTGAAAAGTGCAGGGCAAGCTTTGTCGCCCAAACATTGCGCTGCCGGGCCAGCGCCAAACTTTAAAATGCGATTTTGAAAAATCTAAAAATCTGGATATGTTAACTTTTGGAATGAAAGTCCCCAAATATCTTTTTTTAGGTCAACAACTATAAAACATTTGGTATTTAAAATTAGTCAATCAAATGCGAATTGAAACACAAAATCTACTCACCGGCTCGGCGGGCATGGGGCAGTCGGTGCCGTCGACGGAAACTGTGCTGACGAGCGCCAAGCCGGCACCCGCCGATGCACTTGGACTGGTGCCAGCTGTAGACGACATCGGTGATGAATATTAATTTTCTCAATTAATTAGTCGATACTGCGATTTAGATTATGAATTGAATCGTAGATGGCTGGTTGCTTATTCTGAGATTATTTTCATCGGAATTTTTCAATAACATCGAGGTGGATATTCATGCTGCACGTGAATCCATCGATAAGCCACAGTAAGAGTCAGTGGCGCTGTGTACCCAATCAGGTAATCTGCATGAAGAAAGATGCCGGCTTTTTACAGTATAGATAGGTAAATATGTATTAGGTAACAGTATTTAAACTAGAAAAATTCATCCGCACCCTGTAACGTGTAAAATAAATTGTCTGATGTCATTAAAAATGTAAATTTAAATAAAAAAAAAATTTATTAGTGAACTTTGAACATTTTGCAAGATTTGTCACCTTTGCGTGAAATTTTACATGACATTTGACACTTTACACTTCACAAGGTGCGGGACTGCAAATCGTACAAATATTACGTAGAGTTATTTACGTTATTCGAACAAAGCTGAAAATATCGACAAACGTTGCATAACATTGCGCCAGCACAACCCTCTGGTTTGTTGATTGATTGCATAGATTGGCGGAAAATGAGCAACAAAGCGTGTCCAAAGAGCTTAGGTAATTAAAACACTTAAAATTTATGAAAATCTAAAAATCGTCACATCACTCATAATGTAACTATTAACACACTACTCCGGCCGGTCACAGCGAAAAAATTCCTACCAATAAAACGCGCAGTGCTACGCACTTTGTTTCATCGCGGCCGGACGTCTGGCGTAACTGGCAGCGAGAGGACGGCCGCCCAACCGAAGCTGCACACAACAGAGAGAGGCGGCAATAAAAAGTTTCCGCTGTGCGTGACGTGCTGCCGCGCCGCGCGGCTGCAACGGAATAGACGCGCCGCGTTGCAGTGCACTGCATTGCACGGTCGCAGCTCACTTATCAATGGCGGCGCGCGGCGACTGTTGTTTGACGCGGCGTTTGTCGATTAGCGTTCCAACAATCTCAGTGATTTATGTGAATTTTTGATAATAAAATAAAAATAAATGATCGCATAATTTTTGCAATGATGGTGGTGATGCAAAAATGGTCAGTTTGACAATGTTTCCTACTGATATCATCATTGAATGAAAGTGATAATATTGCCAAATACCATTATCGGTATTCCAGATTGAAGTCTGTAAATTTCCATCTGTTAGATAAATGAACCTCACACAACTCTATGAATTTTGGTCATAAATGTTATAAATGTCTTGTTCATGACACGTTATTTAAAAAGTAAAAACTCAACCTAATCTTAATAAGCTGAAGCTATTCTACTAGCTATTAGAATTATATCTGTCTCTAACCATTACATGGTAAATTGAATAATTGGCATATAATAAATGAGTCTAGATCAAAAAAAATCCTCAACTTTTACTGCTTTTAATAAAAAAGCCTGATGAAACATCAATCAAAAAGAGTATTTATGTGTTAACAACAGACATTTTTTATAGTTTTTTAACCCGAAAAGTTTACTGAGCGATTATATTTTTTTCCCTAATATTCAAAAAGGAATAAAATTTGCCTATTTTTTTCTAAATTTGTTCTGAAATAACCGTAATTTAAATACATAATCATATTTTCACAAAATCGCCCATTTGCGGAACGCTATCATTTATGCACTGTTGCATTGCGTTACATTGATTGAATTCGATCTTAGTTTTGAAAAAGTACCATGTCAGGTGATAGGAGCGATATTCTATCACACAATGCAAAAATAAAATTGTCACTTTTCGATCTACTTGCTAAATCGGCAATGGGACACAAGTGGACAAAACCGAACTTTCTAATATTTTCATTTTTCCAGCGTAATCGCACGTGCTATACACGTGCTACAGTTTTGAGAAAAACAACTGCCTAAGTGTTCTCTGATTCATCTCAACATCTCATTCAAAAAACCTCAACAATTCTATTGAATGCAATTGAAAATTCTGTATTTTAGATAAGTCCCAGTACGTGCAATTTTCACAATTTATGTGCACAGAGCGTCCATTTAAAGTCCAATGAAAAATGAACAGAGTCAGATATTGAAGATGTGAAAAATGATAGAGTAAACATTGGAGAAAGCAGTGTTCACCAATACATTGAATTATTTTGTGTGAATAGGTAGCCATTCTATTTATATTTACAAGTGCCTGGGTTGTACAAAATCACAGGTTTCTATGCTACCAGTAAATGTGCAGTCGATAAAAGCGAGAAAACACAGTGGAAACCATATTTTACCCACGGAACATTTTCATTTGTCAACATCAACAACATGTGGTAAAATTGGGTTGAACAAGTTGATTTGTGCGCTAATTAAATCCTGAAAAACAAGGCAGACGAGATTAGACCAAAATAACAGCTAACGGTGTGCTAGCACGATTTCACATTGCGTATTATTGATATGTATTTTTATACCACAGTCTAAGCAGTGAATCTGACTAGAATACACCAACTTATTTACCTACGCAGCGTTTTTCGAATATAAATACAAGAATTATCAATTTTTATTCACTTACTACCTATATATGCTTACATATAAATATAAGCTATTCATTGTCTCTTTATGAGATCAATTTTTATGTAGAAAATACGTCTACAGATTATATGCAGACAGCCTGAACCCCAACGACGAAAAGCAACATGTTTCAGGCAGCTGTGCACCAAGCCTTTCACAGCCGGTTCACCTACCTAAATATTTATGTGGAGGATACATATAATGCCAGTAGTGATGGAAAAGCGCTTGAAAAAATGGCGCCATTCGCAATAATGGCGCCGAGCGCCAAAGGGAGGGGGGGTGGCGAAAGGGGCGAACAATTGCTCCAGCCGTCAATGGCGCCATGGCTTGGGCGCCAATAAAGGTCGCCAGCGCCATGGCGCCATTCCATCGCCAAATGGAAGCAATCAGACCACTACAGATTTATGTATGTACACGAGGCACGGACATTTAGGGTGTATAGCAGAAATTGAAGAAATTTATGTCACTGGATGTTGGTGAATGTTTTGAGAGAAAAAAAATTGGGCGATAAACTGAACATCACGAGCACGACATCCTAAATACAACAAGAAAAGACACTGAATGAAGTGCGTGCCACCTTACACGTCCACCCTTTTTACCAAAAACAGCAGTCCACAAAATGAGCGGCATAGCAGAGAGTTCTGCGCTAAGTGATGCACTAGGGATGTAAACATTTTTACTCTATGCACTAGATGAATATGCGCCCTGGCGATTAGCGATGGAAAAGTTGCAACAGGTAAATGGCATGGGAAACGAATATGGTGTGCTGCAATTGTTAACCGAATGGCGCGGCTGCTGGCGCAGTGCCCCTTGGCCATCAGAAGTTGAAGGGTACCAGGACCAGGTTAAAAGCCACCAGGAAAGCATAGGTAGTCGTTAAAGCGTATTTACATTTACTCGATAAATACGGATACTCGAGTACTGTGTAAATACGTTTACATTTCCTCCTGAAACAAATACCAGTACTCACTTACTCACGTACTTTTCGAAAGAATGCGAATACAGAGATGTATTTCAAATGGGCCTTTTTATAGGCTTTTTCAAGGCATAAAGGAAAAAAAGGAGAGAAAAGCTACAAAATAGGGACAAAAACAAATTAGCATCAAAATAGGCAAAAACACATTAACTAGTGAATTTGATGGTGAAAAAGTTCAAAAATTAGTGATTTTGAGTGAAAATTGGGGCAAAATTTCTCAAAAATAATCACTTTATGTTTTCCAGAAACAAATGTACTTAACTTACCATGAGTAAATGTAAAAAATAAATACTTAAAGTTCAGTACTTTTAACACATCTGAAGGAAAGGCACTGGCTAAGTCTTCATGGGCTGTAAAATTTGGTCCACAGCATGTGCTTATTCACATGTAAAAACACAAATTTGGCCTTTTACACAAATATACACAAATGTTTTTAGTTTATTTTGGAAAAAACATGCCACCAAATTTAATGAGATTTACCATACCATATGTGAAGAGGGAACCAAAAATGGTGTTTTATTTTGAATCATAAATATTACACTACAAGCATTGCCCCAGGGGCGCTATAAAGCTGTGTAATGCCTCGGGGCATTGTGCATGGGGGCCGGCAGTTGACACAGAGAAATACAGGATAAATTCTGTACAGCATTTGACTCCTAACATTTCATTTGCATATGTGTCTATGTGTATTGACTATTGGAGGTTCCAGAGTGTAATCAATATTTGAGCTGACATTTGTAATCATTCCAATCACTTCACTCAACAGATTGCCACATCATTCTGATTGTTTTAAGTGCTCAACTATCAGAATCGGTAGATAATTGATGGAAATATGGAGTTCTGAATGTGCGGCCTTGAGGAAACTTCACAAAAGTTACCTACTTCAGAACCTCCAGCAAGTATGGTGCCTTTTGGTGCTATCACCGGCAACCCACCAGTGCCTTTTGGTGCTAGCACTGGCAACCCACTGGTGCCCTTCGGTGCAGATGCCATCTTTGGGGGAATGGCACTGGTGGTGGTGCGGTGCGGTGCCATTGTTTTGGCAGTGCCCAAGCTGCCAGGTGCCCTTTTTACGGACTGGAAGGGGCACCAGTGCAGTACGGTGCCACATTTCCCAGTGCCTTTAACATCACTAGGCGACACTCCATCACACTCAGAAATCCTTAACACGGCGACTTTTCCCATCACTAGCACACTTACGCTGCACTACTGCCCACCCGCTTTACATTTTTACTTCTGTTTATCGCAGTGCACTGCTTCATTTGCCTTTATTTTCCGCCAAACTCGGTATTACTACATATGGATGTACGTAAATACATAATTACATACTTCATTGTACACAGCACACACACACACACAGAGCATATAGCACTCGAGCAACACCTTCGACTTTTTATGGTGGTGTCATTTGTGCAGTTGAAAGCTGAGTCTGATGTTACACAAAAAAACTTGTGTCATCAGGTGTAATAATGTTTACCTACCTTTGTCGCACTATGTTAAGTTAAAATCAAATGTAAAAAGTAAAATATCATTGAAAACACGTGTTTTTGGTAGGTTCAAACGGGGTCGACTTTACAGCATCGGGAGGGTTCGGGTTCAGGATTTTAGAACTTTCGGGTTCAGGATCAGGTTGGGGCCTCAACATCGGGATCGGCATTTCGAATGTGGTCTCAGCATCGGGATTTTGACCAAAAAATTATGGTATTCAGAATTGTAATGTAAAGTAAAGTAAAGAGTAAAGTACTTTGCCACTTGCGGAACTGGCCCCAGCTCGCCGCAACACTCGCACATGAGTGAAAATTTTGGTTAGGAATTTGGCAAATTTTACCGAGATCGTGATAAGGTAATATTAATCAGGATTGGGATTTGAAAATTGAAATGTGTTTATAGATCATAGTACACAGAATAGGTAAAAAGTTGAAATACGAGGGTGAACATATCCACTTCCCCAGTGTCAAGCTGGATGTAGTAGAAAGCATATGGCAAGCTAAAGTATTTAGGACACTTGAAATTGAACCTGGAGTCGCTGTTTACCTGCCTACTTTTGAGTGTATCGCAGTGTATTTAGCATATCACGCCATATTGAAACAGAACCGGGACAATTTGCTAGAAACTTGCTTTTATTAATATTTTAACTAGAAAAAACTGGCCAGTTTCAGTATAAAAATCCGGGGTGAGCTCATATGTCAACGACGAACAAATACATCGACCGACAGACACCATCACTTTAACGTAGGTATCATTTGGACTTTACCGAGTGAGTACGCGACGTAGATTTCCAAAAAAAGTTAAACGGAAAAAATGACTGTTGACAGTCGGTTGCGAGTAGTGATGGAAAGGCATCGGGGCACCGATGTCCATTTTTCAGCCGGTGCCAATGGTGCTAGCACCAGGGCTAAAGTAAAAGGCACCGGGGAAGGCACGCATAGTCGTAATAGGGTGTAAAATTTCGTCTACAGCATGTGCTTATTCATATTTATAAGATAAATATTCTAGATTCAACTGTTGTTAGTCATTTTTAGAAAAAAAACATCTCGTCAAATTTACTTTGAAATGTGCCATACCTTTCTGAAGAGGGAATACATGATTGTGTTGTCTTCAATCAATTATAGGTATTACGTTTGTTTTGCCATTTTGTTCATAATTTGTTGTCTGTATATGACAAAATATAGTAGAGTAAAGAGATATGGCTCCGTATCTCTTTTTACCATTATCATTATCATAGTAACATTTCCTGTACAATATCCACCCCAGACAGTAGACAATAGTGACTACCGGTATGTGTATTGGAGCAGATTAAATATATGAGATATCATTTTCAATTATTCTAATTGCTTCATAAAGTGATCCCCCACATCATTCTGATCATTTTGAATGCTCAAACATCAAAATCGATAGAGAATTCATAGAAAAATGCACTTCCGATGGTGCGGCCTCTAAGAAAATACCCGATAAATCCTTAGGAACTTCCAGCCCGGTGCGGTGACTTTCGGTGTGAGCACCGGCAACCGGCCGTTGCCCGAGGGTGCCGGTGCTATTGTTTTCGGAATGGCACCGGTGCCGGTGCGGTGCCATTCTTTGGCCGGTGCCCAAGGTACCAGGCGCCCTTTCTGAGGAATGGCACCGGTGCCGGTGCGGTGCGGTGCCATTTTTCCCGGTGCCTTTTCCATCACTAATTGCGAGCAGTTTTTTCAATATGCGACTGTTTGTCGACAAAGGGAGAGCAGAAAAACGTCGGTGTTGTGTTGTTGTGTTACAAAGTTTTTATGACATGCGAGTCAAATGTGCTTTCTTAAACGTTTTTCTGCAAGTCAAATGTGCATTCCAGGTGTATTGCGTAAATTCGAATCGGTCACACACGCGGACTAGGTACTAAGTTATTCGGATAGGCTTCAAAATCTTTTTATAAATTTGTTACATGATACTGGGAAGTTTATTACTTCAGTGCTTTCCACCAATGTGATGGAATGCGGTGCACCGCAAACTGTCTATCTTCATAATTATTTATGTATGTGTCACGCTAGGAAGCATTTCAATTCCATGCCGTGTGACATGCCGCTGAATGTTCAGCATGCATTGATCATTAGATGGTTGCAATTTTGACATTAGCCGTCACCGAGAACTTGGGCTTGAAATTATTGTACAAGATGCTAGCTTCGACGATGAAATGAGTTAAGAAAAGCTTTCCTTTGGGCAGCAATATACATTGTATTTACCGTACATCCTAGAATTGACCCCCCACCCCCTCAAAATATTACTGGTGAAAAAATAACCGCCGGGGGGTATTTTGTAGAACTACGGTATTAGAAAACATCGTAATCCCTGATAAAATACAATCAACAGCCAAACTGCCAATCAAAACCACACTGAATCGGACAGGGTAGAATTTCAGACATTTTTTCAGAATGATGAAAAATGGACTGTTGAAAAAACGTGCCGTGCTAATTACATTCAACGGCCGGTGGTCCGTTACATTTGCATTCGGCATGGAAAGACGCAAAAAAGCCCACGCCAGCTTACCATCATCCAAACTGCATTAGGTAAGCATTGGAGGTAATACGGTAAATACATTATGTCTGTGAATATATCGTCACCGTTTTACTGGAGCAAATACGGTGTGTACCGTATTTCCTCGAAATACCCCCCCCCCCTTGAAATACCCCCCCCCCCCCTCGTTTGACCCCCCCCCCCTCTCGAGACCACTATGAAACAATCACCCCCCCCCCCTCGAAATACCCCCCCCCCAAATTGAGTGTAAAGGGAACGTACATGACAATAACTGTAGTTTGTGTTCAGTGTACTGCAGAACACACGTTAAAACAATGTCGGTGTCACGTTAGAACAGTGTACATACCATCTACATACTAATATTAGTCTACAGAACCTTATAAATGGCGGTTTTTGTTGCATTTTTCGACGTCTGCGTACGTTTCAGACGACAATTTCGTACTTGGTTTTCAAAATTTTTCTTGTGAAACAATAACCCCCCCCCCTCGAAATACCCCCCCCCTCGTTTAACCCCCCCCTCTCGGGACCACTATGAAACAATCACCCCCCGGGGGGTATTTCGAGGAAATACGGTATGTAAATTTTGTCCCAGAAAAGAAATGCACACATTCGCAGGTGCAATTTGATCCCAAATCAAAGTAGAAAACGATTTTCATCAACGGCGCATGTGTTACGCTTAGTGATGTGAAAAGCGCCAGAACTTTGGCGCCAAGCACCAAAAGCGCCATGGCGCTTCTCCGACCCCCAGCGCCAAGCGCCAATGGCGCCAGAGCAAAATGGCGCCAAGCGCCAGCACCAGGCATTTTGTTCATGCGGCCTATCAAAATTAGCTCCAGGCGCCAAAAGCGCCACGGCACTTTTAATGGACATAGCGCCATGGCACTTTTAATGGACATAGCGCCATGGCACTTTTAATGGACATAGCGCCAAGCGCCATGGCGCTAGCGCTAGGCGCCAGCGGCACGACGCTTTTACATCACTAGTTACGCTACAGGTAAAATGTATATTGTGAATACTACTGTTGATGAATATATACGATTTTACAAACACACAAGACATGACAACGATAGTGACAAATCACCTAAGCAAACAAAATTAGGTGATTTTGTCGCGACAAAATGGGGATATCCCATGTTGACAAAGGGCCAAGCAATTACAGTCGGCGACCAATGACGCCGCCCGCAGTTAAACAAATCACTGTTTTACAAATATTTCATTGCGGATTCCCACACATCAACCGACAACATCCCACGCAGTTTTTTTTAAAAGTCCTCCTCAACCAAAAGTTAAATAAATAATTATCCCGCCAAAAATGAAGCTTAAAACCATAAACACCTTGCTGCTGCTTTTGGTTGCGTGCAGCTCAAACGCAACCCGCTTTGACGCGGCAAACAAGATAACCGGCGGCTTTTCGAATGCAAACAAGATAACCAGCGGCTCTTCGAATGCAAACAGTGTCAACTACGACCGATTTCGCTGGACCAGGATGGTACAGGCATGCATCGTTGGTAAGTCAACGTTAACTCAAACGTATTCATTTACGTTTAGAGTTCACGAAACAGTGCATATCTACATTCTGCAGACCACAACTTGAGCAGTATCCAGGGCTACATGCCAGTGGAGGAGTGCAAGCAGCGCTGCCTGTGGAATGAGAACTGTTGCAGCATCGAGTGGCACGAACGAGTCGGCCGCTGCACGCTTGGCTATGTTCGTTGTCCCTTTTCTCTTCGTGGCAATATTTTTACTGTCTTTATGAGCGTTAAAACTATAGGAAAAAGTTGTGGTGGCGTTTTGGGGGAGGGGTCCACCAGACTTCATACCGTAAATCGTCGAATAAGTCCCCGGGGAGTTATTTTGTCGTCAGAATTTTACAAAGAATGCGTAATCAATTTACTGTGTAGATTGGGTTAAATTAACTTCAATCGTAAGTTGGAATAGTAATTTCATAAGTGAAGACATACTCAGCGCTTAGCACATAGGTAATCGGAATTTTTCTTCCCAATTCGGAAAATTGAAAAAATTTTCCCACCAAAACACACACTTTTGAGAGATGGGGGGGGGGGGCGGAGAAAAGCACCTTCGATTGAAATTAACGATCGAGTTCCGGGCTCTCAATTTGCAACTCGGAAACTAAACGTTAATTTAATGAACATTTAATTCCGACAATGAAAACCTCAACAAACGGCACGGCGTCAAATCGAACACGCAGGCAAAACGATCCACCTGCAAAGGCGCGTGGTGCTACCGCGCGCCGTGCTATCAGTTCCCCCAGCACGAGTGGTACATGGAGCTGTTGGACAGGTGCCAAATCACGCCTACCACCACGCAAGCAACGGCTGCTAGAACGAGATATTACTGCGTGGATGCGCATCAAGAGTGCAGCCGATTCGCTATCAGAGGCCACTGCTACGAGCCGGTTTCTAGCCAGTGGATGCGGGACTATTGTAGGAAAAGTTGCAGGGCTTGTTGAGTACCGTCGAGGGTTGGCTAGGGATGGCACAGAACTGTTTTTTTTTAACGACCCTGTTTGTTTAACAACGTTTTTTTATAAATCAAACGTTTTTTTTAAAGCTCCCAGGTATGGTTATGGGTTTACACATACAGGTATATCAGTACTCTGTGATGTTAAATATAGCCATAGAATAGCTGTGGAGCCATGGGATAGCATTATAAGTGGTAATTTCTGTCAAAAATACCCATTTTTGTCGACTTGTTATGCATATCACCTTTTGTGGAATGTTTGTGACTTCAGTCAAGTTTTGCATGGAATAGTGCTTAAATAAAATTATAAGAAAAGGCTAATACATTGACGATGATTTTTCACAATGTAGAAGTATGTGGGAGCACATTAGCTGGATCGACTGAGGCTCTCTGTGCATGTTTACCCGCTGTGCATGTAGACCCTAATTTTCACACAAAATCGCTCATTTTCATACCATTTTATACATTTTCACCTTCAACATCACTAGTTCATGTGTTTTATTGTCTATTTTAAGCTATTTCTTGTAGTATATGTGCTTATATACCCATTTTTAGTAATTTTTCACCTACTTTTAGCGATTTTTCTACCTTTTTTTCTCATTATGAAAAAGCCTATACAATGAACCCCCACGAACCCCCAAACCCACAAAAAATTTTTCTAGCTATCTATCCCTCCAGAGGAGCGATTAGCCATCTATCCAACCCCCTGGAGGGTCAAAGTCTTGCATACTCCTGACATGCACAGCGGGTAAACATGCACAGAGGCACAGGCCCGCTGGATCTTATATACTACACTAACATATCACGGCTTATTATTACAGAATAGCATGAACAAATGAAAGCTCACACACTAAAAATGCCTTAAAACCAATGAAAACAACCACCACTGGTTATGTGTCTGTTAAATTGCGCGCTCGCGCGCAAAAAATGCAAAATACCTAGTGCTTAGTACAAAAAATTTTGGCTGACCGTTTCAATGCCTGTTTAAAAAAAACGGTTTAAAAAAACACGCGCCATCCCTACGCGGTTAGCAAGTGATTTTTCTGTGATCACCAGGAAAGATGGTGGGGGATTCAATGGTTGGTAGAAGCTTTTTATAATTTCGAAAAAAGGGATCGTGAATTGGTACCTATATATAATTCACCAGGCGCTAGTTTCAAAATTTCGAAAATAGACATCGCGAATTTATGTTATTTACCATAAATACTGTGCTGTTCACTACTAGTTTCAAAATTGACAATACCGTAGCGCAAGGACGTAGCCAGGGGGGGCGGGGGGGGGGCGGTCGCCCCCCCCCTTCCCGGGTCGGGCCAAAAAATGTGCCAGAAATGGCACTTCCAGAAGACAATTTTGTCACAGTTTGAAAAATTTGTGCGCATTTTACCGTCACACAACATATATTTTCAGTTGACCAGTATCCACGGCCTCAAAGCCAATAAAAAACTTTGATTCCTGTCCGCCTCGCTGTATATGCCTGTAAGATACAGACATATACAGCTGTTTCGCGCCAATGCCAACGCCATTGGCGCCATGGCGTCACGCCTACGAATGCCGCCAGCGCCATGGCGCCATTTCCTTACTGCAGGGGCAAAATTTTAGGGGGGGGGGGCACCGCCCCCCCCCCCGTTCGCCGGGCTCCGTATACAATTCGCCCCCCCCACTCAAAAATCCTGGCTACGTCCCTGCCGTAGCGATAAAACGAACAAATTCATATTTAGCTGAAATACCCGTATCATCCGAACATGCTTTCCATAGCATTCCCCATCCCTCAAACTATATTTTTCTGGAATCGGTTGGTAACTACCCAGCCAAAGTAAACAAATACCGTCAATTAGGCACTCACTTTTCATTGGATTCGCTCATAAATACCAGTGTTATAAAAATGAGACCATTGAATTAGAAATTCACGATGTAAATACAGTGCGATATGCATGTCGACGAAACTCATAACTGACCGCATTGTGATATGAGAATCGGAATTTTCGGCTTATTATTGGCAGCAGTAGGGCAGTTTTCGATTTTTCTGACAGTCAACATACCATCGAGGACTCTGCCTGTAAAATTCGTCAAAATTACTTCGAGATGAACGAAAATAATGGTCAACTACAACAGCCTTACCGAACACAACGTGTTTATCATCTAGGAAATCGCACTTCGCACAGGTGATGAAAAACTGACAGCCATTTGTGTCCGCACCAGCGTTGGCCATGGACAATAAGCCAGGCTGCAAAGAGCAAAACTTTAGTGTACGGTGAGATCAAATTAGCCGACACTTTTTTTTGGAGTGCCACTTCTATACAATACTAAGCTGAACAGGACAAAGCTGATGAGCGAATTAAAATCTCGCTCTTGGGTGTTTAATTGATATCTCAATGCAGACTTACCACATCATGCTTCAGCTCAAAATTTTCGTCAGGAAATTTGGCCCCATATATACTCATCATACCAGTGCCATCGCCCTGTGACGAAAATTAGGATAAGGTCACTTTTTATGTGCATTCACTGAAAACAAACGTTAACGAAGTCTCCGCCTTGAATCATGAAATCTTTGATGACGCGATGGAACTGGCAATTTTTGTAACCGATCGGCACACTGTCTTTTCTGTGTGAATATGGAGAAATAAATAGTTATATCGTAACCGAAGCTGATTTATGCTATATACTTGTTTTCACAGCCGTGCTAAATATCCCATAGGACCTGAGATGGACATGATGAATGGAAGACCTTTCAAAGTTGACTTGTGCACTTTCGACGTGGAATTCGTGATTTTTTTGAAAACCGGTAGCGGTTCTATGACAATGGCACCGGCGAACCGCTTCTTATGGAAGGAAAATCTTTAAGACAAGATTCTATGACCAGGTAAATACAAACTGAACGGACACTAAGACAAAACAACAATTGTTAACTACACACCTGAATTCACCGGTAGCAAACTGACGAAAATTCTCGGCAGTTTTTGGCGTAACGTCATTGAAAAGTTCCATCACGATTGTGCCTGAAAAATGAGGCATCTTAGATTCAGTTACGAAATGCTAGTGTCAGTGCGGGAATAGAGTGCCGCAGCCACTGAATTGAGTGTGCCCGCTAGAGACGCATGCGTCCATGCAACGCGTGACAGGGTCACGTACACCGCAAAAAAATATCTCAGACGAATCGTTTATCAAGCAATTGATCCTATTTCTATGCGAATGTATATTGTATGAAAATGTAACTCGATGGAAAAAAAATAAAAACTGTTCATTATGTTCATCACCCATACATTCAATTTACTCAATTATCCCAGAAAATGAGTATACTCACCCAATGACACAGACAAAACGAAACCTTCACCTATTGGCACGGTGCCAACGCACAATTCAGTTAGATCTAACGAAAGCAATAACGAACCAATGCCAGCGCCGCCCGCACTGACGTCGAAAAATACAACTGGGTTGTCCGGGTGTCGCAGCTGCTCCTCATATTTGCTGAATGGACCATACTGCGCCATCACGCGAACCTTTGAACCCAATTTCTATTTGATCGTTGAATTTCGAAATTCTGGAAAGTGACCTTCGTACGAAAAAATAATGACGCTTTCAGAACCGTTTATGAGTGTAAGGTGGGTTGGCTTCTGATTCTAATTGACAAAAAGCAATTCTGAAGCTCTACTATACAGGAAGATTTTTGCTAATGAAATCACTCCATGGTTGGCGCAGTATGACGACTTTGGACCAGTAAATACGAAGGATGTTCATATCCCTTATATAAACTTGGCCGCCGCCCAAAAATGCCAAACATTTCGAAATCACTATAGATATAAAAGGTAGACTTAAAATAGCTAAAAAGGGATATAACTTGATATAAACGAAACTAGCGAAGTCAAACAAAACAAAACAAAGTCAATTTTAACGATGTAGGGCACTTTGAGCGCTTTCTCGTTCGTATAATACGCAATCGGTAACTTGGACGGGGCCAAGTTTTTATACGCGATCCCCCGATTCGGATCGGGTCACGTATGATGACTTGGCCCTCATCCCAGTTACAACTTGCGTATTATACGAATGAGCGTAACAGCGCAAAGTTATCTCAAAATCGCTAAAATGCGCTCTACTTTGCCAATTTTTACCTTCATAATCGCTATTTCCGTTTATATACATGTTTACATAGGTAGTGTTAGCCTATTGTATTCATATTTATAGCGGATTTCGAAAATTTGGCAAGTCATCATACGGGGACTTTTCCTTTGTACAAGCATTCGTTCAATAAGAGTACATAAGTTTTCGCTGCACATTCACATCGGTTTTGATCATCCTGAAAACACGCAATGTGCGAATTTTCCGCCGTTTGTCATGTCCAAAACGTCATCATCCCTGTCAGCTATATTTTCTCACAGTGTCGGCGTATTTGAAGAATCTATTCAATGACGATTTAACGACAACCGTAACCCTTTGTTTCGTGGAACCCCAAAAAGAAAAAGGTTGCAAATCGGCCAAGATGTCCGGGCAGTATCGAAAAATCTCGAAGCCCGTGGCTAACAAGAAAACATTGACCCCGCTTTTGCAGTTGATTAGGGACGCGCTCACCCGTGTGCGACGTGCGGGCAACGAACATGTTCGTTTGGAAATTTATGTTACATGATTTTATGTCCCATTTCTACTGTTTCTGTTTTCACGCAGGGGAACGTGATGATGGAGAACAATAGATTTGCGGAGGAACTTGTTTCGAAGTATGTGGCTTTGCAATTTTTTAGTACCGGCAATGGCACTATTGTAAATTTGAGCTATTTCATTTAAATCAGGGAGCCCGGTGCGCCGTTTTTGCCCGGCGGCGTTTCTCACAAAGTCGCAGCTAATTACTATTTGGGGCGCGACGGCCGGCGTCTCATGAAGCCTGCTGCAGATGTGAATAAATTTGAAAAGGTGGGATTTGACAGTTTAATTTTAATTGGGTTGTGTTGCGTTTGGCTAATTGTGCGTGGGGCGCAGAGAGCAATGTGTGTTTGTCCAAGTGCAATATGGTGTATAATCCACAATTTGTGTATTAACATTTAAATATTGTGTATCATCTGCGATCTCCAACGCTTTCATCATTTTTCATACCGAAAATCCACGTAAAACGGCGATGAGCGTCAGTGCATTAAAATTCTCAGTATATTTTGTGGCCGAGTGAATCTCAAATTGTTCCCAGTGAATCTATGGACTGTGCGGCGGCACCGGGCGCGATTCGACAAAAATGTTTTTTTTGTGCCACCTCGCCGCTGCATAAATAGGGTGCATAAATAGATGCACTGAGGGTTTAAATGCGCTTGGGGCAAAGTTAGATGGACTGGAAGTTTCTGCCCATACAAAGGTCATAGTGTTCCTTGTAGAATGCCACCAAAAATAAAAAAGCTTTAAACATATATCTACAGGGTATTTGGGCTCCTTACATTGTACCTTTGTCTCTCAAATTTCGCTTAGTACCCTACTGGGCCTTTGCCTCTGGCATGTTTACCCGCTGTGCATGTCAGGGGGATTCTAGATTTTGACCCTCCAGGGCGTTGGATAGATAGCTGATCGCTCCTCTGGAGCGATCGATGGCTGGAAAAATGTTTCGAGTGTTTGGGTGTTCGCGGGGGTTCAATATATAGGCTTTTTCAAGATGTAGAAAAAGGTAGAAAGCGAAAAGCTAAAAGCAGGCGAAAATTACTAATAATAGGTATGTAAGCACGTATACTACCAAAAATAGCTGAAAATAGACAATAAAATTTGATTTTGAAGGTGAAATTCTTTCAAAAGGTATGAAAATAAGCGATTTTGAGTGAAAATTATGGTCTACATGCGCACCGGGTTTACATGCACAGAGTGCCTCAGTCACCCTACTTAACTAACTGAAGCCTCTGTCCTCTCACAGAAATCCGTGGGCGAGAACTGGGGCTTGAAGTGCCCCACGCCGGGCACGGGCGTCCACTGGCACCGCGAGCACCACAACGAGTGGCCGCACTTGAAACGAGACGGGGAATTGAACTTTTTGGACAAATATGACAGTTTTAAAAAGTGATTTGATGTTAAGTGTTAGGTATCTTATTTTTTGATGTCACCTGTTGACGTCTGGGTGTGTGGTGTAAATGTATAAGGATATATTCACGATTTTTTTTTATTGTGGGATAATCGCATTGCTTTATAAATATGTGTATTTACGAACGTTGTAGATTATATTTCGCTGATAATGCTCAATTTGTGTGTTGATCGTGCGTATATTAGGTTTGACATTGCGTATTAGGAGCAAACTTTGAGCTGAAAAATAAATGTGTGAGTGTCCTTCACTTTGGTTGATCCAAACGTATGAGTCAGTAGATAATCGATCACCAAGTGACAATTGGCGTATCTTAACGTGAATGCACACCTGGAATTCATCAAAATATGTGCCTTCTGTTAATTCTCAGCGCAAAATACATTTAAATACAAGCGAAAATGGCGGACGACGATGATGGAATGGAGAGTTTCATCGTTTCTGAGGCGGATTTGGATGCTGCACTCAATCCGGGAAAATGGCGGCGACCCACCAAACACCAACAGATTTATGGTTGGTTGACCTTTTGATGGGCATTTTGTGTGTTGTTTTCTGTGATGCGTGCTGCTGTTCGCCGCATGTTCGTCGTATTTACATTTCACCGTGAAAAATTCTGATTCACTGTTAATATTGCTGAACTTTTTTCAAAGTATATGTTAATGTATAATACTTGGAAACTGTAAAAGTGAGTACTTTTTGCCTGGAAATGCAACAGCGAGTACCTTCCATCGCAGAATACGAAAAAGTGGATACTTGTTTCATGTAAATTATAAAAGTGACAACTTTTTTAGATATGAAAGCGATTTTTAGATTGGAAGACATAACAGATGTCGTTTTTTAATGATTATTCAGTAATTTTTGATAGGAAAATGATATGATTACTTCTTTATTTATTTTAGAAAAAAAATGCAAATTGAAATTTCTGAAATAAATTTCGTACACGTGTATTTTTCAAAAGAGTTTAAAGTATATGTAACTAAGTGATGGAGTATATGTATTTTTCGAGTAAATCTAAATACTTTTAAACTGCCGTGCCAAAATTGCATTCAAATTTATCAGCCAAACACTTGCCCCACTGCAGGCATGTTCGCCGACGACAGCGACGACGAGCGAGGTCCGCGGCGCGACGGCAGTTCCCGCAGCGGCGGGAAATTTTCCAAGAATGACTCCGCCCCCATTGGCTTTGTGTCCGGCGGCGTGAAAATGGGCGGCCAGGTGCTAAAGGAAGGTGAGCACGATGGTGCACGGGAAAAGGTAGGTCTTGAGTTAGGTCTGTTTCCTGAAATAAGCCATTATCCAATCTAAGATAAACGTGTGCTTTCGTCATTCGATTTTTCGTTTTGTGGTTTGGAAAATAGCCAAAATATGATAAAAGTAAATTGCAGTGAGCAGAACTGCGTGCCAATTTTGCAGCATGGAACTATTCATATCCATACATTCACTACTTTTTCCAACCTACACCCCCTTGCAGGCCGATTCCGACTCCGACCCTGAAATCAGCCTACGGCCCACATTTGATGCCAGTCAATCCGGCGCCAAACAAAAACAATCAAATGCTGGCGACGAAACATTTGCTGGGCTACGCGACGCCAAAGCAGATGCATTTGCGACCTGGGAGCGGCACACAAAAGGAATTGGCTCCAAGCTGCTGTCCAAGATGGGCTACTCAGGCAAGGGGCTCGGCTCCGCTGGCCAGGGAATAACGGAACCAGTGGTCGCTGTGAAGAGGCCCGGCAGGGGCGCCCTTGGCGCTTATGGGCCTGAAGTCAAAGGTGGGTTATGTTGCTTGTGTTCAATTTTTATGGCTAGAATTTCTACACCCGCCGTCTTACCTACAACCATTTACCTTTTGGATTAAAAAAATACCAGGACTAAATTTTTTTTTACAAAAATGATGGAAAGGTAGAAAAATGTCTGGCGGAAATCGGAAGGGTAAGAAAATTGCTGCCGGAATGCGAATAGGTAGAAAAAATTCACTTGTCGGAAAACGGAAAGGCAAACATTTTTCAGCTAGCGGGAAGCAAAAAGGAAAATGTTTCCTGCGGTAAAGCGAAAACGGAAAGTTGACACCCTCAGGACCATAAAGTCTTTAATTGTCTAGGACCGGGACCACTTCAACCATTACAACAAATTTCCGTGTCATTCAACCACTTCAACAACGTGTCATTTCATTCCAGGTCCCAAAGTCCGCCGCGAAGGCGAGCCTCAATCTGAAGATTCCGAATCAGAAAATGAGTCGAGCAAGGTGCAAAATCAAGCCGCGGGAAATTGGCGCCGTGCCAAGGCGAACAAAAAGCAGTACAAGTTCAAGACTGTGGATGAAGTGATCGCTGAGGGCGGCACGTTGGCTCACAGATTGGATTCACTCGGAGTGGATGGAAAGAAAAGAACAAAGGTGTGATTTACGGCTTTGGGAAATCATTTGTGCCGACTAAATGAATGTGCTGATTTAAATGTTTCAGGTGATCGATATGACTGGACGGGAACAGCGCGTGTACAGTGGTTATGATGCTTTCAGGAATCGCACCGTGTTTGTTTTGTTTCATTCTTGATCGTCTCTGTTTTTAAAAGGCGACGAAAATGCGTTTACTAAGTATCTAAGAAAAGTGCAAAAAGGTGGTTAATTTGCTGCCTAACAAAAAAGTGCAAAAAGGGCGTACAGCACCGGGGGTTCCCAGGCCGTCTCCGATCCAAGTACTAACCCGGCCCGAAGGTGCTTGACTTGCCAGATCAGACGGGATGGCGTACATTCACCATGGTCTGGCCGTACGCACACTACCGAATTTGCAGTTGCTGTATTTGTAATACAAAATTCATGGAAGTTCATTGGTGGTTTAGTACCTCATGTTTTGGCGAGTCACCTTAATAACTAAAAGCAACAGTTTTGTAAAAATTTAAGGTGCAATGTCAACTGTTAAATAAGTTTTTCGGTTTTCGACTTGTAATGTCAACTCAAAAGCAACACAATGAATTTAAAAAAAGCCAAAAACATACATCACGACTAGGGTTGGGACAATATATCGTATCGAATATTGGATATCGACTAGTTTTTCTTATCGAATATAGATATCGAAAATTTTGAAAAAATATCGAATATCGATATCGAATATCAACCATTTTTTTTCGATATTCTATACTCCCTGGGCCTGACTTCAAATAAACCAGGAATGGCACTATTAGAAAGCGATTTCATAAGCAATTTTAACAAATTTTGCGCGCAAGCGCGCACTTTGTTCTCACATGACAGGTATTTTTGTTTCAGCACTTCTTGTGCAAATGCTCTCTCAGATGTTCACATAAGAGTATATGTATGTTTAATAGCTACTTACACCATGGAAACATCAATGGCACCATGGCATGGCACCTATAAATGGGGCTGGCACCTTTTCCTTACCACATCTGTCACATTTTTAAATCATTTTCTCATTTTGATTTTCTCATTGTGTGCCATTTAAATTTGTATCATCTACTTTTCAGTAGAGATGATCAGTTGGGTTTGTGATCAAATGGAAATGCAATATGCCAAATGAGAAATGCCCTGCTATACCAAAAGCAAAATATCGAAATATCGGAAATATCGATATCGAATATCGACCATTTTTTAATATCGAATATCGATATCGAGGGTCCATATCATATCGATATCGAATATCGAGTTTCAGAAAAAAATATTGAATATCGATATCGAAAAGTCATATCGTCCGAACCCTAATCACAAACTCTGTTGGGATGCGAAACTCTAGCAAAATCGAGACTAGTGATGGAAAAAGCGCCAGGACTTTGGCGCCAAGCGCCAAAAGCGCCATGGCGCTTTTCCGAACCCCAGCGCCAAGCGCCAATGGCGCCAGAGCAAAATGGCGCCAAGCGCCAAAAGCGCCATGGCGCTTTTCTAGACCACGGCGCCAAGCGCCAATGGCGCCAGAGGATATTGGCGCCAAGCGCCAATAGCGCCAGCGCCAAAAAATTTGCTTCTCATATATGCAGCCATGCTGATGCACTGCTATTAATCTGTTTTTGGCGCAAAATACAAGTCAACTGCAGTCACTTTTGTTCTTTTTGTCTTGATATTTTGCAGCTGGGTGTTTGGGCTTAAGTAGTGCACACCATCTGTAAAAAGTGCTAAGATTTTTAGGTGTTTTTTAAAGTTACTTTTGGAATTTAGTTGTTTTTCCCCAAAAATAATTTTCAAATGAAGTTTTCAATTTTTTTTGGAATACTTTCGATTTTTCTACAAAAATATTGCAGTTTCGAGTTTTGCTAGTCACTTTTTGAGGTTTCAAATTTTGGATTGCCATTGTTGGAATGGCTTCAGAAAGTGATTCCACACCCTGTAAAATCAAGTGTCAAATGTCAAGAAGTAAATGTGATGTAAAATGTCAATCAAAATAAAAAAGAAAAAAATTTGATTGAACTTTTGACATTTCGCATGACACTTCACAAGGTTGTATTTATGAAATATTGGATGATGTTTATTACTCAACTTCACACTTTACAGGGTCCTTTGACCCTGCTCAAACAAAACTGCAAGGAACGAGCTCAGTATAGCGATTGAGCTAAAACCTATGTGAAGAGTGTTACAAGTCCGATGAATAGTCACATAAAGTCTTACATACCGTATTTGCTTGAAAAATCCCCCTGGGGGATTATTATTTCGTCAGACATTTATGAGGGGGAACTAATCGAGGGGGGGAATTATTCGAGGGGGAGGAATTATTATTTCATCAACAATTTCAACCATGTTTCTATCAACTCATTTGATGAAATATGCTTTATTCACACAAAAACGTGCCATTTTTGTTCAAATTTCGCACAATAAATTGAGCAAATCTCTTAAGGGGGGATTATTCGAGGTGGGGAAGTATTATTGCCTCACTCGTCTTACAGGGGGGAATTATTCGAGGGGGGAATTATTCAAGGGGGGTACTATTCAAGCAAATACGGTAATTCTGATTAGATGGGACAAATGTCGAATACCCATGCAATCACAAGGAAATTGTTTATAAAGTAATCAAAAATAGGGTATATTGATCCGGGAATACACTGACAGTAGCACATATACTTATGTAAATTATACTTAACAGGTCTTTCTGCATAAAATAATGAAGAATTTTGAGTAAACTTCTTGGCGCTTTTTTGGCGCTTTTTAAAACACTAGCGCCAAGCGCCAATGGCGCCACGGCATCATAGCGCCAAGCGCCAAAAGCGCCATGGCGCTTTTCCAAACCCCAGCGCCAAGCGCCGATGGCGCCACAGCAAAAAGGCGCCAAGCGCCAAAAGCGCCATGGCGCTTTTTGCTCTGGCGCTAGCGCCAGGCGCCAGCGCCATGGCGCTTTTCCATCACTAATCGAGACCTTCTTTTTTTTCGGGCCCTGTATTTGATGTGACTTCGGTCGGTAGCTGCTTGAAACCAGTCAATCAAGATTCATGTTTGGGAACAGTTTAACACTGAATTCCCTTTCCATCAACATTATTACCCCACATGGCCATTTTCAGCGCGCCAGAAGATGCAGCGATAGTCGACCAGACGGCTGCGGCGAGTGGCTTTGATGTGCCCGAGCTGCGGCACAATTTGGAGCTGCTCATGCACACCACAGAGGAGAATATTATACGCTCGCACAGACACATTAGGAACTTGCAGGTGAGTATTCCAGAATACCGGAAAATTTCGAGATTTAGCCGTCCCGATCCCAATCCCCATCTCAAAAAACTAATCCCGATCCCAGTCCCGAAAATTTTCAAATCCCGACCCCGGAAAAATTAGTAGAAATGATATTTATAACCAAAATATCAGTCCCGGTCCCGTAAAGTCAATCCCGTTTATCCTTAACTCCTTGTTTTTTTTGCTGTCTCACTTTGGTCACATTTGAATTTTTTTGAAAATAATATTCTGTCGCAGGACCGGCGCGTTGCGTTGGAGCACGATCGTGAAAAGTTGAAGGAAAGGCTCGTAGTCGATCAGCGAAATTGTGATGGAACAAAGGAGGCCTTGAGTTTGGTTGAAGAGTGAGTTTCCATTCACATGTGACATACCGACCAGAGATGGTAAAGCACTTTTTTCCAACGGCAACACTTTTTTCTTAAAAGTGGCTTTTTTCAAAAAAAAAGTATACTAGATATTTCTAAATTTACCCATTTCACCTCAAAACACACTGCACTTCACATCAGTGCAGCTAGCTGAACATTCTGTGGGAGTTTTTTGTCCATGTAAACCCGCTGGCCATGTAAACCCGCTGTAAAACTTTTCACTTTTCAAACTGCCGAACACATTTGAGTAAAGTCACCTATGATAAGAAATGTCAATACATAATTTTTGATTTTATTCAAATGTGTTCGGATCTTGAGTGAAAGTGAAAAGTGACATAAAACGTCAAAAATGT
Source organism: Sphaerolaimus hirsutus (assembly GCA_964036195.1). Taxonomy (NCBI): domain Eukaryota; kingdom Metazoa; phylum Nematoda; class Chromadorea; order Monhysterida; family Sphaerolaimidae; genus Sphaerolaimus; species Sphaerolaimus hirsutus. The sequence goes on from OZ038457.1 coordinate 9,470,580, forward strand.
ATATTTTTACTTTATAACACGATAAAAAGTGATAGACCAAGGAATCTTCTCAGGGTCGCACATGGGCGCCGGGTCTACCTACATAGCCAGCGTGTATAGTTACATGGCAGCCGGGTTTACATGACCAGCGGTTTTACAGGGTCCTTTTTGTCCACTTAAATTTAAAAATCGTTATTTTGGTTTATATATGTACTACTTATTTTTATAAATACATACTGTGAGTTCGTTTAAAGCGGTTGGAAAAAGCCTTGATAACAACAGCAACACCAACATTGATATGCCCTTTACATTGTTTTGACTTCTAACTTCACCCAGGATGGGCGAGAAATTTGATCGCAATGAATTGAGCTTGGAAGAGTGCCAGGAGTATTTTCTGCGCCTCAAAATGGATTACAGTGACGAGTGGCTCCTGTACAACATGATCTCCCTAACACCGGCCATAGTTCTCCCATTGGTCAGTTTTGTCTTTCCCGGCTTTAGTGGTCAATCCACTCGTGTTTATCAACACTCAGTATATGTGTCATACTCATCATGACGTTATCGTTTATAAAATTAATTCCAAAAACATTTCATGGACGTTTTTCGCTTCTACGCGACTCCACTTTTTTAATATTGTTGCAAAATCCATTCATAAGTATCCTGCTTGCGCGTTATTGACATAAGTAATTTCGGACACACTTTTCGGTCGCTGAGTGTAAACGTTTCTATCGCGCAGTTGCAACGCTTATACGACCCGTCGTGGTCGCCGGTGGACGAGCCGGATCGCGGCTTGGACGTGATGCTGAGTTGGCGCAAGCTGCTGCCCAACACCGCCGCCAGGGACCGGGCGCAGATGCACCAGTATGACCGCCTCGTGTGGCATGCCTGGGTACCGCCAGTGTGTTGGGTTTGGACGTTTTTAACACGCGATGTTCTATTTTTTTTGCATAGTTGCTAAAGGAATGAACTTTTTGAAAGTATACGTAAATGTGAAATATTTTTCCCGATAATATAAAACTACGTATTTTTCACAAATTTTCACCCAAATCACTAATTTTCATACTTTTTTGCAAATTTTCACATTCAATTTCAAAAGTTTATATGCTTTTTGCCTATTTTCAGCTATTTTTGTCTATATATTTGTTACAATACCCACTTTTCGCTTTTTTCCCCTTTTAGTTTTTTTGACCCTTCTATGCCCTGAAAAAGCTTATTTGAATCTAAAATAGTGTTTCTGTAATTAAGTACTTTCAGAAAGTAAATATAGCTACCAGCAAGTACAGGTAGTTTTTCAGAAGAAACCTATACGTATTTACTCCAGTTAGGGTTGGAAAAAAAACGTTTTTTTTAACTCGATGTTTTTTTTAAAAAAAAAACGTTTTTTAAAAAAAACAACGTTTTTTTTAATAAAAAACGTTTTTTTTTAAAAGCTCCCAGATATGACCTTGTGTCAACATATATCGGTATATCAGACAGTGACAATACCCTGTGATGTTATATATGACAATATAATGTATGTGGAGCCATGGGATAGCATCATAAGTGGTGATTTGTGTCAAAAATATCCATTTTTCGTCGACATATCGTTCGTATATCGCCTTGTAGTCGAATGTTCGTGACTTCAGGTAAAGTTTGGCACAGAATAGTGATCAAACAAGGTTATAAAATCAGGTTGTTACTTTGGGAGTGAAGTTACACACTGTGGAGGTACATGGAAGCACATTACCTCAATATTATATACTACAGCAACATATGACGGCTTATTAACCCATGGTAGCATATATAAATGGATACTTTGATACTAAAAATGCCACAAAACCAATGAAAACAACCACCAATGTCAATTTGTGTGTGAAATTGCGCGCTTGCGCGCAAAAATTTTGCAAAATACCTAGTGCTTAGTACTAAAAATTTCGGTCGATGTTTTTTTTTAAAAAAAAACATTTCGGACGTCATGTTTTTTTAAAAAAAAAACGTTTTTTTTAATAAAAAACGTTTTAAAAAAAACATCGGCCAACCCTAACTCCAGTATACCTAAATACGTTTTTACAACTATAATTTTTCACGGTAAATTGTTCGTCGTGCAGGTGCGCCGCTACCTACAAACAGATTGGAGCCCATCGACTAAACCGCAGCAAAACACCGCACTTGTATCGCTTTTGCGCCTGTGGGCTGATCTGATGCCACCTTGGATACTCTCCAATTTATATGATCAACTGATCGTGCCCAAGTTGAGGCAAGCCTTGGAAAATTGGAATCCGGTTAATGATACGGTACCGGTACATGAATGGCTGGCTACTTGGGTGCCAATGGTAGGCTGGAGCAGATTTGAGCCGCTCGCCGGCCTCATGCTGCACAAACTTGGTGGTAGGTTCACGAGGTTTTTTCCATTGCTTTTCACCGATAAGTGAACATAAGAGTGTTCTCAGGGGTCTGCAATCGTCCATCTATTTTATCTATTTATCTATCCCGGATGCAATTTTATAGCTATTATCCCCTGAACACCCCTCCCACCCAGAAAAAAGTCTGCCAGCTATCTGGAGCGATTTCTGAGAAATTTTACCTTTCACCCCGCCCACAACCCCCCCCCCAGGGGTCTCCTAGGGGGGGGCTGCCACCCCCCCCAAATCGGCCAGCTATCTATCTATCCCGGAGGCCGCTCAGCTATCTATCTATCCCGAGGCAAAATTTTTTGGCTACTACCCCCAAAGACCCCCCCCCCAAATCGCTCAGCTATCTATCTATCTGGAGTGGTTTTTGAGAAATTTTGCCCCAATTTTCGCTCAAAATCACAAATTTTCGCACCTTTTTATAGTTTTTCACCTTCAAAATTGTGCTTTCCAGTTATATACATGGTTATATACCTATTTTGAGCCATTTTATACCTACTTTTGGCTACTTTTAACTGATTATTAGCAATTTTTTCTCCTTTCTGCCTTCTTAACCTTCAAAAAGCCTATATATTGTGCCCCCGCCAGCCCCCCCCCAAGCCCCCCCCCAGAAAATTTTTCCAGCTATCTATCCCTCCGGAGGAGCGATTTGCTATCTATCCAGCCCCCGCGAGGGCCAAAATCCTGGAGACCCCTGCCCCCCCCCCCACCGTAGGGTCAAAATCTATTATACCCCTGGGCACAGGCGCCTTCACCCAGTGGTCGCCGCGCGACCCCAGCGCCAAGATGATCCTAGAACCGTGGCGCGCGCTGCTGCCGCCGGCGACGCTCGCCCGCTTCGTGCACCAGCACGTGCTGCCCAAATTGGACCAGGTGTTCCAGTCTGAGCTGGTCGTGAACCCGGCCGATCAGAAGTTGGAGCCGTGGCACTGGGTCGTCGATAATTGGGCCGATGTTTTGGGGAAAAATGTGACTGCTACGCTGCTGTTGAGACACTTTTTTCCGAAGGTCTGTGGTTGTTTTGGGGTATTATGAATGTGAATAGTGTTCTGAATTTAAAAATGTTGCGGTTCGGGTGCCGGGTTGAAAAATATTCTAGTCAAAATACGTGTTGGGTTCGTTTAATGAGATATTGTAACAATTAATCAAAAAATTGTCAATAATTAAAACGTAAACGTATTTATTTTCGGCATTTATGAATTTTAGGCTTGTAATAGGCTTTTAGTAGTGCCGTGTCCGTGTACCGGGTCACGATGTTGTCGGGTTCGGGTCGGTCGCCTCCCAACACTACATTGATCATTACCCAATTCGCAGTGGCACAATGCGCTTTACCTGTGGCTGGTATCGCCGAAACCTAACTTGTCAGAGATTGAACGCTGGTACAATGGCTGGAAGAGTCTATTCCCTCCCGATCTACTCGCGCTGCCTCTTGTAAAAGGTATAATTTATGAATTTGCCTTCAGGGGGCAGTCCCAGACCCTGTCAAATGTCACGCAAAGTGTCAAAAGTCATGTAAAATGCCCTGTTAAATGGCAAAGCCATGTAAAATGCCCTGCTAAATGGCAAAGTCATGAGTTGCCATTTTCCAGGGCATTTTACATGACTTTTGACACTGCATGACATTTGACAGTTTACAGTGCATTTTACAGGGTCAGGGTTGGCACCTGGTGTAGACTTTATTCATCAATACAAAGGTAACACGCGCAGATCAACTATCGCTCGCCTTGGAGCAAATGAATCGGGTGCTCAACGGCGGCGCCGCCGTGGCGCCGCGCACCAGTCTGCTGCCGACGCCCGGCGCCAGCGGCAGGGGTCCTACCGCGGCTGGCGGCAGGGCGGCCGCACTGCTGAAAACAGCCTCCGGCCCTGCCGCCCCGCCGGCCACCTTCAAAGAGTTGGTCGAAAAGAAGGCGGCCGACAATGCGGTGCCTTTTCTGCCCGTCGCCCCGCCCAAGTTCAGGTGCGTGTTGTTTGCCGTGGTGGTGCTGTTGAAGGGCTCGCCGGGCCGGAGCTGCGCGGCGCACGTCGTCGCGCTGTGGGACGTTGCTATCTGTGTTGTGAGACTGCGATGGGATAATTTTCTCTACGAAAATCAACGTCGAAAACCTATTATTCTCAAACCCGCAAACATCACGTTTCAATGATCATCCACATGGGCCACCGAAAATAGCCCAAACCGAGGACATACTTCACAGGATCATTTCTGTAGTATGCATCCCCACTCAATCTCACAACACCGGGTGCACGGCCCACCGCGATGATGTGAGGTAGCGCCAGCCCCCGAGCGTGAGCGTCGGCCGCCTGCCGAATCAGTTCGCTGATTGGTGGGTGGCTAGCGATGACCGCGCCTGTGGCAAGGTGCGTGTGCATTTTGCTATAGGCTCGGGGTTGGCGCACTCTGAGCGGTTTTCAGCAGTTTTCATTTATCTTCTAGGATTATGTAAGCCGTCACAACGCCCCATGTAAACTGTTTTCTCACACACATAGATGAGTGGCGACCATTTGCAAAATCCATTTTGAAAACATTTTTGTGTCTGAAAACCATTGAAAACCGGAATGAGTAGTCTCTGACAACTACGATACATTCTGGTAAACTCAATGTTGTTCAAAGATTTATCAGCTTTCCAAATTTAGAGTTACCCAAAATGAAGTATCTGTCAACTACTGTTGATTGAGATTAGCAAGCAGTTACTCATTCCAGTAACTCGAATGCGTTCAAAACTTTATGAGTATAGTATGACTCATTTATGAGTTTATACATTTTTCTCGATATTTCCATATAAAACTATTGAGTAGTTACAATTTTCTAATCCAATTTTCAAATTGTTCTAATCCTCTCGCAGGGAGGGCCGGCCGATCTACTGGCTGGGAAAACTCCAGGTTTATCTGGATGGAAATGTCGCTTTTGCGCTGGCGCCCAGCGAGGACAGGTGGCAGCCCATGGGGCTGGACGACATGTTGCGCATCGCCATGCGCTGATGCGTCAATTGTGATTTGTAAAGTGTGTGTGTTTGCGACGGTGATTTCTATTTATTCGTGTGTTTGAATACTCTGTCGACTTATTGTATCTTCGTTTTGTATGGTCGATTCCGGTGTGAGTGATTTTGCATTCACCGAATGAATTGCCCTCGCGAACCGACCATTTACTTTGTGTCAAATCATTTGATGTTTTGCTGGACCATTGATCCAACTGGCAAACTTCCAAACCTGTCAATTATTTCATCAACAGTATTTAGATCTTCAGACGGGTGAAATAGCTAAACATACATAGTTTCAGGGGTGTTAACGGCAGTGTCCCGCATTGATCAACAGCCAAATGGATCTGGTCTGTAATTTCCAAAGTTTCTGTCCTCCTACATTTAGTGTTATCTCCATACCACGATCCCTCAGGACGCCTGCATCTACAGCATCAAGGGGGTGGCCATTTTGGACAATGATGGGAATAGAATTTTGGCCAGATATTACGACGACTCGTTGCCCACGCTGAGGGAGCAGCGCGCCTTCGAGAAGAATCTCTTCGCCAAGACCCATAAAGCCAATTGTGAGTTTGGGAGGTAATTGGCTGTTAGCAAGATATCAAAATATTGGATTTAAAAATTCTTTTACGAAATTGCGGTCGCTGACTTGAACGGCTGAATTATTTGGAGGGTTTCGCTCTGAGAGTGCACAAGTAGGGTTCAAACGGGATTGACTTTTCGGGATCGGGATCGGGATCGGGATTCACTTTTTGAGATTTCGGGATCGGGATTGGGGTTTCGGGATCGGGATCGGGATTGGTTTTTTGAGATTTCGGGATCGGGATTGGCCGGGATTGGGGTCACGGGATCGGGATCGGGATTGGGAGTGGCATTTTTCCGGGATCGGGATTGGGTTCTAAAGATAGAGACTTTGGCCATTTTTCTGGCATTCACAGTTGTTCATAAAGGTCTCAAAACACTGTTGGATGCCAGAAAAGTGGCATAAAATTGACGCTGGGGGTTTGCCCGCACATTTTTGCATGCAAAAACGTCATTATTTCACTTTTTATAATTTCCACTAATTTTTCCGGGATCGGGATCCCGGACTTGGGTGTTTCTCGGGATCGGGATTTGAAAATTTTCGGGATCGGGATCGGGATTGGTATTTTTGGATTTCGGGATCGGGATCGGGATTGGGGTTTCGGGATCGGGATCGGGACTGGTAAATCCCGGAATTTCACGGGATCCGGGATCCCGTTTGAACCCTATGCACAAGTCCATTTTATATTTCAAAACCTTGTTTTAAAGTTTTACGTTGGCGCGGTAGTGCAATGTTTGAGTAGCAAAGCCCCATACTTTTCAGATAACTTAGGCCAGGTGTTAGTGAATTTCAACCCCCCCCCCCCCCCGAGGGTTCGTATAGATGAATCGTATCTATTCCCCGGCGGGATAGATAGCAAAAAAAATTTTTAGGGATGGGTTGCGGAGGTTCAATATATAGGCTTTTTCAAGGTGTAGAAGGAATTAAAGGCAGAAAAATCGCTAAAAACTTGTTACAAATCGCTAGAAATAGATGGAAAATCGTCAAATATACGTAAGTGAAAAATGGCTAAATGTAAATATTTAAATAAATAAATATTTATGCACGCATAAAAAATAGATTGTTGAGTAGTGTAGAGGGGAAGCGATGTCACAAAACCCGCGCGTTTTATATTATATCTAAAAAAATACCTGCAAATAACCAACAAGTTACGGGGATAATAATAATAAAGCGGGTTATAGCCTAAAAAAATTTAATGAGCGGAACTAAATGTGACATTGAAAAGCCAATCTTGAAGGGTACCCCTGACCATACTTACTGACGCATTTGATATATAGTGAAAAAAACACTGGGAAATTAATGTATGCACTTTCAAAAGTGAAACTAGATTTTGTAAGGGGATTTCGACCGACTCTTCGGGAACACGAGCGCACTTTTGGAAATGAAACTATTTGTTGAATTTGTGCGCTTTCGATGTGAAGATCGTTATTTTTCTGAAAATTGGTCGCCATGTGCGAAATCTCACTTCCCTTCACTAAATTGAACTTCTTTGAATGTGTCTTCTTTTCAGCTGAAATAGTACTGCTGGATGGATTTGTGTGCGTGTACCGTAGCAATGTCGACCTGTTCTTTTATGTGATGGGCGGCACTGAACACAATGAGGTGGGTAAAAAAATTTGCTACGGTCGTGTGGGCCATCCGCATCCAGGGACGTATCCAGGATTTTCGAGTGGGGGGGGGCTGCTTGTTTACGGAGCCCGGCGAACGGGTGGGGGCTCAGCCCGACCTCCTGAAATTTTGCCTACATAGTGACGGAATGGCGCCATGGCGCTGGCGCCATTCATAGGCGTCACGCCATGGCGCCATTGGCGCTGGCGCCAGCGCCAGAAAACGCTGTATATGTATGATCCGCTGATAATCCGCACGAGCGCGCGAAATTTTTTGCACCTACCATTGAAAAATGTATAGGAAAAGTTGCTTTTACGGGATTTTTTAGGTCCCACCCCGGGAGCGGAAGGGGGGGGGGGGTGCTGCAGCCCCCCGCCCCCTTGGATACGTCCTTGTCCGCATCCAACCAAGTGACACGTTCAAAAAAATGTTAAAAATTCCTTGTCAAGTGATAATTATAACATTTTTATTTTTCAATTAATAAAAGAAGTAAATAGAAGTGATTGTCATCTACAAGTTCAATTATCACTTGAGTTACAACACCCAGCTTAACTTAACACCTGAACCACCGCTCAATTGACACAAAAATCCCCCACCCCCCCCCCCCAGTTGATGCTGGTATCAGCTCTAAACTGCCTCTACGAGACCATCTCATCGATCACGCGCAAACTGGTCGAGCGCAAGTCCCTCCTGGACAACATGGACGCGGTGCTGCTCGCCCTGGACGAGTTGACCGACGGCGGCATCGTGTTGGAGGCGGATGACAGGGCTCTGGCTAATCGATTGGCCAGGCCGCAGGGCGAGGATTTCAGTTTGAGTGACCAGAGTGTAGGGCAGTTGGGTAGTAAGGTGTGTTTTGGTTTTGAGATGATTGGTGTGTGTTTTTCAGTGATGGGTGTTTTTCAGATATTTTCAGATTTTCAAATAAAATCGCAGATATTTTTTATATTTCTGGAAAAACCTGGACATCATAAATATTAATCCGATATTAGTTTATTTTGTCTTCGAAAAGAAAGTCTCTCTGGAAAAAAACTGGAGATATTATAAAAATGAAATATTTTATATTTTCTTATTACAAAGCATACGCTCCTGGAAAAATGTCTTTATCCCTCTGATCCATCTGATCCCTCAATGGTGAACCAAACATTAAATATTGGGTCACTGAGAAGTGAAACTCATACATAGGGAAGGTAATTATGTCAACCACCCATAGTAGAAATATGGCCCCCCTCCTGCGTATATAGTCAATATATCGTTAACCAGTGAACGCAGTGCCTTCCGCGATTTGTTCTTGCTTTTCTACCTTTCGCTTAATACGCGCAGTGGTGAGCTGGCACGGTGCCAACAATTCGTTTTGTTCATAAATTCAAAAATATGCACCATGCCGTGTCGATTTTTATCTGGCATCTAACGGCAGACGATTTTGAACATGATGCTAAATCAATACTAGTTAGGGTTCAAACGGGATCCCTAATCCCGAGAAATTTCGGGATTTTGTGGTCCCGATCCCGATCCCGAAACGTCAATCACGATCCCGATCCCGAAATTTGAAAAAGCCAATCCCGATCCCGAGATTTTGAAAATCCCAATCCCGATCCCGAAACAAATGCCCCAATCCCGATCTCGAAAAAATTTACAGACACAAAAGGTGCCAGAAATGGCACGTTTAAAGGATCATTTTGTATGCAGTTTGCAATAATTTTGCGCGCAAGCGCGCATTTCCTCACCTTCCTCTATATCTCTGTTGCGTGGGCATGCGGCACCTTTACAAATGAACTCGATACAGTGCCCATTACCGTAGTTTAAGGTTAATACACATGCATATATGGTAGACAGTGGTGTGAATGACAATGCCAGGCCGCCCATTGCGCAGTGCCTAAATAAATATATAGCATTGTTTTGGATGCCAATTTAATCGGCAAAGTATACTTATAGTCCTGGCGTCGCTTGGGTCAGTATCGATTGTTTTTCGTATTTTTTTGACACGCCGCGCGCCATTTACATTTGCACGTTTGAGGGGTCAGAGCGGTAAGCATCAAAGGTGCCGATTTGCGACTAGATCCGACTCCGACTAGTGTGTGTGGCGAGTGTGACAGAGTGCACTAATGAATTGCCACACACACTAGTTGACATCGACAGCAGATGTCAACTGGTTCCCACCCCAATTAAAAGCTTGCTCACGAGCCGACAAGCGACGTTCAAGTGAAAGTGTTGTGGTCTGTGCAAAACGCAGAAAAATTATTGCGGTATGTGCAATGTATACGGCCGGCATGAAGTAATATGTATACAATGCGTATTGTTATTCGCTAGCAAGCTTTGAATTGGGATGGGAACCAGTTGACATCTGTTGTCGATGTCAACTAGTGTGCGCGGGGTCAGTATTGGCAAAATCTTGAAAAATTGGAAAAATATTTATAATTTGGTAAAAATTTATAGGGAAACACAATTGAACCCATCTGTTTTGAACACATTTGAGTTTACCGGAGCGAGGAGTCTGTCAATTAATGCTGATGGTTTAATTATATTTTCTCAAATCACCCATTTTTTTCAATACAGTACATATATCGGCGGACATCACACTTAGTATGACAGTGAAAGCGAGTGCGCAATATTCTTTATCGGCGGACATCATTATTCCCCCGACATAATCCCCCAGATTAGCACGCTGGTTACATCAGAGTGACCGCACAATACGCACGTAATTCGGCACACGTCTAAAAAATATCTAAATACAGTTACGCATACACAATTTAGCTGCGCGAGAGAGGGGCCGAGTTATTCCCGTGTCTCGGGCAGTATCTGATGACCGCTGCGCGCGTGCTGCAAACAGACGCACTGCTATCTAGGACTATAAGTATACCTAACCATTTAATCCAACGTTTCTGGCATCCATATTTTTTGGTGTTTTGGGTCATTTTGTGAAATATCAGGGGGAAAAACCCTGAAAACAAATTTTTTAGGCCTAAATCCCGATCCCGAAAAACGCCAATCCCGATCCCGAAAAAACGCCAATTCCGATCCCGAAAGATCAATCCCGATCCCGACCCCGAAATTTCAAAAAGCCAATCCCGATCCCGATCCCGAAATCTCAAAAAAACAATCCCGATCCCGATAAGTCAATACCGTTTGAGCCCTAATACTAGTGCAGTGTATCAAGTCCACTGCGTATACCATTTTGAATACAAATCGGCAAATCGATAAAGATTCAAGCAGTGCATCGTTGTTTTCCCATCGCATCGCAGTCTTTTTCATCGTTTTACCATGTTTTCTTCTTTGTTTTCACGTTTTAGCAAAAGGGATAAAGACTTTTTTTCCACCGGAAATTTGACTTTGGATCGCTGTCAAATGAGCAGCAAGGACCCCAGAAACCTAAAAAACGACATGTGGCATAAAGGCATACCTTTATCTACAAGAATTCATGCCATGTATGTCACTATACGGGTCGCACATTAGCAGGGGAGACATTGAATTTTTTGTTCCCGGTCAGGAGGATAAAGACATTTTTCCAGGAGTGTATATATCTCCCGAATTTTTGCAATGCTAGTTATGGTTAATCTTCATCTTTCATTTTGCAGCTGTTCGAGACTGCCAAAGATCAGTTCAAATGGTCTCTACTGAAGTGATTTTATAAATATGCTTGATAAGTAATATTTTGAGAATTATTGCGATTTCTACAAAGTAATCATTGGTGGTGTGCATAATTGTTGTGACTCCGTGGTTACCTTTTCGTTGAGCCTGTGATTTCATATTTTTGAAGTGGTGTCGGTTGTTTGTCAATTTTTGCTAATCTTTTTTAGCCTCTACTGATAATGCCACTTTCATCGGTAAAATTTTTATTTATTTTGAGAATACCAAAATGAACGGGATGGTGCAGAGATTGGAAAATTCAAAAAAATCTCTAATCAACAAATGTCGTTTACTTATCAACACACTAAAGAACTTTACTTATCACTTATCACGTATTTATAATTTATATAATAATTTTTTTTCGCGTAACAAATGGAGCAGGCGCAAATACGCAACTCAACCATGGAACAGCAGGGCACCTCCAGCGCACCTGTTAGATTTAAGGTATGGAATTTCCTCTCAAGTTCTTGACTAATAATAAACATTTATCGAGGTCGGGAGCCTTACCCCTTGCGGGATTACGCTCCCCTGACTATTATATTCCATTGTCGAGTTGGTCGAAGATAGATTTTATGCTGCTCGGTTTGCTAAAAATGCATCGCTATAATTTTTTATTGCGTTTTTCCCTGAAATCATCTCTTCATATACCGTGTAAGCTTGAAAAATTCCACCGTTGAATAGGTAACCCCCTTGAATTATTTCCCCTGTCAGAAGTGTGAGGGAAAAATAGTTCCACTCGAATTATTCCCCCTTTCGGTATGATAACGTTGTGTATAGTTTGTACAAAAAGGGCATGTTATGTTGTTAATAAAGCATGTTTCACGAAATCAGTCGATAGAAACATGCTTGAAAATTTTGACGAATTAATAATTCCCCTCTTGAATAATTCCCCCACAAAAAAGTCCACACTAAATAATAATGACCGTGGGAAATTATTTGAACAAATACGGTATTTATACGCCTTAATTAAAAAAAAATCAATTTTAAAAAAATTACTTTTTTATAATTAAAATCAGATTTTTTAAATCGTCCAAAATGGGGGTATAGAGAAAAAATATGTGTATGTTTAGTGTCAGACAATGGATTGTTATGTCTATTGTGGTCATATTATGACTGGAGTCATAGGATAGCATAATAAGCAGTGATTTCTTTCAAAAATATCCATTTTTATGTCAACTTATTACATATATCGCCTTTTGTCAAACGTTCATGACTTCAAGTGAAGTTCAGCATGGAATAGTGCTTAAATAACGTTGTAAGAGGAGGCTAATACATTGACAGGATCTTACACCTGTAGAAGTATGTGGGAGCATATTGGCTGGATATTATATACTACACAAGCATATCATGGCTTATTATTACACATGAAGCTTTTACACTAAAAATGCCACAAAACCCATGAAAACACCACCAATGGCAATGTGTATGAGAAATTGCGAGCTTGCGTTTCGGCTGTCAACTAATGTGCGCAGGGCTAATTTGGCAACTCATATTTATATCAAAAATAACCATACAACACAGGTAGTGCTGCTGGGCGAAGGCGCCGTGGGCAAAACGTCGCTGCTACTGCGCTTCATCGAGAACAAGTTCAGCTCCAAGCACGCGTCCACGCTGCAGGCATCCTTCATGCGCAAGAAGATTAGTGTTGGCGGACAGACTGTAGATATGGATATTTGGGTGAGTGCTTGGGTTGGCGGTAGTTTTTAAGTGACGATTGTTGTCAAACAGTGTTTTGAAAAGTCAGATAGAAGCAAATTGTCTGGTATTTACTTACACGCTGGATATTTCTGTTTTGAAAAGGTCATTTGGTAAAACAGTTTTTCGATTCTTTTGCGTGCTTCTTGCATTGCAACTGGTGGTTAATCATAACTTTAATACATACATTTAACATTCATTGTTCTAGGACACAGCTGGCCAGGAACAATTTCACGCATTGGGCCCGATTTACTACAGAAACAGTTCTGGTGCCATTCTTGTTTTTGATATCACGGACGCACAGAGTTTTTCCAAAGTGTGTTTTTTCAGCGCTCATGTTTATTTGTTTACCTCGCCAAAGGTTGTAGAAATCAAAACATTTCAGGTGAAAACTTGGGTCAAGGAGTTGCGACGAATGTTGCCCAACCGTGTGCAAATTATCATTGTTGGTAACAAGTCTGACCTTCAAAATCAGAGGTGAGATATTTTATCTAGTATCCTTCATCTGTATTATTTTTGTCTTAAAATGCGACGCTGAATTGCGGCAAACACTTTTTATGACGTCATAATATTTATTGTATGAAACGCAATACGTTTCATTCATCTTAGATCTGAAATCTTTGTTCCACTACTGTTTTGCAATCAAGTCAAGCCAACACTATTTTTGACCATTTCAGACAAGTGCCGATTGACGAAGCGCAAACCTATGCTAGTCAAGTGAAAGCTATATATTTAGAGGCATCGGCTAAAACAAATGAAAATATCGAAGCTGTTTTTGTCGGCGTGGCAAAAGGTGAGTGTGTAAAATGCTTGTTTTTTGTGTAGAATGAAGCTTCTATGTCATGGTTGTGTGGCATCGAGATTCAGGATGCTGAAACCACGCTGATTGGGCAAGTGACGAGAAAAGTGATGGGCCAAAAGAAATGTTGAAACTGTTGATAAAATAAAGTTATAAATATGTCACGCCTGAGGTAATCTTTCAAGTGCCAAGTGTATTTGTGAATAAAAGTGTATGTTAGAATGTAGACATAAAAGTGTATGTCACATGTAGAATATGACAACTTTACTATTGCGTATTTACTTCCTGCCAGACCATTGTTTCTTTTTGAGGTCCAGATTTCGTATAACATTTTTTATTCAAAAATTTTGAACCTACCCCGTTCACCTCCACGCAGCCATGCTAAGCGCGCGGGCGGCCGCCGATCAAAATGGTCTAACAACAGCACGAAGCGGGAATAACTTTCTTCTCAGGGATGAAAACGAAGAGCCAGATCGAATTGAACGTCGTAAATGCTGTTGAAATTTTCCAACAAAAAAATTGAGATTTATTTTGAAGTTTTGTCGGTGGATAGTGTGATTTGCCTAGCACTCGGGTGATATGTTTAATCGACATAGATTTTATTACATACGGTTTGGTGCCTGCATCCGGTTCGAATGATTAATGGTCGGTTTTTATGGTGATTCGTGCTTCGCTGCGCGTGCATTTGGCACCTTGCCATCCGCTGGAAACGTGAAAACACTACGTCAGTGACATTTCCCAGTGCGATTTTCTGACCTTGTCTTTGATTACGTGGTCGGTTTTTTGGGTCTTGACGGACCCCGGAAATCGGATATTCAACTGGCATCGTTTTAGCTTGCCCAAATAACTTTATTGGATCTATTTTTTGCCCGACGACACCCTTTTCGCGCAACGCGATTTATTGATCCGAATAATTGTTATCTAGTTCAGTGGGGGGCGCATGCCAGCTGAAACATCTGTAGGACAAATTATATTTGGTCCCTGGTGCCCGGACATTAAGTTATGGCACGTCAGTTCTATAAATAGTCTGTTTTAAGTTTTCTACGAGTTACACAGCTATGATTTTCAGTGGCCGTAATTGACCAGCTATCACTATTTTCTTTTATGCCGTAATTTATATTTTTTCTTATGGCAGTTCCGAGCCCTGTCAAGTGTCAAATGTGTCAAAGGTCAAAACAAAAAGAAAATCTTTTACTACTGAAATTTTGACACTGCGTGACAGTTGACAGATTTTTATGACATTTTTCATGGCACTTACACTTTATACATTGCTCTGAACTGGCACCTCACCAATTTCCAATTTCTCGAAATGATAGCTGTTTATAGTGTGCCCTGTGGTCTTGTGTAACAATCATCGTGTAGGGTCGGTCGTCGCCGTTTGAAAAAAACGTTGATTTTTGCGTTTGAAAATTTAATGCAAGAATGCACAGCTCCGCAAAACGCAAAACTTCCGACCCTAGCTGAATGATGATATCTCACAATGCGGTGTTGATTTTTTTGTCTGTATTTGACACGATATTACCTGTGTTGATTTGTAAAATATGATTTATCGCGGGTGTTTTTTTCTGACAATCTGGCGCACCGCACACTGCAAAGTGTAACGATCGGGTCCGGACGTTTTTATTTCCGCCCGGGCAGAATTATAAAGTCAGTTCGGACGATTTTATTTACGACACGTCTGAAAACTACTGAAATTTGGGTCGGTTCGGACGATTTTTAATTCCACCCTTCTTTTTTAATTCCGCCTTTGAATTCCACCAATGCAAAAATCGTCCGAACTTCCCGTTACGCTTTGCAGTGTGCGGTGCGCCTCTGATTCACGCTAATTGATTTTGCCGCATATTTCCACTAAATGAAATCATGGTAAATTTTTCCCAAAAATATTTTTGAATCGTCTGGGTTCTTAATTCCCCACGAATCGAGTGTTTCGTTTTTCTAAATTGTATAATCGGATGAACCGTTTCACGTCGATTCTTTCATGCCATTTCGTCAAGGACAATTTCCACACCAATTAAACGCAGAAATCACCAGCCAGCCACAATGGCGAATCGAACCCAAAAAGGCGTGGCCTCTGTAAAAGGCACCAACCCGCAGTATCTGATTGAGAAGATCATTCGAATGCGAGTGTACGACTCCAGGTATTGGAAGGAGGAATGTTTCGCTCTCAGCGCCGATTTGATAGTCGATAAAGGGACGCAGGTGCAATATTTTGTTTTATTTGGGCCCACACACGCTAGTTGACATCCACACCAAATGTCGACTGGTATCGATCCTGATTCAAAGCTTGCTGATAAGCCGATGAATGACGTTATAACTTTGAATTGGGAACGGAACTAGTTGACATTTGGTGTCGATGTCAACTAGCGTGTGTGAGGCCTTTATCGGGGTCTTCGCATACTCTCGTTCGAGATTGCCACGATTTCAGCTGCGCTACGTGGGCGGAGTCTTCGCGGGCAACGTGAAAACGACACCGTTCATGTGCCTGCTGCTGAAGATGCTGCAAATCGGCGTGGACAAGCATGTCGCTGTAGAGTATGTCAGGTGAGTGCCGTTTTCTGTGCTCACTGCTGATGAAATACTCACTGGCGTTACTTGATTGACGCAACTTTGCAGGCAGGAAGATTTCAAGTACCTGCGCGCCCTTGGCGCTATGTTCGTGCGACTGACGTGCGACAGCGCCGAAATTTACAAGTATCTCGAACCGCTTTTCAACGACTATAGGAAGTTACGCCGCATGGACAATAATGGAGGTGCTAGATTATTGTTGTTTTTCAGTGGTGTTTCTCTGCATACTAGTGCAACGAAAACCGCTAAATATCTCTCACAGTTTTTTTAAAAATTACCATCTGTACCTTTTACACCATGGTTGTTAAAACTTATTTACGTTTACTCGAAAAATACGTAAAAATACGTTTACGTTTCCTTCGTTCTCGTTTACGTCTCAAAATATTTGAAAAAAAGCAAAAAGCACGTTAACTGATGAATTTGATGGTGAAAATGGCCAAAATTTAAGAAATAGTGGTTTTGATTGAAAATTTGGGCACAATTTTCCAAAAATACCCATTTTTACGTTTTCTGGAGACAAAAGTACTTCACTAACTCATTAGTAAAAGTAAAAAAATCACTTCACGTTTTCTGTACTCTATGGTGAGTAAAAAATACTTCACATTTACATTTACTTTGAAAGCAGTTGAGTAATTTTAACATCTCCCCCAAATCACCCCCCCAGTATTCTCCATCGTGCACATGGACGAGCTGGTGGACTCCCTCCTCCGCGAGGAGCGCGTGTGCGACATACATCTGCCGCGGCTGCAACGGCGCCACGTGCTGGAGGCGGCGGGCGAGCTCGAGCCCAGGTTGTCGGTGCTGGACGAGCAGCTCGACGAGGATGAGGACGATGATGAGGAGGAGCTTGAGCCCAGGCCGCATAGTAGTTCCGATGGGGAGGTGGCTGTGGGGGGTAGTGTTGTCAAGGTGGGTGCTGATGGATTGATGATGCACTGTGCATCCGTGGGAAGGGTGGTTAAATTAGTGGTTGATTTAATTCGTTACTGAATTGACTGACTGTTGGAGATGTGTTGTGATCGTTGAGGCGTAAGCCGATGTGGCTTCTTGACGTGATATTCTTAATAATATTCAATACTCCGTATGAAACATACTCGGTATTCCATATTCGAGGTTTTATGGTGCTATTCAACGTTTGATATTTTACACAAAAAAAAGAATAAGTTGCGGCTCATTTAGGTCGTAAAAAAATTCTTGATGTCGAATTCACATGATTTACGATATTTATGTAGGCGGCTCATTTAGGTCGAAAAATATTTTCAACACTTTAGTATTGTGGCATTATTGTGAAGTTTTTGCTATATCTACAACGAAAAAGATTCAAGGTTCCACATGGAACTTATTTGAGGGAAACCAGCGTGCATATCTCTATCAAACTGCTTTTTTCAATAATTGCAGAGATCGTTGTCGCGTTCACGGTCACGATCGCCGGCCAGGAACAGGGACAAGGATAAAAATCGAGACAAGGATAAATCTGGCCGAGATAGAGACAGGCAAAGAGATAAGGTTAAGGAAAAGAGCAGAACCAAGTCAGTTTCTTTCTCCATTTTTGGCGGCCCACACACTAGTGGACACACGTGTGTCAACTGGTTGTGTCAACTCAGATTTCGGCTTCAGAGCGATATCGAAATGCACACGCGGCAATGTTGAAAAATGAATATTACGTCAAGTCAAGTGCATTGGAAGCTGTGACATGTTAAGCCGAAATCTGAGTTGACACAGACTAGGGGGCAGTCCCAAGCCCTGTAAAGTGTAAAGCAAAGTGTCAAATGTAAAGTCAAATGCCAAGTAAAGTGTCAATCAAAACAAACAAAAAAGAAAAGATTTTTTAGTGAACTGCATGACAATTGACAGTTTACTTCGCATTTGACTTTACATTTGACACTTTACTTTACACTTTACAGGGCTTGGGACTGTCACCAGATGACACACGTGTATCAACTAGTGTGTTGGCCGCCATTGTATTCACACTATGATTTTAAGTCTATTTAAAAGTCAACCTCACGAATCTTTCCTCTCAGTGAGAAAGAGCGGGACCGAGAGAGGGATCGTCGCCACACGACTTCCAGTGGTTCACGCCGATCACCCAGTGGAAAGGGTATGTGGGATTTCTATAAGTACATGTATATAACTCAGGACAGTCTGAACTCGTGCACTGAAAATATATGGAAAAATTTGCGCTACTGTCGGATGAGGTCGGGGAAAATTTTTGCCATCACTTTTTACAAAAAAAGATAGCGGCAACCTAGGGTTGGAAAAAAAAGAATTTTTTTAAAACGCCTTGATTTTTTTTTAAATCAAAGTTTTTTTTTAAATTGATTTTTTAATTAAAATCAGATTTTTTTAAATCGTCCAAAATGGGGGTATAGAGAACAAATATGTGTATGTTTAGTGTCAGACAATGTATTTTTATGTCTATTTTGGTCATATTATGACTGTGGAGTCATGGGATAGCATTATAAGCAGTGATTTCTTTCAAAAATATCCATTTTTGTCGACTTATTACGTATATCGCCTTTTGGCGGACGTTCGTGACTTCAAGTGAAGTTCAGCATGGGATAGTGCTTAAATAATGTTATAATAGAAGGCTAATACATTGACAGTGATGTTTCACACTGTAGAAGTATGTGGGAGCACATTGGCTGCATATTATATACTACACTAGCATAGCACGGCTTATAATTACACGGTAACATGAATAAATGTAAGCTTTTACACTAAAAATACCCCAAAACCCATGAAAACACCACCAATGGCAATGTGTATGAGAAATTGCGCGCTTGCGCGCAAAAAATTGCAAAATACCTAGTGCAAGTCTACCAGAAATTCTGCCTTTTGATTTTTTTAAAATTAAAATCAGTTTACCCCCTTTGATTTTTTATTTAAAAAATCAGATTTAAAAAAAATCAGTTAAAAAAAAACAAATCCAATTAAAAAGTGCCAACCCTAGCAACGACAACCACATTTCAATCTCAGTAAACGCAATAAGCTACCATTTTTCATGAACCCCTACCGATGTGTAAACTGTGCAACCGTTGACACCAGGTGCCAGTCCCAGACCGTGTAAAATTTCAAAGGTCATGCAAAGTGTCAAAACAAAAGTCATGTAAAATGCCCGGTAAAATGGCGGGCATTTTACATGACTTTTGACACTTTGCATGACATTTGACATTTTACAGGGTTTGGGGCTGCTCCCTGCCAACTCGGACATCCAACATTACCACCTCCCCTCTGAATTTCAGGCTCCTCAAAGCGCACGGACAGCGCGCGACTGAATCTCAAAGACAAAGGGAAAGATTCAAAAGATTCCGGCAAAAAGGGTGTGGAAGATGAACGGCAGAGAGAAATTCGCGAAGCAAATGAATTGCGAGCAAAGTTGGGGTTGCCCCCTTTGGAACCTTGAAGTTTGCGGTAAATTTTTGGTTGTTTATAGCGCTGTTTTGTCTCATTTGATGGTGTCGCATTGTGTGTCGTTTTTGTCTAACTGAGTTCGCGTATGCGATCAATTCATTTTGAGCGGCAGTAAATAATGCAGAATGAGATAAAAATGAATGCATCATGAGGCAATACACTCGAGTACCCGAAAATGATTAACCAAGTTTCCACACTTATCTCCAAAACATATCCTTCTGTCGAATGGAATTTGCAACTTCTCTAACAGCCGACAAAGGGCTTCCTCCTGATCGCCAATCCAGGGTCTATTTTTATCCTTGATTTGTCTGGGGGTCACACGAAGGTGTAGCTTTAGAGCTCGTCCTGGGGCCAGTTCCGCAAAATGAGAAGTCAGAAGTGAAATGGCAAAGGCGAAGTAAAAGCGCAAAGGCGAAGTGAAACGGCAAGTGAATTGGCAAAAGCGAAGTAAAAATAAAAAGTGATTTCTCGTCGCTTTTGCCATTTCACTTGCTAATTCACTTGCCATTTCACTTCGTCTTTGTGCTTTTACTTCGTCTTTGCCATTTCACTTCTCATTTTGCGGAACTGGCACCTGGCTTGTGTTTGAGGCGCTCTATGTAAGTTGATAGGTTCAGTTATTCAGTAAAAAATACATCACTATTACCATTTAAAAAATCTCGGAGATTTGCCTACCCTATATATTTTTTGGAATATCAGAAAATCTTGAAAAGATCTTATCTATCTGTTTTCATTGAGTTTTTCCACAGATTTTATTTTTGAGAAGTAACGATGTAAGAATCTCATTGACCTATAATTTTTATGTTTTTTTTCTTCAGATATATATTTATTTTCTATTTTATTTCGATAGATTTTCTGAGACAATTATGCATATTTTCTCAAAATCACCTATTTTTCAATGCTAATCACCATTTGAACTTCTCGCTAACGACTAACCCAAAACATGTTCATCCTGTATCCATATCGGCACGGCGCTGTTATTGTGGCCTGCATCAAGAAGGTAAATATCACCAATTGATTCAATCAGCCAATTTGGGTCGCTGCCATTGGCGCTGATCTCGTAGAGAAGCTGGTTGAGAACGATGCAGCCTATTCAAATAAAACATGAAAAATAAATGATAACCTTTCAATGTGAAAAAGTTCATACAGTTCACCTTTGCTGAAACCGACTAATGTGATTTGCACATCCTCCCCTTGAAAATTGTTCCCGCTATAATGTAGTAGTTTTTCTAAATGCTTAAGCGCCCTGAGGTCATCTTTGCTTGAAGATAATATCAATGGCGACCCATCTTCAGAGGTGCTCGGTATAAAATTGTCATAACCTAGAAAGTGACAATCTTGCTTTACAGCTAAATCGAACCGAACGGTAAACAAATTATTCACACGCAAAATCCTTGTGAAATCGGCTGGCCAATACAGCGACGAACGTGCTGATTTCCGGAAACTGTTTTTGAAACAGTCCAATAGTTCCTTCTGTTGACCATTGCGAGAAATTCCCGCAACCCCTGGCTCGCATAGCAGGTTCAGAGGCCTAAATTGTGTCAACTTTGGCAAGGTGCCAAACATTCGACAATAGAAAACGTCCTGTATTCTACCTGTATATCGCCTCCAAAGTAGACGAGGAGTCCGTGTCGGCTCGTTGATTTAGCTGCGGCGGTGTACTGCGCATGTAACACAAGTATTTGATTGCCAAGGTGCTGAAGCCATTTCGCCATGTCGTTTGCGTTTGTTTTCCGTTGTGTTAACCTCACATTTTATCGGGTCTGGGGGACTTTTTGACCCGATTGTAGAGAGCAGCGCTAGTGATACAAGGCAGTTTTTTGCGTCACATTCCATGCAAGGTACTGCGGATTTCGTAACCCGATGTTTTTCCGCAGAAATTATTAGAATCAACAACTGCCGCCGAGTTTTCAGCGGTGAAGCATTTTCAGTCGTGCTGGGAGATTCGTCCACGCTTACATTACCCTCATACCTATAATTTATACACTCGCATTAAGCGGGTATCTTATAAATAGATTCGAAATATAAAATACGTCCTGCTGGACAGCGCTTCTATCAAACGCATAACGCAATTTACGAAAGCGTTTGCCAAGAAGCACTTGCCAGTCAAGTGACAATCTGCCACTGACAATCTCGGCGCGATTTCAATGGCTCGCCTAATTTTGTTAGGCGACGTACCGGCAATCGCGCCGCCGCGCCGCCGCACTGATTTTCGCTTGCGCCGCGCCTTTTGGACGCGCGGCAGTGCGCTGCGCCGCGGCGGGGCGAGGCGACCTTGAATTGGCGTTGCACGCCGACGCCATTCGCATTGGCGGAGGTGTATGAGTTGCTACTCTTTCCATTTGTAAGAGGAAATGGCGGCCCACACATTAGTTTACACATGTGTGTCAACTGGCCTGTGTCAACTAAGATTTCGGCCACACGTGTCGCACAGCGATCTTCCAATGCACTTGCCGTAATATTTATTTTTCAACATTGCCGCATGTGCATTTGGAGATTGCTCTGCGACACGTGAAGCCGAAATCTGAGTTCACACAGGCCAGTTGACACGCATGTGTCAACTGGTAAACTGGTATGTGGGCCACCAATATGGTAAAGCCTATAAAAAAGCCATTTCGTTTTTCTGCCGATGTTTGGTAAGAAATGCGGTAAAATTCTGGGCGGTAAGAATTTGGTGCCGCGCGCACCTGTGCCACGCCCCCAGTCCATTTTACCTACGTCGGGCATTAGTAAGCCATGCAGGCGCATAATGCTGACCTTGAGCTTATATTGATGGCCAAACATTTTGCCAAACGCTTGTTGTGATAGCCATTTTCGTCAAGCGTGCTCATGTCTATGTGAATATGGCTCTAAACACACTAGTTGACAACGATACCAAAAGTCAACTGGTACCGATCCCAATTCAAAGCTTGTTCATGAGCCGACGAACGTCGTTCAAATGCAAAAGTGTTGAGTCATGTTGCAAATGAAGCAGTGGTGTTGAAAAAATATTGCGCTATGTGTAACGATGACAAACGAACATTCGAAAGCACTTCGAATTTTGGAAAGTTTTATATCACCACTTGCAAATGCGGTAACAGTTTGGAAGGCTGCAAAACATAGATGTATCCAGAATTCAACAGAAAATTTCAACAATGCTATATTTTAATTGAAAAAGTTAGAAAATTTGAAAATTCATTTTCGAAAAAGAACAATTGAACAAAAAGCACATAAATTAAATTTAAAAAAACTTTTCAGAGGATTTGCCACCGTTAGCATGTGCAATGTAGAAGTCCGGCAGAATTATACGTGAATACAGGGGTGGGCATCTTCAGTTACCGCTGGAAAAACGCGATAGCTTGAGCTACAGTTGAGCTATCACAATGAAATTTTAACACAATAGAGTAGACCCCATAGGACACCTATGCTGAAGTTTGCAACCCAAACGGCCACAGTTTGGAGGAGTTGTGGAACACACAGTTTTTAGTGTAATTTTGTGACTTCACCCCCCTTATCTCGGGACTGGGGGACTATTCGAGTAAAAAAAGAATTTGGTAGTAGGCGCGACCACAACATACTCAAAGGGCATCAAAATCGGCCGATGTACGACAGAATGGGACGACACCAACGACCGATGCCCCCCCCTCAAATGCCACCCTCGATTTATCCTATGGGTGACGCCAAGTCACAAAATTACACTAAAAACCGTGTGTTCCACAACTCACCCAAACTGTGGCCGTTTGGGTTGCAAACTTCAGAATAGGTGTCCTATGGAGTCTACTCCATTGTGTTAAAATTTCATTCTGATAGCTCAACCGTAGCTCAAGCTATCGCATTTTCCCAGCGGTAACTGAAGATGCCCACCCCTGTACAATCATGCACAGTGTTACTCGTCAGCAAGCTTTGAATTGTGATCAGAACAAGTGTACATTTGGTATCTTTGTCAAACAGGACCGACCTATGTATGATAAATACTTGATACCACTTGATACTACCTAGTTTCTCTGCGTTTTAACACCGCCAATATCATCAATTAAGCGATTGCAACATCATCATGGCCGCTCTTTATGTAGCATCACTACGGCACGGACCAGCCACCGGAACGGAACCATGTACACCGAACCGTGCAATGCGCATCGACAAGACAATAAAACAACCGCTGCCGACTGTAAAACCAAACCAAGAACAAACAATGTGCCGAAACCACAGCGCCAGTCGGTTATCACCAAATCGCGTGTCGTTTGATCCCCAGCCAAACATTCCACGCTGCGCGGCACTTAGCCGGCCGCCGACTGCAGTTTGCATGCGTTAAGCTCGGCTTGTTGCATGAGACAATGCAGTCGCGCCGGCTTGGCTTCGCGTGTCCGCTGCGGCTAATTGAGCGTGTGCAACCTTTGACCAGCCGGGATGACGCATTGGTGGGAAAGTTGCCTTTTTATGACAAATTCCGAACCTCGAGTCGCGGCTTGGTCGACTTACCCGCCAATGCGCACCCCGTAGTGAGATTAAGAAGGTCAAAGGGCACCGCGGTGCGTGCAACCAGCTTTTACTGTTTGACCCGCGGCTTTGAGTGGTTTCTGCAATCTGCCATTATTTGCATAATCGTTTAGCTGACGGACATCTTTACAGAAGGCACCAGAGGGACCATTAATTATGATCAATGTACACAGTAAATTGGGTCTGTCTGTATTAATCTATTTGCTTAGAATATCTGTGCCAGAAGCAACGTTCGTTTGGAAATCGTTCTCCATGAACGCAAACAGTTGGTAAATGTTTAGACGGCAGTTGATAGACTGTAGCGGCGTGTTCACTGCATTCTATTCGCCAAACACCCACGTTTTGGTAGACCACTAATTTGTGAATGGTTTATGTTCCTTGGGTCATGTACATTTACGTGAAAATGGCCACTGATCATCCGACCTGCATATTTATCACAAAACATTTAGCTTATTCCCCGTTTCCAAATATTTTGACCAATGCGCCAGTCCGCGCAACTAAGCGAATCGAATTATGGCACTCCGGTGCGGCGCATCACGCATCATCACGTATGCAAGCGCGGCGACTTGGTTTGTGCACATGCCGCCGCTGCGGCGTAAACGCTTTAGTAGCCTCGCAATGCACCGAGCAGCGCATGCACCGAGGCAACATAATGGGCGACGGCACCCTATCATATCAAGTGACCATATCACGTGGCACAAAGCGCCGCGCGGCGTCCAACTAACCACCGCTTCAAAGGGCGGAGCCAGTCCGACTGCGACCTACTGATACCCCCGCTCCATGAGCGTGCATGCAACCATGGGCGAGCGATCATGCACTCATGCATCTACAGCAATGAGGGGCGACGACTGAGCGAGGACGGAGGTCCGAAATCGGAAATCATATTGATTCTGGCCCGAGTGTAAGAAATCGCTGCTTTTGCCCCTACTGTGTTGCTCTGCCGCCCGCCGCTCTATACTTGTCGCCCGGCCGACGGAGAATTTTTTTTGTTGGTAGACGACGCTCTTTTGTTGGTAGACGAATGTTGCAGTCAAGTTTTTAGTAGGTAATTTCTTCTAGCTAAGAGCGCACACATAATGCACGATCAAATCAACTTATGCTGAAATATCGTCACACTTTGTAAATAGCAATCACCTAAATTTTTGAAAAAAGTTTAAAATTCCATGCCAAACACGTTGCACTTCTCCAGCGAGCTCGACATCAAGCGGGCAGCAGCGGGGCTCGGTCGAATTTCCTCTGACGGCGCACGGCGCGGCAGCGGGGCGGGCAGGCGGGCGGCACTTCCGATTGCCGTCTCAGCGGCAGCTATCGTAACCGCCGCGCCGGGTCACCGACAGAGCGGCCAGACTCGCTGCGAAGGTTCAGTAGTGCGGCGGAACGCAGTGTCGAGCAGCGCGGCAGCAAGTGGAAGCGGGCCCACCGGCGACCGGCGACCGGTAACCGGTCCGACCTTCCTGCGCGCACACCGGCGCGCGCGCGTGCACGTGTGTGTGATTGGGCCGGCCGGAGGCGGGCACCAACTGGAAGGAAGAGCCGCTTCCGATTTCGGCCATGGATATTCCGAGCGTTGCCGCGGCGCAGCAGCAGCTCCAACAGCAGCAGCACAAAGCCGCCGCCGAGCTAGACACGCAGCAGCAACTGCAACAGCTGGCCGACCAGCAGATAGGTGAGACTCAAAGCTGACCGGCACCCGGTCCGGCATTTTGCACCTGTCCGGTGCACTTTGGATTGAATAGTGGAGTTATGAAACTAGCAGTGACTGGTGTCCGGCTCGTGCGCGCGCCGCGCGGAGCCAATTTCGGAAGTCGATCGGAAATATTCTTCCTGAAATCGGCCCGCGGTGCGTCCGCCAGGCCGATTTGCCGCCGCGTGGTGCGCGCGCGCGCGAGAGCGCATGCCCGCTTTATCTCTGATATTTTATTGGAGTGTTCGGTGGCTGTCTGAAACTTGGACGGCCGCTGGCGCGTGCAATCTTCAATTATTTCAGCGACCTCACGCACTCGCAGTTTCTCGGCGGCCGTCGGCGCAAACCGGGTCGATATCGTGCACGCCGTTCAGCACGCCGGGCGGCGCTTACGACATCTATTTCGACCAGCAGGGACAGACGAACCTGCACAACTTGAGCCACGCGTACGGCCACCAGCAGCAGCAACTCGATGTGCACCAGCAGCTGCAGCAGCAGCATGACTTTAAGACGGAATTCAAGGTGAGCTTGCAATGCTGAGGTTATTTCTTCGTTAAAGTGCTCACGATTTCATGCTTGATACATTAGTTCGAACAGAAACGCATATGCAAAAAAATATTTTTTTTAAATATTCTTTATCGGTAAATTTTATCAAAATGTTTATACATTCTAATTTCTAACATTCGTTCAAAATATGAAAATAACAGTTGATCTTCTACATAACCCCACGTGAAAATTACCGGCACTTTATGTATCCCGAGTTGTAACAGTATCATCTTACTAAACTTTGTGAAGTGATTACGTCTATCACCGATTTTCATTTGAAATGAATGGTAGTTTCTATCACTTAAATACATGTGTCAAGAAATAGCAATACACCAAACCTGCGCCAGTTAACATGATTCTGAAAGAATCAACACCAACAGCGAAGAGAACTGAGGCATCTAATTCTAAAAGTCGACGAGTCCACAAAATGCGATTTTGAGTACCTAAATCGCATTTTAAGTTTCGGACCCAATTCGGGCCCATGTTGCATTCAATTTGCCTCTCTCATGCTTTCCATTAAGTTCCATATGTTGACAATAAAGTGTCAAATTTTCAGCTCCTGCTCTCACCCTATATGTGAAAAGCGGAGTGTCCATAAAATTCCATTTGTCACAACAAAACTGTTTTGGGGAGGGAAATGGACTTGTCGACTTCTTGCACGCGAGAACATTTTTGTTCCCGGCGACCTCGAGGCTCCCTTATGGGCAAATTATGGACTTGTCGACTTTTAGAAATCGGTTTCCATATTGGACTTATCACATTTCTTGCTTTTTTCCCCAACAAAAGAAGCTGAGGAAGGTGGACTTGTCGACTTTTAGCCCAAAACTAAGTGGTCTTGTCGACTTCTTGCCCAATTTTTGCGAACCTCTTGCGAATTTTTTCCCAAAAATGTCAAATTTGGCACTATCGTATATAGGCATGTGAGGTCAAAAAATTTATGGAAAATAACGGAAAATGTGCCGTAGTAGTCCCCGACGTTTCCGGGCCTTACTCGAAATGTTCATCTTTTGGACTTGTCGTGTTTTAGAATTGGACGCCTCAACTGCATTGCAGTGGAAACGTTGGCGAACTGACGCAAATGTTATCGCACTCGTGTGATTTTGTGAGATATGGTTCAGGACGTTACCATTACCGAATTATTTCATCGCGCCATATTTATGGAAATCAAAACGTCACGCAACTCAAAAACAGTGACCACACCAGTCGCCCACACGCAGACCCCGCCGCCGATCGGCAACTCTCTAAGCAGCGCCAACTCGCCGCACACGAGCGGCGGGTGCGTCAACGCGGTGGCCGCCCGGCTGCTCGGCCTGACCGAGCCCGACGCCAAGGACACGTTCGGATACTCGCAGACTGCCGCCGCCGCCGCTGGCAACAGAACGCCGAATAGTGGCGCTGCGGGCGGCAGTTTCGGCGATCTGGGCGCCCAGTGCAGATTTACGCAGCAGACTAGTGAGTCGGCTGGTATTTATTTGTCATTTTGATGCGTAAATACGAGATCGCCGAGCACCTGTTGCGAGTTTCTGTGGAGCCTTCCATGAGCATCCGGTGTATTGTCCCAGATTGAAACAAACACATATATTTTAAAACAGAAACGAATTGTTACAATAACACAGATTTATATAGAGCAGGAGTTCTTTCCCTGACGTCGGTTGTCAACTTTGATTTTTTTTGAATTACATTTGTCTGTGTTTGTCTTAAAGCAAAATAAATACCAGGCCGAGAACAAGTGAAATGAAATGAAAGAATGGAAGTAAAAAGTTTTTTCATTGCTGAATCGATTAGAAATCCTGATAGTCTTTTTTCTGGTATTTTACTAATGTTCACTGAATACTGCTCGTGAAGCCGATATCTGACATGGCTAATCTTTCTCACCCCCAATCCGCAATCAACACCAACATTCCCCTCGCAGTGTTCGACATGCAGACGCACGTGCACCCCGTGTCCGCCTTCCTCTCGATGGCCAGCCACGCGCACCACAACCAGCACAAGGGCGCCAACTCGCCCAGCGCGGGCCACGGTCACGGCGGCAACAGCGGCGCCGCGGCCGCCAGCACCGGCGAGAACATGGTCACCAGCACCACCAGTCTCATGGAGGAGATGCTGCAGGAACGCGAGGCGTCCGAGGGTAGATTGCACGCTGGTGAGGTTTGCGTTGATGTACTCGGTGGACTCGATGCTCTGCACTCGCGCTTACGTCTCGCGTTGGAAGCGTGCCAATGATGATTAAGACATGCGATTATTGTATAGTCGACGGACAGCACACCTAGTATGAAAACCTACCAAAATTTAATGAATAGAATCTTGTGATAAATTTCATAATTAATTTTTCCATAGTAAAAACGAAATATTATGATGAAAAACTACGTAATTTTGGTACATTATTCAGATGGGTTATGGAAGGTTTTCATATTAAGTGCGATGTCCGCCGCGTATGAAAAAAGTTAAAATACTCATTGTTGTGCATACGTCAACGTAAAATCTTTTAACAGCAATGATTTTTTAAATGCAAATCGCATGTATTATATTGTTGGCATTCTTCCAGCGCGAAGGAAGCGTGCAAGGTGTAAAGTCACTGAAAGTGAAGTATAACACACAGCTCATGCATACAAATGTAACGATGTTGTCGTTGGCCGCGGAATTCCAGTTTACGGAAAACTTATTTAACGACTGTAAATAGTTTTTTCTATTTCAAAAGGTACTTGAGAAAGTGCGAAACTTCCCAAACGACGTGAAAAGTGTTGGTCAACGTTGCGAACGATCACATCGCCGAAGGGAATGCGGTGCAGTGCACATAAATCGCGTGAATCATACGCTCCACACACCGCAGGCACCCCGTCGGTGTCGTTCGGCGGCGGCATGGCGGCGCAGTCGGGGTCGGGCGGGGCGGAGACGGCGCTGCTGGCGCACACGTTGGCCACCTCGGCGCCCACTGTTGCCGCGTCGCACGCAGGTCAACAACAGCCCGGTGAGTGTTATTTGGATTTTGGAGTGATATTTTGGATCGGAAACATATGCATTTAAGTATACTCGGATGACATTACGCCATACATTTTTCCGGAGGAAACACTCGATCATGACGTCATCACTTTCGTCGTCATCATCATCTCTCGCCATCACGTCGTCTTCATGACGTGATCACTTCGTCGTCATCACGCCTTCCATAAGTTCTCGGCTGGCCGTCTGCCAGATAAGACATAAATCCTATCTGTTTGTAGAGTATCGTGTCTGCCGAGTAGCCGAGTATACTTGTTCAGACTTTTTCTACTTAAGTTTTTCGTTTCATCCAACCCTTGCAGTCAGATAGACTTTTGAAACATCACCAATGTACATATTTTACTAAATAAGTTTCGCATGTAGTTATTTGGATGTAATCCAACCCCAAACCAAAACGTGATTGATCCCTGTAGAATACAAGTGCACTAAACATGAACGCGAGCGCCTAATAGCCAGAGCATAATTACCGGTGCGACCGAGACAATCACGGTGGCGCGCATGCGAGCCACTTGGTGCCAGATCAAAAGCGCCCCGCGCTCACTTCCGGTGTGCGGCGCATGCACGCGCATTGTGAGCTGCATTGCTCGGCAAAAGAATCGCCGCCGCGCCGCAATCTTGAAACGGTAATTATCTAAATGCGGTGACAGCCGAGCTGTTGGTTACCCGGCGCCATAGCGTTGGCATGGCGCACACGCGCGCCAGTTACATCTTTAGTGTGCTCCATGGCGTAAACGCCATGAATCCAACGCCAGTCGAATGGAGCGGGGTAAATGCACCCAGGGGAATGGCAGTCTATGCTATCGTATCCATGACGAGGGCACCGCTGTAAGCTGGGCGCATGCACTAAGATCATGCGCCAGAGCTAAGAGGGAAAACGGAAATTACACGGTGTTGACCAGACCGCGGCAGCTACCTTTGCACGTGAATATTGGCGATCGTATTGTTGTCTTAAGATTAAGAGCGTATTATTATTTTATTCTAAAATAGCTTGGCGCTCGAGTGCGCGAAAGGAAATTGGCGTTGTTAGGTTGATGAAATTGCATGAAATTGTATTGAAATTGCATTGAGATCATGCGTGTTTCATTGACATGACATTTCGGTATAATTTTCCGCCGCCGCGGTCATACTGTAGCACAGAGCTTACGCAAACATCGGCTTTTCAACGAGCACCGGCGCACCCATGTAAAACGGCACAATAAGATGGCGGCGGCACCAGAGGGGTCATGCGAATCAAGCATCAAGCCGCACATAATTGGGCCGTTGCATTTTGCATGAGACACGCGGCTGCACCACGCATTTTGCTTGTGTTGTGCAATGCGACAATTAGGCGGCGCAGTGAGTGCAGCGTGACCGAAATCACTTTCTGAAGGGATCGTTGTATTCCTTTAAAAGTGAAGTGAAAAGCGAAGTGAAAAGCGAAGTGAAAAGTGAGGTGAAAAGCGGAGTGAAAAGCGGAGTGAATAGTGAAATGAAAAGCGAAGTGAAATTTTGAAGTGAGGTTTTTGAACCGGGTAACATTTTCAACTCAAAAGTTAAAATCGGCAAGTTTCCCACTGAATTATCATTACCGTCATCAGAAACAATGCTTTCTAAGTCAGAATTCATTTTTTTTTCACTTCACAATTCACTCCGCTTCTCACTTCCCTTTACCCTACACTTTGCCCAACACATTTCACGTCTCCTTTCGCCGAATCGACCCCCGGTCGATTCACCATGGGCCACCATGCAAAGCGTCGCAGCGCGCAATCAAAGGCACTTTGTTGTGCCACAAGCGCTAGGAGGTCGGTCAATCGGAAAGGAGGGAACACCCAATCAAGAAGTGCCCCGTCGGAGATGCGCCAATTTGTATCGTTTCACCCGCGCGTTGCACTGCCCGCACTTGAATCCAATTGCGGCACTGTCAATTGACGGCCGCCCGGGACAAATTATGCAACCTACAGGCTGTTTTGATTGACCAGAATTCAGATTTCATATTGAATTTCGACTCTGGGGGTGGGTTGGGT
This sequence comes from Sphaerolaimus hirsutus, assembly GCA_964036195.1. Taxonomy (NCBI): domain Eukaryota; kingdom Metazoa; phylum Nematoda; class Chromadorea; order Monhysterida; family Sphaerolaimidae; genus Sphaerolaimus; species Sphaerolaimus hirsutus. The sequence goes on from OZ038457.1 coordinate 9,501,918, forward strand.
TGTTGTAGGTTACGATATTGTGTTCAAAGTAAGAATGAACGACAGTGGATATTCTATCACAATGGTGGGAAAGGTGCGACATATCCCAAAGAAACACGGCCAGACAGCTTGTCTGTATGCCCAAATTTGGCTTCACTTGCTATCGACACCGTTCTTATCGACATCGACAGCGAGGATAACGAATCTATCCCAGAAATATGATAGAAATACCACGTAAAATACACACAACAAGAGCAATGTCCCAAACCAGGCAAAACCATTTGCACAGCATTCAACCACCAAACAATCTGGAAGAGTTTCCATATGGGCAGCTTGCAAACTTTTTGACATCGCTATAAATATAAAGAATAGGATAAAAATAGGTCTATAACCATGTATAAATACGAAAATAGCGATCATGAACGTGAAAATTGGCAAAATGGAGCACATTTGAGTGATTGTAAGCAAAAAATTGGCGTAAGATCGTTTGGACTTTGATGTGGGTCAAATCGTTTGGCTAGCTTTGACTAAAGGACAAGTTCCCATACGTGACCCGATCCAACCATCTCTACCAAACCGCATCCATTCAGACCCATACGCAATCTTGGGGCCGACCAGTTCTCGACTGGCGTCAGCGGGCAGCGGGCAAATTCAACTGTGGCAGTTCTTGCTAGAATTGCTGTCGGATGCGCGCAACGCGGACGCCATCACCTGGGAGGGCACCAACGGCGAGTTCAAGCTGGTCGACCCAGGTGCGTCCCTGCGGGGTTTTCCACGGGGAACTTGCGTATACACAGACGCGCGTGCGAATCAATATACCGTATTTCCTCGAAATACCCCCCCCTCGTTTGACCCCCCCCCCTCTCGAGACCACGATGAAACAATCACCCCCCCCCCTCGAAATACCCCCCCTCGTTTGACCCCCCCCCCTCTCGAGACCACTATGAAACAATCACCCCCCGGGGGGTATTTCGAGGAAATACGGTACTTATGGTTCTGATCAGGGTTGGCAAAATCTCAGAAAAAAATAAAAATAAAATAAAAATAAAATGGAATATTCAAGAATAAAATAAAATAAAATAAAATGGAAAATTTTAGAATAAAAATAAAAATTGTATAAAAATTCGAATTTTTGTAAAAATTTTGTAAAATTGTATAAAAATTCGTATTTTTGTAAAATTGTATAAAAATTCATATTTTTTGTAAAATTTTGTCTCATTGCTTGAGTCTCTACCTGTTTTTTCATGGATCTGGGGGCAGTCCCAAGCATTGTAAAGTGTCAAATGTCATGTCAAATGTCATGCAAAGTGTCAATTGTCATGACAAATGTAAAGTAACGTGTAAATTGTCATGACATGTAAAAATTAAAGTATCAATTGTCAAGCAAATTGTGTTCAAATCTCATGTTTTATTTCAAAATCTTATGTTTTGTATCCAAATTATGTTGTTGTTGACTCCAAATAGTATGTGAACATTTGGATACAATAACACAAGATTTTGATACACAATTTACACTTTGCATGACATTTGTCATGACAATTGCCACTGTGCTTGAAATTTTACATGACACTTGACATTTTGCATGACAATTGATACTTTACTTTACATTTGTCATGACAATTGACACTTTGCATGACATTTTACAAATGTGCCAAGCACACTCCAGTAGTCCTTCTACTGAAAATGCAAACCATTCTTATCAATAATTGTAACTTTACACTTGCAGCTAGCTAACAATATAGCTGCATGCAACTTTTGAAAAGAAAGGGAAAAATTTGTCACAGGTTTTTCATGTATAGGTCTAATTATAACATTTTTCTGGCCTTGCATGCCTGTTTCTGATTTTTTGTAAAATTTTTGTACAATTTTTGTAAAATTTTTGTAAAATGTGTCATTTTATTTTATTAATGACTTTTCAGAATAAAATAAAATAAAATAAAATGAAACAAGAATAAAATTAAAATAAAATAAAATTTTTATACAATTTTTATACAATTTTACTAAAATGAATTTTTATAAAACCAACCCTGGTTCTGATTGGCCGACTGGCCTTTTTTGATTGGAAGAAAACAACGAAATGTGTAATCGTAACGCTAATTAAGGTCGTTTAAGTTAGGTCGTTCCCCAGTTTGGTGGGAACAAAATGTTGCACATTGTTTACATGAAAAGGTAAACACATTTTACAGACACCAAAAAAATTTTTCAGACGAGGTGGCGCGGCGGTGGGGCGAGCGAAAGTCCAAGCCAAACATGAATTACGACAAACTTTCGCGGGCGCTGCGCTATTATTACGACAAGAATATCATGACAAAGGTGCACGGCAAAAGATACGCCTACAAGTTTGACTTTCAGGGTTAGCTTGAAGGGTGTAATTTTTTTATCGTGTGTATTTTGTGACAAAAAGTCAGCGTTCGTGGCTTGCAATCGGGATTTGCTAGAGTACCAAACACTCGGGCCCTGTAAAGTGTGGATAGTCTTGAGGAATTGGATAAATCCAACTAGTCGTGGACTAGTTCACACTTCAAACAATTTTTGAAATCCCGGTAAAATGTTTACAAGTCATGTGAAAATTTTCGTGGTTGTCATTTGACAGTAAATTTTGATCGGAGCAGCACTTCCTTTACCTAATTTACCCGCACTGGCCCAAGCACAGCTAATCTAACTCTGCTCTCTCAACCCGTCCCTTACACACGCAGGCATAGCACAGGCTCTCCAGCCGCAACAGTCGCCGTCGTCGGCGGACTTGTTCTCGGCCGCGGCGGCCACCAACCGCATGAACATGAACATGGGCATGGGCATGGGTGGCGACGCGGCGCTGCTCGGCTGGGGCGCCGCCGCCGCCGCTGGATACGGCAGGATAGGCATGCCCGCCGACCCGTGGGGAAGCTACAGGTGGGTTGATGTAGTTGTGGTCAACGATGGAAAAAACACAGAAATTGAACACAGAAACTCATTGAGTTTCTGTGTTTTTGTTTTACACAGAAACACGGAAACTCATAAATTTTGAAAAACTCAAAACTCAAATGAGTTTTTTTGGAGAACACAGAAACACAGAAACACGGAAACACAGAAAAGTTTTTTGAGTTTTTGTGTTTTTTTTAGCGAAGCGGTTGAATGCACATTAATTCAGTTAAACTAAACAAAAAAAGATATGCATGTATACTATGTAAATATGTACATAATGTATTCATATTTTATAATGGTACAAAAAAGAAATTAAAGATGGTGTGCACATCTCATGGTGGATTTGACAATTTAAGTTTCAACATTTAAGTATACCTTATTACCTCAAATTAACCCCCCTCAAAATGGACTGATGAAATAATAAACCCCCCCGGGATGATGTACATCATGTATCCAATGAACACGGTGTATTTATTACTGCTAATTTGAATCACAGCTACACAGACTGTACTAGGTTGTGTAGCTATCTACATGTTTATTTCAAATATATCCTGTTTGTATGCATTTATAACCAGTTTTGGGTACATAAATGCCTACTATTTTCTATGATCCTTACAAAACTTTCTGACAAAATAATAAACCCTCATGGGGGTATTTCAAGGAAATATGGTAGTTGTAGTTCAAATCAATTCCAATTCTTCCATACAGTGCACATCCATTGCAGAATTTTGGAGTACTGTGTAAATTGTCATTCTGGGCAATTTGTTGCTGGTGTTGTGATGTTGATGTCCTCATTGTGGACATTTTTAAAGACTTTTTTCACACTTGAATGAATACACAAATGTTATGTGGCGTTAAAACATGTGTAAAACCAATATTTTATAAAAAAACCACTGTTTCCCGATGAAAATGATGTAAATCAGAATTTTTTGTGGGGAAACTTGAATTTTTTGGAAAAAAAACTCGAGTTTTTTTAGAAAAAACTCAAAGAACTCGAGTTTTTACAAAAAACACAGAAATAAAAACAGAGTTACTCAAGTTTTTTTCGAGAAAAAAACTCAAAACACAGGTATTCATTTTTGAAAAACTCAAAACACAGAAAGTGTTTTTTATTGGAGAACTTACCCATCGTTGGTTGTGGTATTTGCTTGAATAATTCCTCTGGGGAATTATTTACTCGTCAGACTTTTTGACGGGGGAACTATTCGAGGGGATTATTATTCCATCACAATTTTCAAACATGTTACTATCAACGCATTCCAAAAAACTGCTTTTTTAAACACAATAACATGTCATTTTTGTTCAAATTGTGCATAAGAAATTGATCAAATGGCTTAAGGTGGAAACTATTCAAGGGGGTAATTAATTTTTCCTCACTCGTCTTAGAGGGGGAATTATTCAAGCGGAATTATTGACGCAAATACTGTACGTGAAAGGTAGATAATGGTTATGTACCCGGTGCAACTAGAGTCAGCAACGGCTACACATGAATCTTCAACCGCAGGTCGATGAACCCACTATCGGCAACCGGGTCGATGAACCTCTTCGGCGCCACGCCCATGCCGCCCAGCTACCCAGCGTTCAGCTCGTCCGCCAGCAGCGCCGCGTCGCGCAGCTTCGCGCTGTACCCGGCGGCAGCGGCGGCCGCCGCCGCCGCGAACATGCCCTATCCGAAGTGCTTGTGAATGTGAGAGCCTGCGTGATCGATTCTGAGAATGAATGGTTTCTAGTGAGAAATACATACCGATCTACACTTGACAATGTGTTAGATGGGTGTAGAGTGTTTTTGTGAGTTATATAAAATTATACACATCTTGCCGTTCCATGTCTTGTTTATTTTCTTAGGTGCGCTTTCTTGGTTTTTCTTGCTTGAACCGCTATTTCGAAATATTTATTCTCAATTTGCAGATAAATATGTAAATATGCCACATTAGAGTGTGCTGATTTTCAGATGACTGTGACTGTGATTATTCTATGTATTTAATGCAGATAAATACACACATTGTTATACTATTTACAAGCAATTATTTTTGATCAGAAGTCACCGATCTCTCTATCACATTTATGTCGTGCCGTGAATATAAATTCTACGTGCTATCTAGTTATCATATTGCAGTCACAAGATTTCACGCAACACCGGATTGCTATTGATTTATATTATATCTAGTCTGACAACGCATAAAAAATCTCATTAACGTGTCCTATGACCGTTGTTCTCGTCAATTTATGTATTTATTTATTGATGTTCGTATTTATGTATGGTTTATCAATAAATAAACTATTGTTGATTGCGCTATCTTTTCCCACTGCACCTTTTTAACCCTGATAAAATTACAGGACCTGGTTCGAGCTTTTCGGAAATACAAATATTTACTCACCTAGGTATTCTATAAAACACATTTTCAAAAAAGGACAACAAATTACAGATAACGTACCTACTTAGGTACTCAATTGGTTCCCCCTGAATAGTTCCCCTTGTTCAGGTGAGTGAGGAAAAATTATTCACCCCACTGAATGATCCCCGCCTCACAAATGGGTAGGTACCTAAGGTATTAGATCTTAGACTGCAGATCTCAAAAAGCAGTCGATGAAGCTAGACAGTAGTGATGAAATGGCGCCATGGCCATGGCATTGCGCCAAGCCGCCATTGGTGCTAGTTACCCTTTCTGTGGCGCCCTGTTTCCGAATGGGTCCTTTTTCTGGCACCTTTTTCCATCACTACTAGATTTACTACGTTATTTACTTCTGGCCTGATAAATTGAAATTTATATTGAATGGAAATGCATTGCATCCCGTGTGCAATGACAGAATGGAGTGTTCCACAAAAATACCGATGGCAGCTCAACTTTATGCAAATAGATTATGCATTTAGCGTGTTACATATAATGAAATGATAGAAATGTCTTTCAAAAATTTTACGTAATGATTCTCCCTTGGATAATTTCAATCTTGATAAGTTTCCCCCATAATAATTCTGAGGAAAAAATAATAACCCATAACCCAAGGTGAATAAGTGTGTGATATCCATTTGTCTCTTTATTTTTTGAAACTTGTAGTTGTGAACATGTATAATATGTCTATAATATTGGTGTCCGTTCGATGCTGGTACTGGACACAGCAGATAATTCCACATTTCCTGCCAAGCGGCAGCCCCCTTACAAAATTGCGAAGCGCCACCTGCCAGTTTACCTCTCACTTCACAGTGCGGTTGAAAACATCTATCTGAAACAGACGTTGAAACAGACGACACTTGCGAATGTGATGTTTTGTCTGAAAGATGTCATTTCACATGGTTCACGGACGTCACGTACACGTCTCACCTAACAAAGCATTACAGATTGCCTCCAAAATGATATTTTACCAGTATTTAAAACCTTTATCGGAATAAGTCACTTGACAGGGCCTTTTTTACTTCTTACAAGACACATTAATTGGGAATGTGACACTTTAATGGAAACATGGCACTTGACAGGGCATGAAATTGATAAATAACATCAGATCAGAAGTGTATCTGCTGAACGTTTGAATTGAGCCACAGCTCATTTTGATGAGCTAGGTTCTGCTTTTAGAATGAGTGGACAAAGGAGGAATAAATACAATGGTATTAAAGGAACGCTGGGTATTCTCTGCCAACGTTCTTTTCACGTGGGTATTTAGATTTTTGATTTTAAAGCACACGAACAGTAATAAAACGCTCAAAAATTTCAGACAGACATTGCATTAAAATAAAATACCCAAACATTTTTGTATTAAGCATGTGATCTCAAGGCAATCAAAACAAAGGGAGCAAGCATGGAAGCACGCGCACATGCTTCCGCAATTTGATAATGTCAGTTTGCAAACAAACGCAGTCCCCAAAGGACACAAAACCATCTTCATGTCTTGCCTTCGTTATCGCAACTCGCCCACTGCATCACCACACCCCTAGTTCGAATATTAGCACACAGGTCTGGTGTGAATCTATTTACATCGTTTCCGCGTAATTTCACCAGCCGAAAATCAATTTCCCCATCGCGCTTAATGTAGGCGACTTTTTGCAATTACATGGCAGTAAAGGAAAATGAATTAAGCGACTGTTAAATACGTGGAGTGTGTAGGTAGGTGCATATATTTATGCGAGGAAATCCTTTTTTTTAACCATCTCGATTAGTAAGCTCTCAGTTTTTAAGCGAAAGTGTTTCGATTTGTCACCCAGTGTCCCGTTTTTTAAGCCACAGACGAATTTAATTGTTCATTCAGATGGTAAGCCATAGTGCATCGATATTTAACCTAACTGTCTGGGTATTTCAATCAATTTGACAGATCAATTAAATCAACCTGACAAAAACCATGTACCGTATTACCTCTAATATAAGGTATACCTTATATTGTTTTCATCAGATTTTTAGAGCCAAAAGTTATACCTTCTATTAGAGGGTACCTTATATTAGAGGGTACCTTCAATTTTTTGGCCAGATTTTGCATAAATTTAACATGCATAAATTCAATACAAAACGACCTGATCGGTATCGTATTATCGCCGAAGAAGTCGACGAAGAGTTATCGCAGTGCCTTTCGGCACCATTATCATCATTTTCCGCCATGTTTAGCAACCGTTTTTAAGATTATGTGCGGTTTGGCTCGCAGCCAGCTGTATTATATTAGAGGTATGCCTTATATTAGAGGGTACCTTATATTTATTTCGTCACATTTAATATAGCCAAAAGTTATACCTTATATTAGAGGGTACCTTATATTAGAGGGATGCCTTATACTGGAGGTAATACGGTAGCTATACATGAATGGTTAAATAACAGATCAATTTTTCTTGTGTAAGATGTCCTCATTTCTGTTGACCACATCATTTAGTATCACCAAATATATCTTCAACCTCCTTCGTTTGCGGTGCATGGACACATTGCAAAAAATGTTTATTATCTTGCCATGACACAACTCTGCTCCATACATGTGTATGTTCATACAAGGTATGCTTAAATTCAGCTTAAAAACAGAATATCGGCTTGATCATCCACATACAATGGATTAAAAATCAAAATACTTGTATAACATGCTTGCTTTATTATCGACATACTTTGGCTTTATAATCGAGAGCTTAAAATTCGGGAAGGTTGAATATCGCTACACTCTCCATTTATGCGGACGGAAAGCATACCGTCCATGAGCAAAGACCGATTGCGGCCACTCCGCGGGCAAAATGGCGCCGTGAAGTCTTGAAGCTACCGTCCATTCCGTGACGAAGCAGCGGCGACATCATGTTGACGGAACATTTTGTGTCGTCACAAATGTCACCATACTGTTGCGTCACGGCGCCACGTCTCAAATTGAAGCATACCTATTACTAGTTAATGTACCACATACTGGATCAGTGTGCAATTCTCGAGGGAATCAAAGGGTCTCTTTCAGAAACGTTATCTCGTATGTCACTCACAGATCATGTTTTCTATTTCAATCCGCAGTGTTTTCCTACCAAATAGGTAACGTTTGTTTGATTCATATTTTTGCTTGAGTAAATAAAATACTCGCCGCAGTCAACTAGGTAGATCCATCCATAGTTGTTAAAACGTATTTACGTTTCCTCTAAAAAGTACCTGTATTCGTTTTACATGCACTTTTTGAAAGTATTATACTCGAGTAAAGAAAACATATTTCAGATAGACTTTGTCAAGGCACAGATGGAAAAAAGGAGCAAGCTTAAAAATAGGAAAAATAGCCAAAAATGGGTATAGAATTTTTCATCGGACTTTTTTTGAGGGGTGAACTATTTAGTAGTGGGAATTATTCAAAAGGGGGAATTATCCAAAAGGGGATTAATAATTGTAAGATTAATAAGATTTGAAAGCATGTTTCCATTGACTCATTTCATGAAATATGCTTTATGAATTACATACCATGCCATTTTCGATCAAATTATACACAACTTATTTATCATATGCCAAAAGTGAATAATTTGGGTGGGCGGAATTATTTGTACTCACTTGTCTATCAGGGGGATTATATAAGGGGAAATTTTGTATTCACATAAATATAATATAGTGTAAATCCTTGAATAAGACCCCCGGTTGAATAACTCTCCCCTCTTGGTGAAAAGGATACAAATAACTCCCCCCCCCCCTCTTGATATAATACACGAAAAAATAACTCCCCTGGGGTCTTATTTGAGAATTTAAGGTAGGCAAAAATAGCTGAAAATAGGCAAAAAAGAACATGAACTACTGAGTTTGAAGTTAAAAACAAGGAAAAAGCTATGAAAATTAGTGATTGAGTGAAAATTGGGGCAAAATTTCTTTAAAATACCCACTTTGACATTTTCTGAAAAAAGTAAATAGTTTTCTCACATTTACTCATGAGTAAAGTAAAAAAATGGTATACATTTTCTGTACCCAGGTGGTGAGTAAAAAATACTTTGTTTATGCATACTTTGAAAAAAGCTTGGAACTTTTAACAACTCTGAATCCGTCAGCATTTCAATTAACGCGCGGTCAAGATAATTGAAAGCGCGTGAAAAATATGCCGCTACACACACTATTATAAATACTAATGTTATTTTATAAATTTAGTTAACTCATATTTCAGCCTTGAGTGCATCTGAGTTCACTGGAATAAGTTATCTTAACTCTCCGTCAACTGTAGTTCATTCATAGTTTATCCATCAATTTACTCAATTTTGAGTTTACCGGCAGTACACTAGTGTGCGCAGCCCCTCTGATTGCCACTTAATCCTCCGTTAACGAGGCAAAAAAGTTAAAGCATAAAAATATTCAAGGTGCTTTTTTTCACCCTTACTAAAAAACATACAAGATTAAAGGCAGTAAATTAGATGCAACCACCCTCGCATTAACAGGGATAAAACTTATCTTCCACGAAGATCGACTGCGAGATGGCCAGCGGCTCAAATCAAATCCCATGGCCGGAAAACTACACGGAACTAGACGCGACGTTCGACCCATCGACGTTTCAACGTGGTCTCACGTTGGACGACGTGATCAACAAAGCGCTCGTCTTGCTCAACGTGTGCACCATCAGCCTGGGCGGGATGAACGTGCTCCTGGTGGTGGTCATCATGACCAGCTCGACGTTGTACAGCGCCACGAGCGCGCTGCTGTGCGGCGTGCTGGTGAGCAACGCGTGCTACATCCTGCGACTGGCGCACTCGATGCAGCTGTACGTGGAGATCAACGCGCTCACGTGCACCGCCCTGCTGGTCAGTGTCAGGGGTCCCCAAGATTTTGGCCCTCGCGGGGGCTGGATAGATAGCTGAAAAAATTTTCTGGGGGGGGGGGCTGGGGGGGCTTGGGGGGGGGCTCGCGGGGGCAATATATATACGCTTTTTCAGTGCATAGAAGGCCGAAAGGGGAAAAAATCGCTAATAATCAGTTAAAAGTGGCCAAAAGTAGGTTTAAAATGGCTAAAAACAGGCATATAACCATGCATATAGCCGGAGAGCACGATTTCGAAGGTGAAAAACTATAAAAAGATGCAAAAATTAGTGATTTTGAGCGAAAATTGGGGCAAAATTTCTTAAAAACCACTCCAGATAGATAGATAGCTGAGAGCGATTTTGGGGGGGGTCTTTGGGGGTAGTAGGCAAAAATTTTGCCTCGGGATAGATAGATAGCTGAGCGACCTCCGGGATAGATAGATAGCTGACGGATTTGGGAGGGGGGCAGCCCCCCCCCTAGGAGACCCTGGTCAGTGTATTTGGTTTACACGTCAGTTACGTAATGGCGGCCCATAGTTGACATAGTGTATCAACTGGTCTGTGTCAACTCAGATTTCGGCTTCACGTGTCGCAGAGCTATCGTCCAATGCACTTGCCGTAATATTTGTTTTTCAACACTGCCGCGTGCGCATTTGGAGATCGCTCTGAGACATGTGAAGCCGAAATCTGAGTTGAAACAAACCACAGACACACCTGTGTCAACTAGTGTACGGGCCGCCAATGTGTCTACTCCGAACCGATACGATTTCAACTTGAATTTTAAATTATTCACTGTGGGGCCACGTCATTTGGTGCCGATTACTACGGCCCAAATTATCGGACCAGATGAAATGTAAGCACGTAAGTAGAGGTTGAATTGACTGTCTAATAGGTAAACACAGCTTTAGGGAAATCAGTTTTGGCCTCCAGTTGACGATGTCAAAACGATGCATCGCCGTCAACACAAACGCGCTGTAAACACCTGACCAAAAAACTTTCAGCAATTTTACAAGTGTGAACATTTTCAAACGCACACTAACAAATCTAACAACCCCAACAAACAGACAGCGGAAACATGGGGGAAGCTCTCAATCTCCCTCTACACGACGGCGCTACTGGCCTACTCGTACCTGCACACGAAAGCGCGCCGGCTGCACCGGGGCCACGAGGCGGGCGCCCAGCACTGGCCCAAGGTGGTCACCACCATGCTCGTCGGCTGCAGTCTCGTCGCCGTCGCTGGCACATTGCCAGTGGTGCTCCAGGCTAAAGTAGAGGTTGGTGGGCAGTGTGGCACTTTTGCTTTTGTATCAGGCCAGGCGTTATGTGGAACTTTTTGGAGGTCTATGTGGTCATTTAGGATACGCATAGGTTGTCCGGAGAGGACAGAAACATATGCGAAATTGGGTGTCTTGGTGGCTGACATAAATGTGCTTTGTTAGGCGGAGCCGAAACTTATCAAAAATAGCTGAGTTATGCCGTTGGATTCACATCGATACGATAGAGTTTGATGCGCAGTGGGAGCGAAACATGTACATATTTTCTGCACCTAAACTCCATTTGCGAAACGTTTTGAGCTGTAAAAAATTGGTGCTAAAATACGATAATGCGATAATGGCGCTTTTTCTAGCGTTTTTGTTTTACTGATGAAGCAATGCGATACCCTGCTGTTTACACGCGAGAAGACTGCGGCAAAACTCCACGGATTTCCATTGATTTCGTCCTTTCTACAAAATTATGTGTGACTTGTGACGGTGTAGAAGAGAATCACGCTAGTGCCCCCCCCCCCGATAAAGTAATTTATCGTTAGAGGGGTGTGGGTGGATAAATGAGTAGTTTTTAGGATTCCCGACCTAGAGACGCAAAAGAGAAGCCCATGGACTGATACAATGCCCCCGCGGCCCGCACTACTGAAGCCGTTTTATGATTTCCATGGATGATCGCAGACGACACCCACGCAAAGCGTTAACGACGGCAAATTTTTTCGATGTACATGGTCAGGCTGAAAAGTCCCCGGGCAGTGCTCGCCATTCGCGCTGGGGGATGAGCAACGGTCAATTTTGACAGGTTAAGATGTCAGGTGTTTTGAGTTTTCACCCAAAATTTCACCCCACTAGCTGCACCCACTATGAAACTGTGAAGGTTACAATTTCGGTCATTTTGTACTGATGTACAAATGGTGCTCTAGCTCAATGCTGCTTTAAGTTGTGATCATGAAACTTTGGCTAGTGTAAGCCACCAGTGTTGGCAATGTGCTGATAGTATTCAACACTTTCATCAACATCATAGTTATTAAGGTAAAATAAATATGCAGATCAGGGTGATGTGCAAGAAACGTGGGAACTGTGATGGATGTTTTTGGTGATCATCTGAGATAATGTTGTATTGCAGTAATTTTAATGTTGTTTTGTAATGTGCAGTAAATGATTTGTGTGGATAAAATTTCCCTATGTTTCATTACTAATGTGTAGTGGACACATTACCTGTGTTCAACAGTAGTGAGTAGACTCCAAGGGGGGCTATTTTGAGAAGGAGAGGCAGAATGATTTATTTGGTAGTGAGAGTAGTGAAAGTAATGACAAAATGGACTAGGCTTATAATATCATAGCTAATGTTGGTCAGTTCTGGCACATTGCCAATACTGGTGGCTCACACTAGCCAAACTTTCATGATCACAACTTAAAGCAGCATTGAGCTAGAGTACCATTTGTACATCAGTACAAAATGACCAAAATTGTAACCCCCACAGCTCCGCAGTGGGTGGAGCTAGAGGGGTGAAATTTTGGGTGAAAACTCAAAACACCTGATATATTAACCTGTCGAAATTTTATGACTGTAGCTTACCCCTAGCGCGAATGGCGAGCACTGCCTGGGGACTTTTCAGCCGGACCATGTATCTGCTGGCGGAAAAGCCGGTCTTGGAAACCCTTCAAACCATTTACCGTATTTCCTCGAAATACCCCCCCTCAAAATGGGCACTATGAGTTTGTGGTCCGGGAAATGCATAACAGACGTTCAAAACACTTACTGTGTTACGTTAGAACATCGTTTATACCATCTACATCCTTATATAAGGCTGTAAAAACTTATAAATGGTGGTTATTGTTGCATTTTTCACGTTTTTCTCTCAAAATTTTCACTCTGAAAAAATAAACCCCCTGGGGGTTATTCGAGGAAATACGATAAATGTATTCGAAATGGTCCAAAAATTGGAAATACAAAAACTTATTTTAAAAAGCGAAAATTTGGGAAATTTGGAAAAATTGAAAACTCGTTATCTATACCAATGTAAAATTTCAAGAATTTTCTCCGCAGTTTGTCATCGTTAATTCCCGCAACAGCTGGGTATGTGTAGCACCACAGTTCTGCAAATAGCGTGGCAATTTTAGTTATTTATGGCTGCGATACGGTTACACGACAAAAACCATTTCATTCCAAGATAATCCTCTCAAAATTACTGAAAAATACCATAAAAACCCATCAAAAGTAGCCGGGCATCTGTTGCCCGCCCCATTGTGTCCCATGAATGGCACAATGTGTCATGTGAATACCGTTTAGACATAAATAACTAATAAAACATCTACCTAAAAAAGACAGCCGTATAAAAGCAACTAAGAATGAACACTGTTCAGAAACGGATGAACATATTGAATACCGCTATTCGGTTCAACTCAAAAAATGGCATGCAAAAAATACGTAGCATTCTTGCTTCTATGGAGCTTCCTGGTCACACAAAAAGGTGAGACGCAGCATTTTAGTCAATTCACATATTTTATCAAATTTAATCAAAATGTTTGCACCCACACTCAGTGAGCGGCGATTCGAGCGAGGAATCTGATGAAGTAGTGAAATTACTCACAGACAATGAGTACTCAAGGCTGCCCAGCGGGAACGAAACCATGGACCAAGACCTATATGATTTGAGCGGAAATGCAACATTTTACGGATATAATTGCACAGATAATGCAACCGGATTGAATTACACTCTGAGCGGCAATGGAACATTCGATGGATACAATTGTACGGGTTTGAATGACACCATGGATGACCTTTATGGAACGAATGACACCATGGATGACCTTTATGGAACGAATGACACACTGAGTGATCTTTCCGGGATGAACGAGACAAAGCACGAGTGCCACTGCGACTCGAGCGAAGAGAGCTCCAGCGAGTCCAGCGAGAAATCAAAGGCCAAATGCGACCATGTCCATGAAAAATCCAAATCCAAGTCTAAATCGTCAGAAAGCAAGGAAAATGATAGCAAGAGCAACGAAAATAAGAGTAAGAGCAAAGAAAATAAGAGTAAGAGCAAAGAAAATAAGAGCAAGAGCAAAGAAAATAAGATCAAGAGCAATGAAAATAAGAGCAAGAGCGAAGAAAAGAGCAACAAGAGTAAGAGCAAGGAAGACCACAGCAGGAGCAAAAGGGAGGACAGCAGCAAAGACAAAAGTAAGGAGAAAAAGACAGGAAACCAAAAGCCAAGGGGGAAACCTTGGTGGGTCACACTAAAAGAGAAAAGAGCCAAAGAGAACAAAAGCTCTGGTAGTTCAGAAGCCAAAGAGAACAAAAGCTCTGGTAGTTCAGAAGATTGGTCTACATTGTAGATATTTATAGTGCCTTTATTTATTTATTTTAAACACATGGTTGTGATTCTGAATCGTCAACGTCATTTATCGTGCCAACAATGACAAAGATTTTTAAAAACACTTCCTGTGTTGTGAGCTTTCATTTAGGTTCTTTGACCTATATTTATGTTCTTTGTTGTTGCTTTCTGTCTTGAAATTTGAGTAAAAGATGCCATAAACGCATTCAACGCACTGGAAACATTCGTTTTTAGTAAATATTGTGTTAAAATAATAAAAACAAAATACCTACAACACCACGAGACACGGAGATGGAACAGGAGATATTTATAACATTTTAACACATTCTATCGAACAAGTGTTTGCAGGGGTTAATAAGGGGGGTGGGGGTGGAGGAGTGGTTACCCCCCAAATACACCAGCTATATATCTATCCCGGAGGCCGCTAAGCTAAATATCTACCCGGAAGCAAATTTTTTCGCTACTATTCCCTGACCCCCCCCCCCCAATCGTCCAGCTATCTACCTATCTGGAGCTATTTTTGATAAATTTTGCCCCAATTTACACTCAAAATCGCAACTTTTTTGCCTTTTTATAGTTTTCACCTTCAAAATCACTAGTTCATATTGTAAACACCTTCCCGGTCACGTCCGGCACCCTATTTTTGATCTTACTTGTGACGCCCTATCTCCAGTTCTAGGGCGCGCCTGAAGCTGAAACTTGGGGTATGTATTGGTGCAACCCCCCTCTACTTCGCATGAATTTGGGGGGTCGCGGCGACCCCTCTCAGGGTGGGTCGCCCTAAGTGCAAATTTTTTTTGGCTTTTTTGGTGTCCCACAGCAGGTCCGGCACCCGCTGATTTCTGAGCTGTGGGAGGGGTATAAACCTAAAATTTTGGGTATGTGTTACCAACACCACTCCCCTACTATTCACCATTCAAAAAATGTTAGATAAATGTGAAAAAGTTCTAAAAAATTATCTTATTCTCTAAAAAACACCACTCCAAAATAGATGGATGGCAAAAAAATCACTTTTTGGAACTTTTTTATTAGACACTTGAAGAGCTGGTTTACAATACTTTAAAGGGAACAGTTTGAGGTTTAAAGTTATGTAAAAAACCATACCTCTAAAATGCATGCATTGCAAAATTTACTTGGGGGGAATTTCAAAGTGTAAATTTTGTAAATTTTTGTTTCTGCAATGATGTCATTATGATGTCATAAAATTCACCCTGAGTAAATTTTTAAATGCAGGCATTTTAGAGGTATGGTTCTTTACATGACTTTAAGCATCAAACTGTTCCCTCTAAAGTATCGTAAACCATCTCTTCAAGTGTCTAATAAAAAAGTTCCAAAAAGCGAATTTCTTGTCATCCATCTATTGCGGAGTGGTGTTTTTTTATAGAATAAGCGAATTTTTGTTAAAAAATTTCACATTAATCTCACATTATTGAATAGTGTATAGTAAGGGAGTGGTGTTGGTAACACATCCCCAAAATTTTAGATTTGTACCCCTCCCACAGCTCAGAAATCACGGGTGCCGGACCTGCTGTGGGACACCAAAAAAGCGGGAAAAAATTTTGCACTTAGGGCGGCCCATCCTGAGAGGGGTCGCCGCGACCCCCCAAATTCATGCGAAGTAGAGGGGGGTTGCGCCAATATTTCCCCCAAGTTTCAGCCTCTGGGGCGCTCTAGAACTGGGGATAGGATGTAAGAAGTAAAATCAAAAAATGGGTGCCGGACGTGACTGGGAAGGTGTTTATTGAGTAGTTGATTGAACTTACTCAACTAAATACTACAATATGTTTACTACTTACCCCCGCCAGAATTTTTCAGTTGTCTATCCCTCCGGAGGAGCAATTTACTATCTTTATGAACCCCCGTTCGTATTTTATTCGTGCTAATTAATAAATTCAGGTGAATGTTTAAAACCATTTCTGCACACAGATACCGTATTACCTCGAAATACCTCCATGGGGGTTTATTATTTCGCCAGCGAAATTTGAGGGGGGGTTAATTCGAGGGGGGGGGGTTTATTATTTCGCCAAAAATTTTCGTGAAATTCATACTTAAGAATACGCCTTTTCTTACACAAAAACGGTAATAAATGTGAGAAAATAGGTCATATTGGGGCTATATATGTACATCTGTACACAAATGAGCGTATAAGTGTAGCTGCGATGAAAATAAGTAGTAATAAATACATCATGTACATTGCATACATGATGTACATCATTCCGGAGGGGGGGGTATTTCGAGGGGGGGTTTATTATTTCCCCAGCCCATTTTGAGGGGGGGTTAATTCGAGGGGGGGTTAATTCAAGGGGGGGGATAATTCGAGGTAATACGGTATTTAAAAAAACAAGAACAAAAAAACATACAAATCAATAACAATAAACATCAATAATAACATAGAGCATAAATATATTTTGAAAATAGTCAACTGACGCACACTGCAAATGAGGATACTCTTGTTATGCGAAATTCCAGATATCTAATGTAGGTACATCAGTTTAGGAATGCGAGGGAAAGGCTTTTTAGCGCATAGACAGCAGAAATGGTTTACCGAAATAATGAAAACTCACAAGCCAGCTTTGAATGCATTTGAGTTTACCAGAATGATGTGGCCGTCAACCACAGTTGATGATGATCAAAAATAACTGTTTTCGGTAAACTCGAATGCATTCAAAGCTGATTTATGGGTTTTCGAAATTTCGGTTGAAAACTACTGTGTAGGCATAATCAATTCAAGCACAATTTTCATCGCACAATGAGCTAAGCTCATTCACGCTTACAATTCACGCTAGCCGTTAAGCCTGGAGCGGGCCGCTTGATAGGCTACGAATGGGACTAATATCATGCACATTGTGTCCTACCACATACCGCCCAAAGCCGTTCCCATCCACGAAAAAGCCGCGCCCACCGAATAACAAAACGCCCAAGTGCCACTCCCAGACCATGGAAAAGATCCTGCAAAGTGTCAAAGACCCTATAAAATGTCATGTGTCATGTAAAAGACCCCGTAAAGTGTCATGTGTCCAAATCTTGTTTTATCATATCCAAATCTTATGCTTTGTATTCAAATTTTACTTTTAACATAAGATTTGGACACAAAAACGTAAGATTTGGATATGATAAAATAAGATTTGGATACACATAACACTTGACACATTACATTTTACAGGGTCTTTGACACTTTACAGGGTCTGGGAGTGCCCCGAGAACATCCACACCCCTGACCCCAAACAAATCGCCGCAGGTACTCCGCGTGATGTACACCGAGCAGCACTTCGTGGTGTACTACTGCCGCACTGAGTGGCGCGCCGAGATGTACTACATCCTGTACCAGCTGCTGTGCTTCGCCACCTACTACACCCTGCCGCTGCTGTGCATGTGCTTCTGCTCCATGGACATGGCAAACAGCTTGACGCAGAAAAATGGTTGGATTGTTGTGGGGGTGTTTTGAAGTGGATCAATGATTGACTCTCTTGACAGGCATGGAATGAATCACAATGAAAGCAAGTACAGCAGCGTTAAGGCAAACCTTATTTCATATTTGTCGATAGGATTTTGTGGCAGGAAAGAATAAGATTATTGTGGCATGCCAAAGATAAGAAGTTTCATGGAGTTCGAAAGGGATACGATTGTTCAGTATTTCAGAATACTCCACACAAACGCATCAAAACGCGCAGACTGCAGCACTTCACGAGAGCCCATAGCCGCCGCACCACCGATGGCATTCGACGGCAGCAAAGTGGCGTCCATACTCACAAAACTCTACATAATCGGTGAGCAGTGACACTTCCCACAACGGAATTGAGAAACAAGTCACGTAAACTACATTTCGGAATAAAATGACAGTGTGGACGCCGGACTGGGTGCAGCGCATATTCGAGTGCGTCGTGCCGCTGCGGGTGCACTCGCTGCCGGGATGGCTGGAGATGTTGATCAGCGGCCTGAACCTGATCACCTACTGGAACAGCGCCCTGTGCCCCCTGCTCACGGTTGTATATTACCCTCCACTCAGGTAAGTGTTTAGATTGATGAAATAATCAGAGAAATCAGGGGGTGTCGCCAAACCGAACTTGAACTGACTATTTTAAAATTGTGTCAAGCAGCCCCCTCCCCCGCGCTCAAAAATCCTGAATACGTCCCTGCCCTAGAGGTGATTTCTGAGAAAAATAGGAATATCCTCCACACCAGTGATTAAAAATAGTTGTTTAAAAAATGGGAGAAATTAAAAAATCGAAAACATGCCAACAATCGATATCCTGTTCTATCTTTTTTAAAGATACCGAGAGTCACGCAAGGACCAACGCAGGCAGACCTTCCAACGAGTGTGGAGCTGCAGTAAAAACCTGTGCCCCAAAGCCATTCATACGCCGCACAAAGCGCTGCTCAGCCACAATGAGACCCTCAGCCCAACAATTTCCGCCCACCAAAATGGAGCCCCTTGGGTGGAAAGGAGACGAAATGGAAGGAACTACCATTATGATCAGTGTGATCAAGACGACTGCGAACTGTATTTGGAAGCGTGCGAGAATGGGTGCAGCTTGGGAAGATCTCATAGTGGACACGTGGCAGGATATGTTGAATGTGTGGTCTGATTTGTAGATTAATCAGGTGCCACTCCCAGACCCTGTAAAATGTCGAATGTCATGCAAGTGTCAAAAGTCATAGAAAATGCCCTGCAAAATGGCAAACGTACTTTTGCCAGTTTACAGGGCATTTTCCATGACTTTTGACACTTTGCATGACATTTGACATTTTACGGGGTTTGGGAGTGCCCCCAGTAGTCTGATAAATTTAGCATGGCATGTAAATATTTGAATTAGATTTGATCAACGGTGGTACAGTCTCTGAAGCAAATAAACAATTAACGCCAAACACGTCTCAATCGAATTCATCACTTTATTTGGCGCACAAGTCAAGTAGAAAAGCTTAACTACCGGATGGGTGTGATTGCAGGAAAACAGTTTTCGGAGTAAATGGCAAAAAGTTTTCTATTTTCTTCATAAAATAATGAAAAATCTTAGTTTTGAATCGAAGGTGGGAGAAGATAAATACAGAATATAGTGAAATGAACAGGCTTTCCGGGTGGTAAATTTTATTTTAAAAATGGGTGCAGTGTAGAATGTGCAGCGTTGTCTACGGACGGAAAGCAAATCACGAGAAAGTCTAAATCGAAAATCGAAGTCCAAAAATATGTGGATTTACAGAAAAATCAAAAAGATGTGCGGTATCTACTGCTAAAGTGACGGGATTCGGTGTATTTCAACTGCACATTACGGCTTGAGCGATTACAATTTAAAGACTTTGGTAAAATAAGCTTCAATGTATAAGCTATACTATGGCAACCCTTTCTAAACTAATAAAATATTTACAGTTCCAGTTCACTTTGATACTGTTCCGCGGTTATTTTTCACTCGCCAGATTCTGCAGACGCTTTGGTTTCCTGTCGGATTGGAGAGGGGTTAGACTAAACCGAAAAGCCTCCAAGAAAGTGAGCGGGGCATGGGTAGGAAAAAAACCGACAAATAACCCAAACATACTTAATGACATCGGTCAACTAATGACGATCTGTCAACTAATGACAGAATGGGAACACTAATTGCCCCGCCCAAAAAATGCTATCACACTATTTACATGTTTCAAATACTTTCTCCAGTATTCGGTTCGGTAGTCACAGAGCCTCGCTCTATGGCACTCAAAAAATTGGCGAAAATCGGGTAGCGTACGCAAGACAAACAAAAGCCCAGACCAGAGGCAACAATGTCCAGTGCAGAATTTAACCGAAACACGACAAACTACTGGACTCACAACATGGCCGGATGGTGCACGTGCTCGTCGTTCTGCCTGGCGCCCAGCTGCTTCAACAGCTTGCTGCTGCACGGCGACATGCAGCTCGTGCCGTCCGACGGCGACTCGGTACCGATCAGCGCGCGCAGCTGCCGCGTTCGGACCACCGCCGGCGTGGCCACCTGCGCGTTCCAAATGTCAGATAAAATGTGCGACAACGGGCTCAGAAAACCGAAACACAGCGAAACACTCAGCGGCACAAGAAAACTCAGTTTGGCAAAAGTGCCAACAATGCGGTAAGCCGGCAGCCAAACATGAAAAATTCACCTTTTTCGGATCAATAGTCGCCTTTGCGCCATCGTCTCGTTCCGCTTGGTCCATTTCGACATCGTGTTCACCAACGTCATCGGGTTCGTTATGCAACTGCAGCGGTTCGGGTCTGCCGCCCTTCTTGGAGCGCGTGTTGTCCGACATTTCCTGGTTAAAGAGTTAGTTTGACGACTCTTCAAATTGGACGGGTCAGAGATAACTTTTTTCGTTTTTCGTTTTGCAGTGTAGGATTTTGAATTGCGCCGGTTGTTTGATGCGTTTTCCCGCCTTGATTCACAGGGAATATTTTGTGTCGTAAAAGGGACAAGATGTTCTTCCACTGTCTCGTCCGAGTAAGTAGAAAAACGTGCTCAAATGCTCGAGTAAGCTACACTGCCAGAATCCACCCAGTTGGTAAAATAGTTGATACTTGACGTTTGCTCTCTGTAAATATTGCGTTGTCTAGTGGCGACGATGCTGTCATTTGGAACAGTGCCAAATTATCATTTTTGCATGATCGTTTCACGCGGCGGCGCCGTTACTTCTATTGTATTCGACGTTTTTCAGCGTTTGCTGTTTGCCAACGTGGTTGTTTTATCGATGTATTAAACACTCATTTCCATGCCTCTTATTTCGTACCGTTGGTATATTTACATTTACATTATACATTTACATATATAGGGTGGTGTTTCTCCCTTGGAGATGTTCATTCTTGGATTTCCACAATTCCGAATAAAATTGCAAAAGTGTATTCAATTTAAAAATTTATATCATAAACTCGCCTGACTTAAATGACCAAACAACAATAGTAAAAAATGGCAAAGCACTGTTGAATAAATACGTAACCCGTTTGACAGGTGAAATACAGGTTTAGATGAACAATTAAGATAAATATGTAGACTAGTTTAATAAAGGCTTGGCTGGGGCCAGTTCCGCAAATGGAGAAGTGGGAAGTGAGAAGTAAAATGACAAAAGCGATATAAATTGAAAAGCAAAATGCAAAAGCGAAGAGAAATTATTGTTCATTTCTTTTTTCTTACTTCGCTTTTGCCAATTTACTTATCATTTCACTTCACTTTTGCCATTTTACTCCTCGCTTGTCCAGTTGCGGAATTGGCACCTGGAGTAGGGTTTGCCTAAATGTTTAACATGGACACTTTTCTTCGGTAGTAGTGGCAACAGTTCAACTGTTTAAGTATTTTTATAAATGTGTATACCGTATTTACTTGAATAATCCCCCTTGAATAACTCCCCATGTAAGACGATTGAGGAAAAAATGACCCCCTTTGAATATTTTCCCCCCTTAATGCATATGATCAATTTGTTAATTTGAATCTGTATAAAAATAGCTTGTTGTTGTTTCAATAAAGCATATTTTGTTGAATGAGTTGATAGAAACATGCTCAAAAACTTTGACGAAAAGTAATCTCCCATTGAATAACCCCCCTTCAAAAGTTACCCCCTCAAAAACGTCTGATAAAAAATTATCGCCCAGTAAATCAAGGGGGAGTTATTTCGAGAAAATATGGTATTGCATTTTGTCAAACCAGATATTGTAAAAGGAGAAATGTAAAATGTAAAACGAAACACATTTTATGTGAAATATTAACACAGGTAAATACCACACAAAATTTTATGTGGTATCGAACATCTACATCAAACATTTATGTACATAAATATTAATGTACCGTATTTCCTCAAAATACCCCTCCCCCTTGATATACCCCCCCCCTCGTTTGACCCCCCCTCTCGAGACCACTATGAAAAATCACCCCCCTCGAAATACCCACCCCAGATTGAGTGTGAAGAGAACGTAAATACATGACAAATACTGCAGTATGTGTTCTGCGTAGTGCAGAACACACGTTAAAACAGTGTCGGAATCACGTTAGAACAATGTTTATACCATCTACGTACTAATATTAGTCTACAGGAGTCTATCCGTGTCAGTTATTGATGCATATTTCTACCCCAGCGCACATCACAAACAACGATTTTGTACTAGGATTTCAAAAAATTACTTGCGAAATAATACCCCCCCCCCTCGAAATACCCCCCCCCCCCGCCTCTCGGGAGCACTATGAAACGGGGGGTATTTCGAGGAAATACGGTAACATGCCCTATATTTCTTATGTTTGATGCAACTGAAGCTTTTGACGATCGCTACAATGAGAAACTAACCTTTTTTGGGAAGCCAAAACGCATTCTAATGCCTATTCTAGCTTCTTATTTTTTATACTATGGACCCAAGGTGGGAACAAAATTTTTCAACAACAAGATTGATTAAAAAAGCCTGCATCAAACATAATAATTATGAGCCAAGCGGTATAAAATAAAATTTTATTGAATATCACTAGTGCACATTTGTGCAGTTGGACAGGAAATGTTGTTAGCTCGAGTAACTTACTGCTATAAAATTTTGGAGAGATCTTCATGGGCGAAATGTAACTACGTACGTAAATACGTTACGTTACGTCTCTTTGGATCAGTGCCAACGTCACGTTCAGCATTTGATGCACGCGAATGAGGGTGACGTGCGCGTTTTATCTGGCTGTTTACCGACTTTTTCTAACAGAAGAGCGCCTTTCTATTTTTACCTGCCGTTCTATTGAAGGTGTCGTTCTTTTGGAGGCTGCTGTTCTGTTTCTTTCACCCTTTTTTAAATTCAGTTTTCATTTGAACAAATTTTCATTTCAATATCAGAGCAAGAATAGTTAGGTAATTTGATATCAATATTTGAATGTTTAGAATGTTCTCACCATCTATTTTTCATATTTTTTGTGTTTTGGCAATCTTCCAACATGATTTCTACTCGCGGTTTTATTGGAGGCTGCCGTTCAATTGGAGGATGCCATTCTATTGTTTTCGTGAGTGCAAAAAGCACCAAAACCTGCCGTCCTGTTGGAGGTCCCCTCTATTGCAGATATGCCATTCTATTAGAAGAAATATGGTAATTTCGGATACCTAATTTTGTAGCAATCAGTCACTCGAGCTAACGATTTACTAGGCACTTCGCTCTACTGAAATTGTTTAAGTAGGTATTTATAAAAGGTATGACGTGACGAGATTCTTTTGTTTGAATGTTGACTTCACAGGAAAAGTCACTTCACTACATATTTACCTACCTATACATACACGGTCCAACAGTACCCACTCTCACGTTACAAAACCTGTAACTCAGCTCACCTACCACCTTCCAACATTTTTCTCAACTCATTTCTCCCCGGCTCGCCCCTTTTCCCATCCAAAGTCGTCCACACGGCCAGTGCGCAGCGTCTGGTGCCGCTCGGTGCCGAATTGGTGCCGCTCGATTCTGGTGCCGGCGCTGGCGCAATTACCCTGGTCACACCGTGGGGTTGCGACGCGTGGAAACCGACTAGGCGCCCGCAGCGGGGAGAAACTGTCGCCTGGGTTTGGGCGAGGATTGGTGCGTCACTTTTTACTGTGTTTACTCAATGCGGAATGTGGCCTGTTGGAGTGCAAACTGCAAATGCCTCTAGTAAACACCTTCCCGGACAAGTTCACCACCCAATTTTTTATTTCACTTCGGATGTAATATCTCCGTCTATGAGGGTGTTATAAAGCTGAAACTTTGAATAAATAAAGTTGTAACACCCCCTACTCTGCTTCAATGAGGGGAGGTGGGGCGACTCACTGCAGGGTGGGTTGTGGGTCGCCACAAGTTCCAAACAAGTTCTCCACCCACTTGATTAGCTACACTTCGTGGGTCGTATCTCCAGCTATGAGTCTGGTATGACGATGAAATTTGGGGGATCTTTTGCTAACAACCCCCCTTACAATAAACCAGTGGGGCTGCCTGCCAGTGACCCACTACAGTATGCGTTGCTGCATGTACAGTTGTTCATTTTTTTCAAAACAACCGAAGCGTCCCAAACAAGTTTGCCACCAAACTGCACTATAAAAAATGTTGTGAGAACATACCTGATAAAAATTTGAGTCAGATTTGAACCCTAATACTGCTATTAAGTATTTTTCAGTAGGGCACCCACCTCGTCCCATAAACAGCCGGCCGAAAATTCCACTTTAAACCAATTTTTTGTTTCACACTTAAAAAGTTGGTTTACAAAGTTCACTAGGGAAGGGTCCAATGTTCAAAGTTACGTAAACAACATGACCTCTAAAATGCCTCCATAAGGAAATTTATTTGGGGTGAAAATTATGATGTCATAATGACATCATCACAGGAACAAAATTTGACAAAATTTTCACTTTTTCATTCACCCCAAATAAATTTCCTTATGCAGGCATTTTAGAGGTTATGTTGTTTACATAACTTTGAACCTTAAACCCTTCCCTAGTGAACTTTGTAAACCAACTTTTTAAGTGTGAAACAAAAAATTGGTTTAAGGTGAAATTTTCAGTCTGCTGTTTATGGGACGGGGTGGGTGCCCTACTGCAAAAATTTTAATGAGCAGAACTAGGGTTCAAATTTTATTCAATTTTATATCAGGTACGTTCTCACAACATTTTTTTATAATGCAGACGGATGGCGAACTTGTTTGGGAGACTTGGGTTGTTTGAAAACAATGAACAACTTTATATGCGGCGACCCATGCTGTAGTGGGTCGTCAGTCGCCACCCACTGGTGAATTGTTAAAGGGGGTTGTTTGCAAGACATCCCCCAAATTTCAGCTTTCTATCGCCCACACAGCTGGAGATATGGCCCTCATAGTGTAGTTAATCAAGTGGGTGGTGAACTTGTTTGGGACACCGAAAAAGACAAAAAAATGTTTGCATGTAGGGCGACCCACCCTGTAGTGAGTCGCCGCACCTCCCCCATTAATACGGAGTAGTGGAGTGTTAGGACTATATACCAACCAAATATTAGCTTTATACGATTCCCATAGCCAGAGATATTGCATCTGAAGTGAAATAAAAATATGGGTGGTGAACTTGTCCGGGAAGGTGTTTATTTATATCCAAATTATTAAGTGAAAAGTAAAGCTCTAAGTTTATCTGTACGTGTTTTCAGCGAATTCGAAACTTTGTCTGGCATAGACTGGGGATTTGTCACTTGAAAACCGTTAGACCGGTACTTCATTATCCATGAAACCATTACTTCTGTGCTTTGTATGTAGTGATGTAAAAAGCGCCAGGACTTTGGCGCCAAGCGTAACTGGCGCCAGATCAAAATAGCGCAAAGCGCCGATAGCGCCATGGCGCTTATTGTTTCGGCGCTAGCGCCAGGCGCTTTGTTCCTGGCGCCACGTAAAAATGGCGCCAGGGGCCTGAACCGCCATGGCGCTTTTCCAAACCCGAGCGCCGAGCGCCAATAGCGCCGCGGCAGCGATATGGCGCTTTTACATCACTATTTCTATGTGAATCCATACCTGCGTCTTCCCATCATCATCTGCGAAGAAAAATGTGCCTCCTTCAAAATCATCATTCAAGTAGACCATGGCAGTGAAATCTCGCCAGTAGAATGCTGGCGGTTTTCTGATGCACCGCAGTTTTGAACTGGAATCCCATAATGATTCATCCATAAAACAGTTATCGCCGTGGATGCCATGTGATAGTTGGTCACTATTTTCTGTTAGAAAAAATGAAATACATAAAATCCAAAGAGTTTATGTCTGAGTCTATCCGGGAGCACTCCCAAGGCCACTCAGGGAGCACTCCCAAACCCTGTCAAATGACAAATGTTAAGCAAAGCGCCAGAAGTCATGTAAAATGCCCTGTAAAATGAAAACTTCCGTTCGCCATTTTACAGGGAATTTTACATGCCTTTTGACAGTTTCCATGGCATTTGGCACTTCACAGGGTATTTTACAGAGCGTCCAGTGTGTCGAGTTTATCAAAGAAACTCACTGTTATCACTCAACACTCTGCGGCACGCGAGGTGAGTGTAATCCAGGTACAATTGGTTCAGGCCAAAATACTCTTTGAGCAGTTCAGCCACGGCATCCGTTGCCATTAGGTAGAATGCAGCATCTTCTTTGTTTAACTTGCCCTCGGCCACGAGCTGCCATAAAAATTGACACAATTGATACGAGCAAGTGTGTAAAAGTGGATACTTTAATTGACCCACTTTGACCATGTTTTCCACAGAAACTCCTTCAAACTGTTCGTGTCGCCCGTGAGGCTTTTTCTTTCCGTAATAGCCGTCACCCGGCCGGGCGAAATCCTGCGATATTTAAGGCAAGCTAAACAAAAGAACGATAGTAGATGCAAAGTTATCGCGCCCACAAAGAAACTTGCAGCAATTTTCATGATCGTTTTGCATTGATCCTCTGTAAGCAATTTTTCTCCCATGAATCTTTGACTATGATTGAGAGCACTTTCCTTGTGTGTAATCTCGAACTGAGGGAAGTTCCTCAGTTTTATGCCGGACGCTTTCGGCGCCCACTCCGGCCCGAAGTTCACCTTGTGAATTTCCTGTGCGGGTGAGTTTTGTCCTTTGGTGCAGTCGATGTTTTAGTAGCGAATAACGAATTAAAAAAAAATATTGAGAAACATCATGTGAGATCGGACAGGACGCTGTGGCGCACTAAAGTTTGATATCAAACCACGATATTGAAAGTGCACACTCAAACCCTGTAAATACAATCGATTTACATCGCAAACTAAAAATTTTGACTTGTCAGAGATCGTTTTTGTAATCACTGGGGTGAGGTTGCACTTTATCTACACGTTATACGCAAGGGTTCAACAGAGGGTCAGGGTAGGCCGATCTTTCCAGTTATCTTTTTATCGAAATTTCTTCCAAAAAATGCCCAAAATTCTGTCCTTTTTGCCCCCTCTCGGCTATTGATCTAGGCAGGAGAATTTTTAAAAGATAGAACAGAAAGGTCATGGAAGTACACGAAAATGGGCCAAATTGAACAAAATTATCCCTTGTAAATTAACAGGTAGCATACCGTATTTCCTCGAAATACCCCCTTGAATTGCCCTTCCCTCGAAATACCAACGACGTTTGGTGACATTTATTACCAGTCTTGAGAAAATGTAAAAGCCCATTCTATACTATGCCCTTGACAAAAATTTATGGCGAAATAATACCCCCCCCCAGCTCCCTCGAATTACCCCCTCAAAATTTGCACTGAAAAAAACCTCCCTGGGGGTATTTCCAGGAAATATGGTACATTTTTAAAAAAAGAACCTTTCTTGACTGTTTCGGCTAGGCAATTCTCGGTGAACACCTGACATTTTAGTTTGTAAATGAACATCTGTATTTCTTATGTAGCGAGGACGCCATCTTGCCAACACACAGGCGTCACTCCAAAATGTTCTACAACAATCCATTAGAGAGGGGGTCCAGCTATCCCATCTAGTGGCCGCAAAAAATGTACTGATATTTTTAAAACAAATATTGAGGCATCGGGGTTGAGCGATGCATGTAGGTATTTCAAATGCAAATGTATATTATATTTATTTGCAATGTGATAAACGATAACCCAACTTCAGAGCGCTACAGTGTTTTTCAACTAAAATAACACATTTGACCAGCTAACCTCCTCCCACATAAAAATACATCACAGCAAAAATGTTCAGAAGTCAATTTCCTTGTGATGAAAGCACCAAATCGCACAGCAGTGGCTGGGAAATGATAGAAATAAAGCACAAAAATGGTACAAATAGATACATAAACAATGAACAAGCAAATAATGAAATGTTTCAGTTGGTAATTTTTCTCCATTCAACAGTGTCAATTGCATTTTTCTCAGGTGTAGCGCGAAGTTTATTAAAACAAATACATGATCTGAAACATTCATGTTAGTGAGATTCAAAATCATGTTTTGGCAATAATTAGCAAGAAGAACAGAAAAACCTCCTAAAATCTAAATAGAAACCCACTGTGCACAGAAAATAAGCACAAAAGTGTATTAGGCATTAAATAAATATTATGCAAGCACCCTGTATTCAAGCAACCATTCAACAAAAGGCACCCTAAAAAGGAATCAAAGCTCATCATTCATTTCATTGAAACTCACGGGCAACTTTTCATCCTCAGCATCAGAAGTTTCAGAATCACTGTCATCTGACTTAAATTTGGCCCATTCTTCACTGGTGTATAGACCATGGGCAGTGGCGCTTTGCAAATCTGCTATTCGGAGCATTTCATAATCTTTCTTTGTAGGTGCCGTCTGCATGTATTACAGTTAGCATTATTAGCATTTCAAATTTCTTTTAAATTCTATACAAAGGCTATAGAATTTGATTCAACCCACCATTGCACCACTATAGTCAGTCTCAAAGAGCTCTTGGAACTTCTGCAGCATGTACCTGTCTGCGCTGTGAGCAGACAAAAATGTGACTGCATTCTGCAAAATATAAAGAACAGTAGATTTTGTCTCAACTCCAATGAATAGTCAAAATTAATGAACAAACGTGGTCTGGCACAAAGAGGTCAGCTGAAGCCCTGTGACTTTTGATGTAAACCTGCTTGTTCTGTTTCATGTTCTTGTCATCAGGGTTCAGAAGCAGAAATGTCTCCACTGCACCGCAAGACATCTGCAGTTGATCGCCTGGGAATAAACATGTCATTTAAACATGAATAAATGGCCCAAAACAAAATGCAAATAAATAGAAACCAACTGTGGAAGTAACTGATTTGGAGATAATTGTAAATCAGCGGTAACATGTCTGGAATGTGGTTACCCCTGATGTAGCTCAGTTTGTCCACACACTGTAGACGGCACTTCAGGATTGACGCGTACATCACTAAAAGGAAAATCGTTGTTGCACTTGCAAGTCATAAATATTTATAAGCAAAATGTCACTGGGACTAAAAATATGGGACCAAATATTTTGGATGTTAGCCAAATCACAGGGTGTTAATCAAATGTTAGCCCATGTTTATTTACCGAATTTCCTCAAATTACTTCCCCTTGAACTGACCTCCCTCAAAATACCCCCGCATCTGAGCAAGCCAGGGGTATTCTAGATTTTGACCCTCCAGGGGGTTGGATAGATAGCAAATCGCTTCAGAGTGATAGATAGCTGAAAATTTTTCTGTGGGGTTTGGGGTTGGGGTTTGGGGGGGGGGTTCGCGGGGGTTCAATATATAGGCATAGAAGGGAGGAAAAGGGGAAAAATCGCTCAAAGTAGGTGAAAAATGGCTAAAAATGGGTATATAAGGACATATAGTACTAAAAATAACTGTAAATAGGCAGTTAGACGTGTGAACTAGTGATTTTGGAGGTGAAAAACTATATAAAGGTATGGAAAATAGCGATTTTGAGCGAAAATTGGGGTATAGTTTCTCAAAAATTGTTCCAGATAGGTAGATAACTTGGCGATTAGGGGGGTTTAGGGGATAGTAGCCCAAAATTTTGCCTCCGGAATAGATAGATAGCTGAGCGGCCTCCGGATAGATAGATAGTTGGGCGGTTTGGTGGGGTAACCCCCCCCTCCCAACCCCCTCCTTTCCTACCCCTGAAGCAAGCTGAGGAAAAGATAACCCCCATGAAAAATACCCGCATCTAGAATAATGTACATCTCGAATAAGCCCCCCTCCAATAAACTCAAAATTTGTTGTCGAATTAACCCCGGGGGTATTTCGAGGAAATGCAATACGTATTGTGTGTGTGTTAACCATTTCAATGTCCCCCAGATTGGAACTAACTGGCAATCTTAGAGTACCAATCATGGACCATGCGATTTTCCACATTCCTATCAAAAGTTTCATCGCACATCAGCCGGCAGTTGCGTATTTCAGCCCACAGAGAATCGAGCGTTTCACGCATAAGCTGAATGCTCATGAAATAGTCCTTGTCCTCATAGGCTTCCACCCCCGATTGAAATGATTTCTGAGTTGCAGGATTGTGCAATATGGTACTTCAAATTTTTTTTGAAAAACAATTTGCCTTGAATGGGTGAAATATATTTTATTTTACCTGATATCCCCTTTCTGCCAAATCGACCAGGTGTTCCTCTTTGAAGTGGTTGTGCTTCATGTAATATCCAAGATTTTCACTCATTAGTTGGTTGCCAGGATTCCTGACGAGATATGTGTACGCGTGCTTCACAGCGTGCTCTATTTGATCCATCTGAACGAAGGTACTATTATTGCATACCGCATTTCCTTGAAATACCATCCTTGGATTAACCCCCCCCCCTGTAATACCCCCGCCCGGGTCTGAGCGTGCTGAGAAGAAAATAAATCCCTCTCGAAATACACCCGTCTGGAATGAAGTATGTATGTATGCTACACGATGTATTTATTTATTGGGGCCAATTTGCATCGCTGCTTTACATATGTACCTACACTAGACTAAGCACGTTGGTACGTCCAAAAAGGTATACCATCTTTGGTCGCATTTTTTAAACCATTTTTGTGTATGTTATAGGCATAGCCTATTTACGATCCCAAATTTCTGGAGAAATAATACCCCCACCCCTTGAAATAATCCTCTCAAAATTTTCACTGAAGAATAAACCCGCTGGGGTTATTTCGAGGAAATATGGCTACAGTTACGATTGTAAAAAACGGAATATTCTAAAAAATCATTATAACCTATTTCGGACAGCATCAGTCAAGTGCGTGTTTTTCATTTTGCAAGACTGAAAATTGCATTGGATCTTGTATAGTTTGCAAGTTCTGGTGGCAGTCCCAAGCCCTGTAAAGTGTAAAGTAAAGTGTCAAAGTAAAGTCAAATGCAAAGTAAACTGTCAACTGTCATGCAAAGTTCAGTGATAAATCCTTTTATTTTTTTTTGTCTTGATTGACACTTTACTTTGCATTTGACTTTACATTTGAATCTTTACTTTACACTTTACAGGGCTTGGGTGGGACTGCCCCCGAAGGACTCAACTGTCCGTGGACGGTATCCAACCATAATGAAAGGACAAATCTCATTTTAAATTTGCTCAAAATTGTCACGGTTCCATACGTGATATCCAATTGCAAAAGGTGATAACCTGATAATAGCAAAACTGTGCATAACTGTACGGCTCCAGCTGTTCCATAGCCTTCTCAACTTTCCAATCCTTGTACTCTTTTGGTCTGACAGTCATTCTCTTCTGAGCGCAAACTTCCACGCAAAGTGACCTTTTCATGAACCTATCCATTATGGCTGCCTCCGTAAATTCTACTGGGAAAAAGAAACTTTTATCATTGTTGCCAGAAAATACGGCCGGTGTCAGCGGCAGCTGGTCGTCGCACTCGACGCGGCAGCGCAGCAATTCACCTGCGCGCGCAAAAAGTAGTTTAATTTTTTTTTGTGAATACCTATTATGTTTCAAGGAAGTAGGTATATCGTATTTCAACTTTTTGAATAATTTTCCTTCTGAAAAATATGTTTCACTTTGAACTTTACAAATGTATGTTGTTATGAGTAAACACCGTTTTCCAAAATGTTGATGTGACAAACAATATTTTTAAATGTTTTTTTATTTCAAATTTTTGGAAAAACCTGGTAAATTCTGGGTAATTTTTCATGACTCTTATATAGGTAATCAAAAACCTAATTACAATATAGTTATTTTCAGTGTTTGCATTTTCTGCCACTTTTAATAGCCGTTGTGGCAGATATTTACAGCCATGTGCCGGTAGACATGTAAACCCGCTCGACGTGTAGGTAAAATGCAGCTAAAACGGGCATATAACCATGTATACATTCAAAAACAACAAATTTAGGTGAAAATTAACAAAATGAAATGAAAATAACCTCCGCCTCTTGAATAACCCCCCTTTTGATGAAATGGATACAATACAGAAATACAAATACATGATGTGTATGAGCAACTGTATGCAGTGTATAAACGTTGTTTTATTGTTTTTGGACAGTTGAATACCTGAATTACTTGAGATAACAGACTGCATCCATACAATGAATTAAGTCCAAGTTATCTGAGGAACCCCCCACCCCCTGAATAACTCCCAGTTGATTTACTCCCCTCGAATAACCCCCTTCAATAACTCACCCTCAATTACTCTGATGAAAAAATAACTTCCTTGGAGGCTTATTCAATGATTTAGGGTAGTGTGATAGTTTTGCAATTTTGGTGGGGGGGTGCTCAGAGGAAAGTAGCTGAAAAATTTGCCTCGGGATAGAAAAATAGCAGTCTTATTTCTGGGGGGGCAGCCCCCAAATTGGAGACCCCTACGGCGAGTATGCATGTCGAGCGGGTTTACATGTCTAGGGAGTCTACGTCATATTTTCACTGTTTTGTTTTCGAGCTGCGGTGGCTTTATATTCCCCATAATTTTGGGCTGCATAAATAATGGTCTGAGGCTGCATAAAAAATCTGACCCACCTCTAAAATAATCATAATCTTCCTGCGCTCTCTTCATGTATGTCATGGCGTCATACCAGTTCCCCTCATCATATTCCTCCATGCCCCATTTGTATAGAAGCGAATACGTCACTTTAGGCTCTTCTGGCAGACATTTGACTAATTTTAAATCCATTATTTGGCTCAGGGCCAAAATAGTTAGCATTGATTTAATTGTTGGCCGCGACATTCTGGTTTATACGAGCTGCGTAATTGTTGAATTGTTCAAGGTACGTTTTACATCGCGGCTGGCTTTAACATCGCGGGTAAAATGTTCATAACATATTCTTGTTGTCTTTTACTGTGACAGAAACTAGGCAAAGTATTTAAAGGCCTGTCAAATGCCATCATATGTTTCAATTTTTGAAATTTTGGCTCTTTGCCGGCCCTAAAACACTTCCTGTCATCCAGTCCTTCCTACTACCAGTTTCAAAAACAGCCCGCATTATGATTGCAACACGTTATACACTTCAAAGTGCTAATTTGCCCAACCACATGCGCTCTTACATCATCGCGCGGAGGTAATCGCTCTTCAGTTGGGACAACAATGACACATCTGGCCCGCGGGCGCCATTTGCAAATTTTGACAAGTTTTGTCACGATGTGGTCGCGCGCGTCACAGGTGGCCGCCAGGTACCAGGCATTTGGCAGGCACTGGTGACGGCGCGATCGCAAAAACACGACCGTGTTACGAAACTTACCTACCAAGGTGCTAAATGGTGGTTATAGGGCGGCCGAGCTGAGCTGAGCGTTGCTAAATAACTATCTCAGATGCGGCATAGGTGAAATAAGTAAGCGGGAATATAAAGGCGGCCAAATTGGCAAAGAAAATGCTACTTATGTGATCTTTGACTACTCACTTCATGAGCAATAAAACTGTCGTATGCAGACAAAATTTTGGACGGTGAGAAAGCGTACACCTACATTGAAAGAGTGCCAAAAGGAACCAACTGGCAATGGAAGTAAGCACAAACAACCCAAGTGAATATACACAAAATAAAAACACGTTGAATGGTACGTTGTGTACAGTGTTTACTACAGTGTGGACCAATTGGTGCAGGAATTTATTTTTATTTACATAGCACATAAATACCCACCTGCGTGACAGTGAAATAAATAGCACGTTTCTGCTTTCAAGTGACTCCGCAAAGAAAGTACCGAAATAAATAGGACACCGTGTAACCATTTATGTGAAGCATTCAGCTTCCGAACAGAAATTTTCCTTTCTGTGGGTCACACAGACTGGCGGCCCTCTCTGAGATATTTCCTTGTGTACTCAGTTTTTATAACGGGGCTGTAAAATTTCTGCCCAGTTCAAATAAAGCACTAAACCGCAAGGCTAAGTTTATTCACCGCTGGCTGTAAGCACCCTGGGAATGGCTTCTAAGCTTGTCGTTAATTTGAACATGGGCATCACTTTGACATAGTACAGATTCTGACTGTCAGAATGAATGTCTTGTCTTTGTCACCGCGTGAATGGCAGTGACGTTTCGCTCGTTTTACTGTGTTTTTATGGAAAATCACTGTCTGAAAAATAGTTCAGATATGGTAGGATAGAAAATACCTTTGCAATTTTTATAGGTAGACGATCTGACTTTCAGAAGTAAGGGTGTCTCAAATGTCGTCAAGTCTGCTTTGAGGAATAGACACGGCCGCAGCTGATATGTACAATGCATAAAAAGAGCAGAAGAGTGCTAGTGAAAATGGCTGAAAATCTGTAGAGCGAGCACAAACGACCTGGGGCCAGTTCCGCAACTGGTAGAGTAAAAAGGAAAACTCTACTCTTCACTCTCCACGTTACTATTTACTTTTTACTCTACTCTTTAAATTTCTACTTGTTGCAACCAGCACCAGCGGCTGTCCCAAATTGTCAACTGTTTTCTTTAATCCTATTTTTTTGTATCCAGATGTCATGTTTTTGTATCCAAGTCTTATGTTATATAATAAGATTTGGATACAAAAACATAAGATTTGGATACACAATTGACACCTTGGAACTGCCTCCTGGTGCTGGTTCCACAAATGGAAAATTAAAGAGTAGAGTAAAAAGTAAAGCTGGCCCGGAACTTGCACTTGCGGAACTGGCCCCTGATTATCGGCATCCTTAGCTCAGCTTTAATTTCAGGCGCGAATTACGCAGATCGACAATGGACAAAAAAATTGGTAAGCCAAGTCATAAGTGAACTCGCACTGTACGTATTTTCCGTGAAAAACTTACTGAGTGATAATTAAAGTTTTCACTCGAAAGCGAAGATTTTGTCACTTGCGGGTACGCTTTCCACTTGACTTGAAGCTTCAAGGTCTACCAATTTCTAAGTTCACCTATCATTTCCGGTTCATTCTTACCGTTTACTAAAACAATGACGTAAATACGGTGCGAATCGACTGTCTCATTGTAGTGTCTAGAGAAAAAGGGCTACGTATGCAAAGCAAAGCCTACGGCGGCATGGCCTTTGATGATCTCTAGCATGTGTAATGTCGAGCGTTCTCGCCACATCTGGGTTGGGTGTCTTGGAAAGGTGCATGGCAATCAACAACGAAGTGGCGCTTCGCAAACGCAAATGCCAGTCAACCAAATGCAGCAGCTACACAACGTGTCCTTCAGTCGGGACGTTCCCATTAGGTCGCGTAATTTTTGTTTAAAGATTTGCAATGGCACCAGGGCCATAAATCTTGTGCTAAAGCCATAGCTAACCTACACCAAAACGGGCACCAAAAATTAATGAGCTGCTCGCTATTTTCTCTGCAGAAATTGTATCAGTTCCGTGTGTAGTTCACTGCGAATGCCATATGCCGCTTTTTGCCCGGTGAAAATGACGCGAGTTTTTTACTGCTGATTACAGCTGCCCTTTCAAAACCCCTGTGTGGATTTGTTCTAAAAAGTTGCAAACCTCTTCCAAATATTAATGCTAACATTGGTTTCTGTTTCTGTTGTGTACATGGAATGGAAGTCGTTTCACTGAACAAATATCACAATTCACAAATTCCAACGTCGCTTTATTGTAAGCTAGTTGGGATCACAAATATTTATGAATGAATTGAGTGATAAATGCTTGAAAATCTATATATAATTCCGGGTGTATTGATAAAAAATATATTGAAAAATAAACAAAATAAAAATCTGCGTACCACCTCAATGTCTGCATGAATCTAAATCATCATCATCACAAACCCTAGACTTCAGAATTTTCAGAAACTTGTACAAATAATCTACGCTGTTTTTATCAACCACCATGTAATGTGGATTATCCTCAAGCGACATTTTTCCATTGCTTATTTTGACCAGAGTTTCAAAGTAGCCAATGACCATTTTCAATTCTTGTTGTTCGATGTGCTCCAACACCAAGTCCATCAGGACGTGATCTCTTTGAAAAAATGATGTTTTTAATCGGCGATTGAATTAAGTTACAGCAAGGAATTTAAAAAAAACGCGTAAACAGTTATGGTGATAATGGCGGAATAACATTTTGTTGCAAAGCTACGATGAGAGTGCTACATGAAACATGCAAGCTCACGAAACATACACGCACACGGTGTTATGGCAATGCATGAGTGCTGAAATGTGTGTACTTAATAGTTAGAGTAGCGATAATTACTGTGATGGGCATATCAGCGACTTCTGTCAAGTACGCAAAGTAGTTTACCACGAAATATGCTTTTTTCACCAAATCAGGGTACACTTCATTTTTTCAAATTCGACAGAACAAATTGATCATAATGCATTAAGGAGGAATTTTTCAAGGGGGATTATTTTTTCCTCACGTGTCAAACAGGGGGAATACTTTGTTACCCAAAAAAACACCCTGGGAGTAATATTTCCATTATACTTATCAACTTTTTACTTGCTTTTCAATTAAAAAGGGAGAAGTTATATGACGCGTGCACCTACTTCGCTCTGACACCGCGTGTATGTACATGGACTTGTATGTTTCATGCACCTGTATGTTTCATGGGATTTCTCCGCTACGATGACGCTGCGCACACTAGTACACAACCAAAATTTGGGAAACGCATAAATCTGTTTTGAACACTTGAATTTACCACAATGAGGAATCTGTGAACTACTGTTGACTTTGATCAAAAATCGTTCACTGTGATAAACTCAAATCTGTTGAAAGCAGATTTATGAGTTTCCCAAGTTCCGATAGTACTAGTACGCGTGGCAGCAATATCCCCTTCAAATAGCATCAACCACGAATCTCGCCCTGAACCACGAATCATGAACTCTACATTCTATTCACAACGATATGAACACGCCCTTTTTCCCACCTGTACATGAAGAGCGCGTTGAGCGCGTGGCAGTGCTGCAAGGTGAGCAGTGCCCAGCGCATCCGGCCGCAGCAGTGCGTCAGCAGGTATCGCAGTTTGTACGTGTGCACGCGCATTTGCGCCTGCGTGTGAGGGTCTTCTAGGCTCTGATATTTATGTATGAGACATTGAGGGGGGGGGGGGGTGTCGCGCTGATGCGCTATTTTTCAATTTATTTTGTTGTTAAATTTGAGACCGAGGTTGAAAACTGAACGGCTCTCGCACAAAACGAGATGGTGGTGGTTAGAATGACCTTAATTAGTGATGAAAACGTGCCATTACGCTTTTCTAACCCTTAGCGCCAAGCGCCCGAAAGCACCACTTTTTGGCGCTTTTTGTTTTGGCGCTAGTGCCACGAGCCAGCGCCATGGCGTTTTTACATCACTGATCTCAAATATCCACATGAGCGAGCACAAGTTTCCTTATTTTGCTTATCGCTTTACGACCGACGACAATTGAGCATTTTTACTGCGTTTGCTTTTGCTAGAACCTAGCGCATAACCAATGCCAAGGCAAACAAGATCAGTCCAGTTCGTTTGCACTAGCTAGGAACAAGCTAAGTACCTGTTCTTCCACAGTGGGCTGTTTTGCGGTGTTGAGCAGCTGGAACAGAGATCCATAGAATTGATTCCACGTGATTCGCGCCATGGCGATGGTGTTGATTTTGCACAGCTGCACGCAAAGCCATTCGAACAGTGGGACGTGGGTCACTGCCAGACACATCTTGCGCCATTTTAGCATGCCTGCCGCGGGCGGATTCAACTGATCATTGCAATTAAAAAATGTCTCTTAACACTATATGTACGTATTTATACATCACAGTTGTTGAAAGTACTGAACCTTTTCAAAGTAAACGTAAACGTGAAGTGTTTTGAACCCTGAGTACAGAAAACGTAAACTGATTCTTTTTTTTCTTTTCCGATGCGTAAAAGGTGAGTGAACGTAAATACCAGAATTTTTACTCAGGGAAAACGTAAAAGAAAGAAATGTTTCTATTTTGTGCCTAGCCGAGGGAAACGAAAAATTTGTAAAAGTAAAAGCGAGAGTCGTCGCTGTTCCGTGCCATTTGTGCAGCCGTTTCAATTCGTTTGAGTGGTTTTTGCACTAAAACAATTTTCTCAATTACGTTTTCCGTACTCGCGTACTTTCAAAAAGTACGCGAGTAACAGAGTACCGGGTTTTTTTTCGCGAGAAAACATAAACGTATTCACGCAGGACGCAGCATTCGAGTATACGTATCTATCGAGTAAAGGTAAAGATGTTTAAACAACCGTGATATAATCCTCGGACGGCACAGTATGCATCCACACATAAATACTTTTGTCTTACGTGCCAACGAACCAATGCGATACTTGTGCACTCACTCTCTCAGAAAAGAAAAAGGCGGAGTCAGTGCCACAACCAACATATTTATGTTTCGTGCCTGAGATAATTTCTTTTTGGAAACAGTTTTTATTTTTTAATGATGTCGTCATGATGGAGTATTTCGTTCAGTAAAATACATAGCATGCGATCCGCAGAGTATACACTAAACTCACCCATGTACTCAGCTTGTTCCGGCGTGATGTGTTTCCAAAAGAACTGCACCAACTGTGTGTGACCATTTTCCAGTGCCCACTGCAGTGCGCTGCTGACCAACGCCCTCGGCACTAGGGAATCGGTGTCAAACAGTCGCTCATGTGCGCGTTTCTCTTGCAGATAAAAGTACCAGAAGTTGTAAAGTGGGTGATCCTGTCAAGTGTCCCGATTTCAGTTGCTTGTGAAGTGTTTCAAGTTATATTTGCAAAGGTCTAGATCTTACACCCAGTCTGCTCATCATTGATTTCAGCCTTAGCGCAGTGAATTTCTTCAGTTCTGAGACCAATGCGTAGCAACAGGCGAATCGAAATCGCATCAGCGGCCAGTCGCTGATTTCTTGCCAAATATTTTGGCAAGTTTCCAGCGCATTTATGAGCAGATTGTTTGGCGTCCAAACCAG
This sequence comes from Sphaerolaimus hirsutus, assembly GCA_964036195.1. Lineage (NCBI taxonomy): Eukaryota > Metazoa > Nematoda > Chromadorea > Monhysterida > Sphaerolaimidae > Sphaerolaimus > Sphaerolaimus hirsutus. The sequence goes on from OZ038457.1 coordinate 9,541,212, forward strand.
ACAGGGTACATAAAGTCTGCAAAAGGTTTTCACCTAAACTCAGCTAAGGTATACAAAATAAATGTGCTTATCAATGAACGCGCATCCTACGTTAAAAATTCACACATTAGGTAGGGTGTCTAATTTCCATTTCCGTTTTCCATTTTCCGGCAGCTGAAAATTTTTTACCTTTCCGTTTTCCATTTTACAGCAGCAAAAATTTTTTACCTTTCCGTTTTCTGTTTTCCGGCAGCTGAAAATTTTTTAATTTTCCGTTTCTTTTTTTCCGGCTGAAATTTTTTTACCTTTCCGTTTCCATTTTTCCAGGCCATTTTTCCGTTTTCTGCCTCGATTTTCAGTTTTCTGGCATTTTTCCATTGTTTTTCCAATCTGTATTTATCTTCAATTGGCTCATCCCATTGTGTTGTTTTTGTCTCTTGGAGCAGCATTGACAACTGGGATTTCAGGGTCAGTGAAACAGGTGCTGTGAACCTAATTGGGTTTTTTCCTAATTTTTCCAATCTGTATGTAGTATTTGATTTAATTACTACAATAGATCAAATACTACAAATCTGTATTTATCGCTTTCCACTATGGTGTTTAACTACCAGGTTCTTGTGTCATTCATAATTTTTATCTGTATCCAAATGTGTAAAAAAATTAAAACAAAGAAAACAATGGCCAGTTCAAGTTGTGCTGTGGGTTCGAGGCCTCCTAGTGCTGTGTGGATGCTGGCTGAGAGGTTGGATATGGATTTAAACCTTTACATTATTTTTTTCATTTCTGTGAAAATTTCGCTTTCCGTTTTCCGGCATTTCATTTTTCCGTTTTCCAGCCAATATTTTTTTACCTTTCCGTTTTCAGTTTTCTGTTGAGTGAAAATTTTTTACCTTTCCGTTTTTTGTTTTCCGGCAGAAATTTTTTTACCTTTCCGTTTTCCGTTATCCGTAAAGTGAAAAAATTTTTCCTTTCCGTTTTCCGTAACAAAATTTTTTGTCACCCTAACCTTAGGTGATCTTCTTGGAAGAACCCTCGTCGGTTTTGTCTGTCCAAAAACAGAGCTGCATGCTGCTGAAGCCACTTTGTCGCTTCGTGCAGCACTTCTCTTAAAACCTCCAAAATTTGCCTCCTGTATTTCAGTGGAACTGGCATGTTCATTGTCCAAAATCTGACATCCCTCCTGTTCGAAAAAAAACAATTTGTCCTCAAAATTTCACATTTTCACATTCAAGTTTCACATTTTCCAACGGGAAGCATACCTGGCTCTTCTAAGATCTCCAGTCTTGACATTTGCTTGAAAAAGCCCCAATCCAATTCTCCTTAATGCAAGAAACTTCAATGTTGGCACTGAGCCAACGTAGAAAGTCGACCCTCCAGACCCAGTCTCAGTACAACCCAAATCATTGACAGCAGTGTCCGGGACATGTCCCGTATTTCTGTCGGCAAAACATGAATAGCTTGAGCTGGCTGCCGGCAAGTGACTCTCAAAGTAATGCTGGTTGAATGTGTCGGAAACACTCTGATTCACCGTTGAAGTTTCTGAGTTATCATCGGTGCTGTTACGGTTCCTTGTCCTTTGCGGTGTTTGTTGGAATGTGGCCGGATTCAGGGTCGTCACGTCAACCATACTTTCAATTCAACTTGGATTGTTTTCGTAAATTAAGCCAGAATATATATTTGATACATTGGAATTGCTGAAAAATTTTACCAAATTTTTAGCTAGAAGCAGAATTTTCGCGGAACAAGACACACGACACCAACATCTCAGTTGATTTTAAGAAAACCGGTATCATATTGCACGCTAGGCAAACACTCGACGCGGCCAAAAACACAAAAAAAATCAATTATTTCTGTGCAATATACTTGCAGCGACACAAAAGCTTTTCTAAATGTACTCTCCCGGGTCCCCGTATGTTTGTGCAACCGTGCTTAGAATAAAATACCTAGGTAGTAGTGATGGAATGACGCCATGGCGCTGGCACCCTTTAATGGCGCCAAAGGACGCCAGCGCCATGGCGCCATTGGCGCTTGGCGCCCTTTTCTCTGGCGCCATTTTTTCGAATGGCGCCCTTGGCGCTTGGAGCCATTTTTGCTGGCGCCAATTTGGATGGCGCCAGAAAGGGCGCCAAGACGTTCAGTGAAAATTTACTTTTTTGCCATTTTTAAGTGTACGTATCATCTTTGCTAAATCACATGATCACAAATTGACAATGGGGCTGTTTTCATCAGTTTTTGACCCTATATTAATGACCCTGAACACTAATTCAGATCCTTAATTAGAAAAGTGAAAATATATTACAAATCCATTATACAGATTCATTCTTGGTCTATACCCCACTTTGTGATTTTCAAATTGGAGAAACTTTTAAAGTTGTAAAAACTACCAAACTTTTTTCACAGTATATGTAAATGTAAAATTCAACATTAACTCACTTTTTCACAAATTTAACTCACTGCCTGAGTACAGAAAATGTGAAGTAAAAAAAATTTTACGCTGATAAAACATGAATGAAACATGAAGGCAGGGCCGTATCCAGGGGGGAGCGGGGGGGGGCTGCAGCCCCCCCCCCTTCCAGGTGAGATATGAAAAACGCAGGAAAATATGACTTTTGGTATCAATTTTTGAGCAGCTTGTAAATTTTTTTGTGTGCATGCGTGCATATTACACTACCCAAGCAATATTTTCAGTAAATCAGTCGCTTTAGTCCCAACTCCATGTGAAATGGACTCAATTGTGTGCCTGCTGCACTATATGTATGTATTCTTACATACATGTACAGCGGTTCTAAGCGCCAGCGCCAACACCAATGACGCCATGGTGTGACGCCTATGTATGGCGCTGGCGCCAAAACGCCATTCCGCCTCTGTGTAGGGAAAATTTTAGGGGGGGCTCAGCCCCCCCCCTCGCTGGGTTCCCCCCCAGCAACCCCCCCAGCAACCCCCCCAGCAACCCAAACAAGCAGCCCCCCCCCCCCCCGCTCAAAAATCCTGGATACGTCACTGCATGAAGGTCTGATAAAATGTAAAAGTGAGTATTTTTGCGATTTTTGTTCTCAAGAAAACATGAATTTATGTAGAATTTATTTATTTATGCGAGTACAGGTATCTTTGAAAAGAAATGTAAACATATTTACTCAATACTCAAGTCGATGTATACTTTAGGGTTCAAACAGGACCAGTTTTTCGGACCGGGACTGGGACCGGGACCAGAAATTTTCTAATGTCGGGACCGGGACTGGGGGGTCGGGACCGGGACCAGGACCGGGACTGGCTTTTTTCAATTGTCGGGACCGGGACTGGGGGGTCTGGACCGGGACTGGGATTTGCCGAACCAGGTACCGGCACCGCGGTATTGTTTGAACCTTATTGGTATGTAATATCCAGCCAATGTTGTTCCACACACCTCCACTGTGTGAAGGACCACTCTCAATGTATTAGCCTTTTCTTATAACATTATTCAAGCAGTATTCCATTGCCATCTTCACTTGAAGTTGTGAATATATGATGAAACGCAATGTACGCAGGATTTTTTTGGGAGGGGGGGCGGCGCCAGTTGTAGGTGCCAACGCCATGGCAGTATTGGTGCTGGCGTTGGCGCCAACTTCTACAATATAGGTATATTTATATACCTATATTTCATACTAGAATCATGTTGGGGACCTTTCTAACGCTGTCACATTATGGAAAAATACATAGATATCATTGGCTGGGTATTTGCGCGCTTGCGCACAAAAATTTTTTTAGATGTTCTTACAAAATCGCTTAAAAAAACTGCCATTTCTGGTAATTTTTTTGAAAAATACGTTTTTTCCATCCCTTGTCAGAACCGTTATAAAATTCCGGGACCGGGACCAGGACCGGGACTGGGTGGTCGGGACCGGGACCGGGACTGGGACTGGCTTTTTTTAATTGTCGGGACCGGGACCGGGATTGGGGTGTCGGGACCGGGACTGGGACCGGGACCGCCCCAGTCCCGACTTTTTGCCAACCATGTACCAGGACCGCGGTCCCGTTTGAACCCTAGTATACTTCTGAGTAAAAGTAAATGTTTTTCAACTGTTAATGCTAACGTTATTGATTACTCATTCACAATGTAAGCTTTTAGGATGCTTTTTGGAATAACTTAGAATTTGTTGTTTGAAAATTTATTACTGTCATGGTTCATGATCTTTTCATGTTGCCAAATCTATGCTTACCTTAGTACGCTATGAAATCATCTGGCAGAATGGAAATACCTCCCATTCAAATAAATGCCAATGGAAAAAACTGCACTTCAATAGAAAGATAAAGAAACAGTTTTCTTCAGAAACAGAAACTTCCATTGAATTTTTTTGGAATATTAACTGTATTATTTACAATTATAAGATGCGATTTTCACCACAATGGTATAACACATGGCCTTTCTATAAATGAATCGGCCATTACCTACATGCTGAAAACAAAATTTTTATTCTTGGCGCCATTGTTTCTGGCACCCTTTGGCGCCCGGCGCTATTTTTTCAGATGGCGCCATGGCGCCATTTTTTCTGGCGCTTTTCCATCACTATTAGGTAGTTGCACTGCAGGGCAGGTCTTCAACACATGACCGGTTATTTTATGCAGTGGAACTGGTGCAGTTCTGGTCGAAAATGTGGTATTTTAGTTATAGAAAAAGAGAAGGTTGAGAATTATTTTTGGAAAAGTTCTGAATTAAGAAAGTTATTTAAAAACACTTAAAAATTGAAACACTCTTTCCAGAGGCTTGCCGTCGTTAATTTAGAGGAGGGTCACTTGAAGGGGGTTAATTTAAGGTAAAATCGGAGTTGGTCAAATACTGGTATTTTTGGAAAACGTAAACGTAAATACCTTTTGCAATTTTGGAGTATTAATACTAAATGTAAGGTATTTTAAAAATATTTGGGAAAATGTAAGATAAAATGTAAACGTAAAAAATCGAAGTGTGTGCATTAGTATAGCATTTTAACAAACCCATGTTTTACAATATTACGCATGTTCCTATGAATTTCACCCATATAATCAGCTTACGTTTAATATTAAATGAAAAAAATAGTTAAATGAAATAAGTGGTAAAATATTTTCTGAGCACACTCGATGGTACATCATTAAATTGTATATGGGGGGATTATTCGAGAGAAATTCTAATTTCACCACCAGGTTGGCAAAGGTATAATTGACGGACATGATACTCTGCCCTCGCACTGATTTATGTCTCGTGTTGGAAGCATGCCAATGATTATTAAATCATGCGATTTCCGTAAAAAATGAAAAAATTCATCGATGTGAATATGTTAATGAATAACATAATAACTGCAATCAGTTTTGTCATCTGCTTATGAAACTCGCACGCGTTTACCATCGTTGGCACACATCCAGCGGGAACCACGCGGGCAAGGTGTAAAGTAACCGGAGTATACCTAGTTTTTCAAGGCAACTGAACTTTCAAAAAGTAAAGTGAATTCTAGTATTTTTTCGGGAGGAAATGTAAACGCATTTACACAGTAGTCCTTGACTTTTACTTGTCAAGTGAGGGCAAGTATTTGATTGCGATCTACTTGTCAACTGGGGCAGTAGCATTTGTAAGTTTCATCTTTTTAGTTGTGAACTGTCATGTTTTTCCTACTTGTCAACTGTCAAGTTTGTGAAGTGATGCAGGGTCATACTGGAGTATACATATTTATTGAGTAAACGTAAATACCGTGTTTCCTCGAAATACCCCCCTCAAAATGGGCACTATGAATTTATAAACCACCTTCTAAATACCCCCCCCCCCCAAATTTAGTGTTTACGGAACGTACATGACAAAACGTGCGGTTTGTGATCGGGGCAGTGCAGAACACGCTTAAAAACAATGACTGTTCGGTGAGAACAGTGTTTATACTGTCTACACACATTACAAGCCTATGTAGTCATAAACATGGCAGTTTTTGTTGCATTTTTCAACGTCTGCGTACGTTTCAGACGACAATTTTGTACTGGGATTCCAGAAAATTTCCGGCGAAATAATAAACCCCCCTCGAAATACCCCCCCTCGTTTACCCCCCCCCTCAAAATTTCCACTCTGAAAAAATAAACCCCCCGGGGGGTAATTCGAGGAAATAGGTACGGTATGTTTTTATTACAACTATTGTCGTAGTTCAGTGAATTTACTACAAGTTAAAGTTCATTCAACTACTACACTATGCTTCAATCAAAATTTTTTCGTTGACATGAGGATTTGTGCAATCCTTTAACGTTCAGAACGAATTTTCCTGCGTAAATTGAAGAGCAAAGTACTTTGTCACATGCGGAACTGGCCCCTGAACTGCATTTGAATTCAATCAATCGGCCTTGTAGCCTACTTTTGTGTCCATCTGGGGCCAGTTCCGCAAGTAGACAAGTTAAGAGTTAAAAGTTAAGAGTTGAGTTAAAGGTTAAAAGTTGAGTCAAAAGTTGAGTTAAAAGTTAAGAGTTGAGTTAAAAGTTAAAAGTTGAGTCAAAAGTTGAGTTAAAAGTTAAGAGTTGAGTTAAAGGTTAAAAGTTGAGTCAAAAGTTGAGTTAAAAGTTAAGAGTTGAGTTAAAGGTTAAAAGTTGAGTCAAAAGTTGAGTTAAAAGTTAAGAGTTGAGTTAAAGGTTAAAAGTTGAGTCAAAAGTTGAGTTAAATGTTAAGAGTTGAGTTAAAGGTTAAAAGATGAGTTAAAAGTTGATTTAAAAGACAAATGGGTCATTCGTTGCAGAAGCGCGATACGCTGATCTTCAATCATATTTTGTCCCCGCACAGCCATTTCAAAACAACGTTCGGCGATTTTTTCTTTTTTTAGCGATAATTTTTTTGGATACGTTATTTTCAAATGACGTGCATACAACATTGGCACCATGCCAGCGAACAGCTGTGTCGATACCAATTTCATATATTTTTTTTATTATATTTTTTTACCTTCATTTTCCACTTGTCTCTTAACTCTTAACTCAACTCTTAACTCAACTTTTAACTCTTAACTCAACTCTTAACCTTTCACTCAACTTTTAACTTTTCTCTTAAATTTTAACTTTTCTCTTAAACTTTAACTTTTCTCTTAAACTTTAACTTTACTCTTAACTCGCCATTTGTCTTTTTACTCAACTCTTAACTTTTAACTCTTAACTTGTCCACTTGCGGAACCGGCACCTGGTGTCTGTTCCGCAAGTGGAGTAGTGAGAAGTGAGGTGCCAAATGCGAAGTGAATTGAGAAGAAAATTGGCAAAAGCGAAGTGAAATGGCAAGTACCGTATTTGCTTGAAAAATCCCCCTAGGGGATTATTATTTCGCCATACTTTTTTGAGGGGGGAACTATTCGAGGGGGGAATTATTCGAGGGGGGAATTATTCCTTCGTCAAAATGTTCAAGCATCTTTCTATCAAGTCATTTCACGAAATGTGCATTTTTAACACAAAAACGTGCCATTTTTGTTAAAATTTGGCACAACTGATTGACGAAATATCTTTAAGGGGGGATTATTCGAGGGGGGGGGGTTATTATTGCTTTACTCGTCTTACAGGGGGGGATTATTCGAGGGGAGAATTATTCAAGGGGGGGAACTATTCAAGCAAATACGGTAAATTGGCAAAAGCGAAGTAAAAATAAAATAAAAAGCGATTTCCCTTCGCTTTTGCCAATTCAATTCACTTATCACTTCTCATTTCACTTCGCATTTGCCATTTCACTTCTCACTTCTCAATTTGCGGAACTGGCTCCTGGGGCCAGATTTAATACTCCCTACAGATTTGTAGGGTAGGGCGTACGCCCGATAGATTTTTTAAAGTTCAGCCGCATCGACGCAAATGCACCGAGAGCAAGGCGGTTCATAAAATACACGAAACTATCCCTTAAGGTCGCCGATATTGCAATATGACGGTTATCGCTTCGATTTTGGCTCGGAAATCACGATTTCGTCATTTCGTGGGCCGTCTGCCAATTCGTTTTTTATTTTATTTTGTCGGGCAGGTTACTCGCGTAAGTCGCGCTTTTGTATGCATTTCTTTCTTGTCGCTGCCCTCATGGTTTCGGTTGCAGACAGTGAACACTAAAAAAGTGACCACCTGACTACACAAAAGCGTGACCTATGCGAGTAACCCGCCCGACAAACTAAAATAAAAAACGAATTGGCAGACGGCCAAGAAATGACGAAATCGTGATTTCCGGGCCAAAATCGAAGTGATATACGTCATATTGCAATATCGGCAACCTTAAAGGATGGTTTCGTATATTTTACGAACCGCCTTGCTCTCGGTGCATGTGCGTCGATGCGGCTAAACTTTAAAGAATCTGTCGGGCGTACGCCCTACCCTACAAATCTGTAGGGAGTATTAAATCTGGCCCCTGGTGTCTGTTCCGCAAGTGGAGTAGTGAGAAGTAAAATGGAAAAAGCTAAGTAGAGTGGCAAAAGCAAAGTGAAATTGCATGTGAATTGTCAAAAGCGAAGTAAACTAAAAATAAAACATAATTTCACTTCGCTGTTCCTATTTTACTTCTCAATTCACTTCGCTTCACTTCTCGACTTGCGGAACTGGTCCATGGTAATGGAATCAATCAAGCGTTTTTTTCAATCCATGTGACATCCTTCCCGGCCTTCACGGTTATGGCATCTCACGTATTGACAAATGTAAGCCACATGTTTTATGATAATTATTATAATTCGTGTTGAATTATAATTACCGTATTTCCTCGAAATACCCCCAGGGGGTTTATTTTTTCAGAATGGAAATTTTGAGGGGGGTTATTTCGAGGGGGCTTATTCGAGGAGGGGTTATTATTTCGCCGGAAATTTTCGTAAACTATGGTAGTAGAGAATGGGTTTTTGCGTAGCCATAACTAGGTAGTAATAAACGTGACTAAATTGCATATATTTATTAGATCATATAAACGTACGTTGCTACACATACTAGTCTATGTGTAGTTATGATGCAAATTGGCCGCATAAAGTACATCATGTACATTGCATACATGATTACATCATTACAGACGGGGTATTTCGAGGGGGGGGGGTATTTTTTCCCCAGCTCAAAAACACCTTGGGGTATTGAGAGGGGGGGATTAATTCAAGGGGGTATTCCGAGGAAATACGGTATTATAATAATGAAACCATACAACCATGCATTCCGTATCCAAAATTTAACGTTGTTTGGCTGTTGTTTCCCCCAACTACAGTCTGAGCGACCATCTGTGCCCTACCTACGCTTATGATCATGAGTGCGCATTAATAGTTCGCTGATAGCAGATCCATCAGTAAATCTACCATATTCCATCTGAATTGACGAACAGACATTAAATTTTGCTCATCACATCACATTGCTTCCCTTTTGGTTAATTTGGTGCACAATTTTTGTGTGCACAATTTTTTGACCTTATTCATCAAAATACGGTATCATTCATTGTATAGCGTTATGTCCGTCCATCCTGTGTACCACAAGGTAAAATTTGATAGCCTCAGGAAGGGAAATTTCATAATTTTTCGGCAAGCTCTTCTGTGGGATGTAGGTAAATATTGTAATAAGGCGGATCTGTGTACCATTTACTTATAAAAAAGGTGAATAATTTTCATGAATTTGACAAACTTTCTATTGACAAATCGTCATTTTACATTGTTATGTGATGTGGTATTAATAAAATTTATGTTGGCGGAAGGTAACTAAATAAAATGATTAGATAGTATTTGAACAACTGAATTTACTATGCAACTATAACAACAATAACTAATACTGATATTATTATGCCAATCAATTCGGAATGAAATTGTGCTGTGCATTATTGTTTTATCCGTTGATTGCCATAGTGAATTCAACAGGTAAATCACTTTGTTTATTAAATATAATACCGTATTACCTCGAAATACCCCCAGGGGGTTTATTATTTCGCCAGCAAAATTTGAGGGGGGGATAATTCGAGGGGGGGGTTTATTCGAGGGGGGGGTCTATTATTTCGCCAGAAATTTTCGGAAATTCCCCATACGCAGACGTAGAAAAATCGAACAATTACATAGATGTATATGTGTTTATAGGCATATATAACTGTATATACACAAAAAACCTTCCCTAACGTCACTTAATCATCAGTTTTAACGTGTGTTCTGCATTGTACAGATCACAAACTGCGGTATTTGTCATGTACGTTCACGTTACACTCAATTTTAGGGGGGGTATTTTGAGGGGGGGGTTTATTATTTCCTCAGCCGAAATTTAGGGGGGGTATTTCGAGGGGGGGGTTAATTCAAGGGGGGGGTTAATTCGAGGTAATACGGTAATTAAGTAGGTACATACCTATATGTTTTGTTTCTATTCGCCTATCGATGAGCAGATGTGCAGGAAGCATGCAATACGTTTCCACGATCGACCTATTATAAGGGAGTATGTTACATAATAATAACAACTTCACTGAACAGGGTTAGTTTATTCAGCAGCCGGTTTCAGGTGTAGACTTTGAAATACAGTACACGTTTTTTCTGGTTATATGTGTTGGGTATTTGATTGAATTTAATAGGGTAATTAGATGTGGGTAATTAGGGTAATAGTAATTCAATCAAATACTACAGTTGAGGCCTCTACTTCTAAAAGTCGACAAGTCCACAAAATGTGATTTTCAGTAAATCACATTTTAAGTTTCCTATCCAATTCCAGGCCCGTGGTGCGTGTCCAATTTGACTCTCTCATGGTTTCCATTAAGTTCCATATGTTGACAATAAAGTGTCAAGTTTTCAGCCCCTGCTCTCAACCTATATGTGAAAAATGGGGTGTACATAAATTTCCATTCGGTCAGATCAAAACTGTTTTTGGGAGGGAAATAGACTTGTCGACTTCTTTCACCCGAGAACATTTTTGTTCCCGACGAAGGCGACGCTGCCTTATGGGCAATTTTTGGACTTGTCGACTTTTAAAATTAGCTGTCCATGTTGGACTTATCACATTTCTTGCTATTTTTCCCATAAAAAACGAAGGCGAAGGTGGACTTGTCGACTTTTAGCCCGAAACTAAGTAGACTTGTCGACTTCTTGCCCAAAATTTGCTTTTTTCCTCAAAAATGTCAAATTTGGCACTTTGCCATATGGGCATGTGAGGTAAAAAATTTTTATGGAAAATTATAAAAAATAGAAAATGTGCGGTAGTAGCCCCAGATGACGTTTCCGGGCCTAACTCGAAATTGTCATATTTTGGACTTGTCGACTTTAAGAAGTAGACGCCTCAGTTGTATCGCATTCACAAACTTCTTCAGGCTGCAGCGCAAGGCTTCTGTTCGGACACTGATCAGCTCGGCTTCCCAGGTGCGGTGAGGCGAACAGTCCACAAAAGCACAGCGATGGTTCACTTAATGCAAGCTCTACGAATTCCGATCCAGGGAAATGAAAAATGGCTGTAAACAATCGTTGCGCTTGATTATGATCATTTGATGAAAATTCTACTTCTAAATATTGTAAAATAAGCCATTATCAACTTTTCCTGGCACAGTTCCTAGTTAACCTCTACCCAGAAGGAAACTGGGGGCAGTCAGCAACTCTGTAAAATGTCAAATGTCATGCAAAGTGTCAAAAGTCATGTAAAATGCCCTGCAAAATCGACGCCATGACCCATTCTTGTGTTTTCTTCTGGCGCCTCACTCATATGCTAGCTTACACAGTATGCACATTCTGTAAACTCTAGCTTGTGCAATCCACCTATGTAAATATCACAATGGGAACCACGCACAAATGTAATACCTAAACCTAAATGTAAAAAATGTAATAGCTCAGGTGGAACATTGGCACTATTACCAGTAAACGACATCCATGCAATGAACACTATTGGCCAAGCTATGAAGGTAAAACAGAGGCTGCTTTAGTCTCGTTTCAGTGATGACTTTACAAGTAGTTTGATACAATATTCTTTGAGACTTGTGATACAGACCTTGTAAAAAACCTGTAAAGTGGTACAGACCAGGGTTGGCAAAATCTCAGAAAAAAATAAAAATAAAATAAAAATAAAATGGAATATTCAAGAATAAAATAAAATAAAATAAAATGGAAAATTTAAGAATAAAAATAAAAATTGTATAAAAATTCGAATTTTTGTAAAATTTTTGTAAAATTGTATAAAAATTCGTATTTTTGTCAAATTGTATAAAAATTCATATTTTTTGTAAAATTTTGTCTCATTGCTTGAGTCTCTACCTGTTTTTTCATGGATCTGGGGGCAGTCCCAAGCATTGTAAAGTGTCAAATCTCATGTAAAATGTCATGCAAAGTGTCAATTGTCATGACAAATGTAAAGTAAAGTGTAAATTGTCATGACATGTAAAAATTAAAGTATCAATTTTCAAGCAAATTGTGTTCAAATCTCATGTTTTATTTCAAAATCTTATGTTTTGTATCCAAATTATGTTGTTGTTGACTCCAAATCTTACGTGAACATTTGGATACAAAAACATAAGATTTGGATATAAAACATACTATGGATACAAAAACACAAGATTTCGATACACAATTTACACTTTGCATGACATTTGTCATGACAATTGCCACTGTGCTTGAAATTTTACATGACACTTGACATTTTGCATGACAATTGATACTTTACTTTACATTTGTCATGACAATTGACACTTTGCATGACATTTTACAAATGTGCCAAACACACTCCAGTAGTCCTACTGAAAATGCAAACCATTCTTATCAATAATTGTAACTTTACACTTGCAGCTAGCTAACAATACATAATGCATGCAACTTTTGAAAAGAAAGGGAAAAATTTGTCACAGGTTTTTCATGTATAGGTCTAATTATAACATTTTTCTGGCCTTGCATGCATGTTTCTGATTTTTTGTAAAATTTTTGTAAAATTTTTGTAAAATTTTTGTAAAATGTGTCATTTTATTTTATTAATGACTTTTGGGAATAAAATAAAATAAAATAAAATGAAACAAGAATAAAATAAAAATAAAATAAAATTTTTATACAATTTTTATACAATTTTACTAAAATGAATTTTTATAAAACCAACCCTGGTACAGACACTGTAAAATGTCAAAAAGACCCTTTAAAATGTCATGTGTCATTTACAGGGTTGGCAAAATCTCAGAAAAAAATAAAAATAAAAATCAAATGGAATTTTGTAGAATAAAATAAAAATAAAATGGAATATTGAAGAATAAAATAAAAATAAAATACAATTTTTATACAATTTTACTACAATTTTAGTAAAAAGAATTTTACAAAAACCTATTCTGGTCACGATCTAAATTAAAAAATAAAAATAAAATAAAAATAAAATGGAAAATTTAAGAATAAAATAAAAATAAAATGGAAAATTTAAGAAAATAAAAATATACAATTTTTATACAATTTTACTACAATTTTAGTAAAAAGAATTTTACTAAAACCAACCCTGGTCATGTAAAGTGTCAAATTTCATGTAAAAGACCCTGTAAAGTGTCATCTGTATCTAGCGTCCTAAAAATCTCTGGGAGATTTATATTTAAAAAATCTCTTTAAATATAATTTTATAGCCATTTAATTATATTTATATTTTTTCCGAGATTTTTTAGAGAGATTTAATTATATTTTTTATTTCTGTGGGAGAAAATATAAAAAAAATCTCTCTGAAAGCATTTTTTGGGGAAAATTTTGCTCCAATTTTCATACTTTTTTCCCATTTTCACCTTCAATCCACTACAATCCATGCATTTTCCCCTTTTTTGGCTTTACGTGTGCTTATTTGTATACCATTTACTATTCAATGGCTATTTACACAGGTCCCGGCCGGGGACCGGGACCCGGCAAAAAATAATTTTTTTCAAAACTGAATAATTGGCGTGTTTGGGTTGTTTGCATGTTAATAAGGTGAATTATCACCAAATTAGCATGCACAAAATGGTTTTGAGACGGTTACACGCGCTGATGCATTTTCTTTGGGGAGTGTATAAAATTTTTTGATTTGTCTGAATTTTGGCATGTGAGTACTCCTTCGTTTAGTGAGTACGCATGCCAAATTTCAGCTCAGCGCGGTTACCGGTTGTCATTTTATTTATACTTCAATTTTTTTTGATCACTATACAAAAATACAGTGATCGAAAAAAATTAAAGTATAAATAAAATAAAAACCGGTAACCGCCCGGAGCTAAAATTTGGCATGCGTACTCACTAAACAAAGGAGTACACGCATGCCAAATTTGAGACGAAACGGAATAATTTTACACACCCACCCAAAAAATATGCATCGGCGTGTGTAACCGTCTTGCAAAAATTTCGTGCATGCTAATTTGGTGATAAATCACCTAATTAACATGCAAACAAACAATACACGCCAATTATAGACTTTTGAAAAAAACATTTTTTTGCGGGGGACAGGTCCCCGGCCGGGACCTGTGTAAATAGCCCTATTCAATTGTATACTATTTTTTCCCTTTTACGGCTTGAAAAAGCTTATAAAAGCCTATCTGAAATACATCTTCTATACTCAAGTAGTTTCAAAAGGTATATGTGAAAGTCAGTACAGGTACTTTTTTCAGAGGAAATGTGAACATAGTTACCCAGTAAAGTTGAGTATACATATTTTTTGAGAAAATATAAATATGTTTTAGCAACTTTGGAAAAAAAGAGAGAGAAGTTGAATTGTAAAATAGCTGAAAATATTGCCTCCGGGATAGAGAGATAGCTGGCGGATTTTGGGCGGAGTAACCCCCCCCCCCCCTACTAAACACCTGCTTCACAATCCACAGTTTATGATTTTTTTTAATGAAAGTTTGCCCAAATGAATATGAATGGAAATGGAAATTCCCAAATGAAAATGAATATACTCTGTACATATTTATACCTTGAAGTGCTGCCAGTGCTGAGCAACTACTCCTCAGTCAGACTTCAGTTGCGACAAATAGATGTTTGAATTTGAGTGAGAGGACTTTGCAGCGCAATATGTTTTTGAAGATAGTGTTTAAGTAACATTTGTGGCATTTGAACATTGCACATGACACATAAGAGCTTATTGAATGCATGTTTACTCTGTGTTATCCAAACACCTTTAAATATCAAATAAAACTAAAATTCCAGGAGGGAGATTTTTTCACGCATGGGAGATTTTCTCAGAGATTTAATTATATTTTCCAAATGACATGAGAGATTTAATGATATTTTATTTTGAGAGAGATTTTCTGATATTATCGTATTACCTCGAAATACCCCCATGGGGGTATATTATTTCGCCAGCAAAATTTGAGGGGGGGTGGGTTTATTCGAGGGGGGGTTATCATTTCGTCAGAAATTTTCGTGAAATTCATAGTTAAGAATATACTCCGGTTACTTTACACCTTGCACGCGTGGTTCCCGCTGGAAGTGTGCCAACGATGGTTAACGGGCGCGAGTTTCATAAAAACATGACAAAGTTGATTGTTGTAATAATGTGTTTCATTAACATATTCACATCGATAATTTTTCACATCTTTTTATGGAAATCGCATGATTCAAATCGCATAACATAATTGGCACACTTCCAACACGAGACATAAATCAGTGCGAGGGCAGAGTATCATGAACGCCGAGTATACGCTTTTTCATACACAAAAACGGTAATAAACGTGAGAAAGTAGGTCATATTTGGGCTATAGGTGTACATCTGTACACAAATGAGCGTAAAAGTGTCACTGCAATCCAAATTAGTAGTAATGAATACATCATGTACATTGCATACACGATGTCCATCATTCACGAGGGGGGGTTATTATTTCCCCAGCCCATTTTGAGGGGGGTTAATTCAAGGGGGGGATAATTCGAGGTAAAACGGATTTCCTCAAAATCTGCCATTTTTTGGAACGCTATCTGTATCCAAATCTTATATTATCGTATCCAAAGGTATGGTTTTGTATACAAATCTTTGGATACTAAAACATAATATTTTTATTGGACACAATAATATTCAGATACACATACAGGTTATTTTACATGACATTTTACACTTCACAGTCTTTTTCATGACACTTCATCATCATTTTACTGTGTCTTTTACGTGACACATGACATTTTACAGGGTATTTTACACTTTACAGGGTCTTTTGCAGGGCCTGGAACTGCCGCCTGAACAAATTATTGCACAAACTCAAAGTAATGAATGTGCAGGGTTTTATATCGGACTCAATGTGGGCGCTTCACATTGGATTGGGAAGAATTGAGCTGGCAGACAGCTCTCTTGGATGGGATCATGGTTTCCGATGGTAAGCATATGTGTAAATGTACTTTTTTACTTTCACTCATGGTCATGGGAAATGAGTGTAAAATACTTTTTCGGCAGAAAACCTAAAAGTTAGTATACTTTTGAGAAGTTTTACCCCAGTTTTCCCCAAGACGACAAATTTTCATACCTTCCAAAACAACACTTTTCAATAACAACACTACTTACGGGGTACTTCTCAACACGGGCTTTTCAATGGTGCTGTTGGTTGTTTTCTAGGTCACACCATTCAGAAGTTATTTTACTTTGCATTGCCGATTCGCCATTTTGTTCCTAAAAAAAATGGGCTGGAAATTCTGGAAACTCCACATAGGTAGACCATATGGCCAAAACAGTCATTCTACAACAAATGTAGGCAATAGTCTACGGTATCTGAAAAGTGTGGGGCAAGCTCTGCTGCTCAAACATGGCACTGTGGGGCCACCGCTAAACTTTAAATGCCATTTTGAAAAATTGAAATTGTTGGAGATACGCACTTTTGGAACAAAACTATTCTATTATATAAAAAAATATGAAAAATAGAAAACAAAATAAATGAAAATTAAAAAAAAAAAAAAATAAAAATAAAAATAATAAAAAAATTAAATAATAATAATAATCATTTTGAATTTTCCTTTTTTGAGTTTTTTTTTGTCAAGTAAACCGCGCTATGCCATTCACCTGACAAGTCGCTCCCTACATGTAATTGAATTGCATTTTTGCGAGTTGCATGCATGTAGAGCAACCGTCATTAACTTGTAGGGATGCTGCCCGATTTCAGCCGCATTATGTGCATGTATGGCACATTACGCAAGAATTGAATCTGGGGCCAAGGGTAATTAGAGGAAATATGGTATTTGCTAATTAGAGGAAATATGGTAAATACACATTTTTGGCTATTTTTCACCTATCTTTAGGGTTTCTTCCCCCCCTTTCCCTTCTGTGGCTTGAAAAAGCCTATATAAATGTCTTTCCTAAATAGGTACGTTTTCTGTGACTGAGTAGTTTGAAAAAAGTAAATGTAAAAAAGTGTGTACATTTTTCAGAGGAAACGTTAATGTATTTACTAACCAACCACTCAAGTATAAATATTATGTTTTGAGTAAACAAAACCATGTTTTAAGAGCTATCACCCATAACCTGTCACTCACTGATTTTCACATCCAAATGCACCCTTTAACAGGATTGCCCCAGATAACACGTATCCTTTTCCGTCCAAATCTGACACCTCATACACATTACCTTGGGCTCCTGGTGAACCGAATGGCGATGGAGGCCCTGGCAACATGCATAATGCTGAAATTTATTTTTACAATACTGGAGGTACATTTTGAACAAATTTTCTGTACTAAAATACAACTTATAAATACTGAAACATGTTTGTACACGCTTCAGAAATTCTGCTAAATGATGCTTATGGTAGAACTCTCTATTTCATGTGTCAATTTGGTGAGTAAAGCTTTCCTTCCCAGCAGGTACTTTATTTATATTGGCTGAGGAAACAATAACCCCCCTGAAATCAGCCCCCACCCCCGGAATGATGTACATCACGTATGCAATGTATATAGGTACATGATGTAAATATATAAATATTACTGCTAAGTTGTATTGCAGCTACACAGACTAGTTTGTGTAGCTATTTTATCTATGTTTTTCTATCCAAATATATCCTGTTTGGACACATTTTTTTACCTGTTTTGGGTACGAAATGCCTACTATTTACTATGATCCTTATGTAAATTTCTGACGAAGTAATAAACCCCCCTCGAAAAAGCTTCCCTTCGAATAAACCCCCCTAAAACTTTTCTGGCGAAATAATAAACCCCATGGGGGTATTTCGAGGTAATACAGTAAGTCTATAGACTTTTATACACGGTGCTTATTGTTGCATTTTTCTATTGTCTGCGAAACAAACAAACAAACAACAACAACAAGCAAACAACAAATTAGTACTGGGAGTTCGGAAAATTTCTGGCGAAATAATAACCTCCCCCCTAGAAACCCACCACCCATCGTTTAACCCCCCCCCCCCCTCAAAATTCTCACTCTGAACAAAAAAAAACCCGGGGGTGTTTCGAGGAGATACGGTAGATATTTTTAGCCCGTCCAGAGTCCTTTCAGACTCAACTTCAAACTTCCAAGAGTGGTCCTACAGTCAATTTTGTTATCATAAGACTGCAGGCACAAAACTTAAATTGGTCTGACAGATTTTGTCACAGAGCGATCACCGAATGTACTTGCGGTAATATTTATCTTTCAACATTACCGCATGTGCATTTTCCTTTTGTTATCGCTCTTCGAGACATGAAACCGAAATCTGAGTTGCTACAGGCCAGTCGACAGACAAGTGTCAACCAGAGTTGTTAAAATACCGGTATTTTTGGAAAGCGTAAGCGTAAGCGTAAATACACTTTCCAAATTTTCAGTATGGATACTGAAAGCGTAAGGTATTTTTAAAATACCTGGGAAAGCGTAAATGAAAGCGTAAGCGTAAAAAATTTTTAAGAGATGTTTTCTCAGTTAATTCTTTCCAAATCAAGCTCTCAGCGGCATTTTTCGGATGTCCACGTAGTAGTCTGCCCTCATATGTTGTTTGGCAATTCATCGGCAGCGACACTTACCGTATTTCTTCTAATAGAAGAGCACCGTTCAATTTTTTTGTCAACTTTATTTGCCTGCCGTTCTATGGGAGGTGCCGTTCTATTGGAGGCTGCCGTTCTATTAGAAGAAACACGGTAAGTCATCTTTGTATCTTTCAACTTGGAGTTACTGCTGTCGACGGCGACAACATCGTCGTCGGAATCCATTTTCAGCCCAAAATTTCTTATCTGAAGCCACGATTTTGCTCGACGACACAGTATTAGCAAGACATTCATACTGCGACACAATTTGTAAATATGCCACTATTTCCAGCATCACTGCACGCACGCAGTAATTTTTTGGTACGCAGTTTCGTTCACTCTTTTTTGTGGTTTTATGCTTTTTCAAAAGTGTAAAACTGAACCGTGTGAAAAGCTTTTTTACGCTTTTGGTACCCGGGTATTTTGGCCGGGAAAGCGTAAAAAAGCGTAAGGGTATTTGGTGAAAGCGTAAGCGTAAGCGTAAGTATAAATACCCATTTACCCGGGTATTTCGGGTAAGCGTAAATACGCTTTCGCAACTCTGGTGTCAACTACCTAGTGTGCGGCGGCCAATGGTGGAAAAGAAATAAAGTGACAAAAATATCTTTTTGCAATGTGAATATTGGAATGTGAATATTTAGAAACCTTATGTGTACATTTTGTGTCACTTCTCTCTCATACCAGTGTGTTTTTAGACATTCTTGTGAAAAAAATAGAGAAAAGCCATGAATACAAGAATTTTTGTCGGAATTCGTGATCCTGATCCCTATCCTGATACCCTAATCGTAATCCTGATCCCGAGCCTGAAAATTCGAATTGCGAAATCCCTATCCAAAGGCCACAATCCCGATACCTTACTTAATCCCGAAAATTCTAAAAACAAACAAACCAATCCCGATCTTGAAAATTCGATCCTGTTTGAACCCTAATCACTGACACAAACTATCAATAAAAGACTTTTCCTCTCTAGTAACGAACCAAAGCGTGTTTTTCAGACAGTGGTCATCTGACTGGCCAACCAATTATTGTGAATGCAATCCCTTTTGGAGTTGGTCTCACGGCACCAGCGTCAATTAGATTGGATACAGTTTTATTTACCAAAGGTGTTGATAGGATTGATGCAATAGACTTCTGTTCGGAGAAGTGCGCCGCTTTGCTAATGTGCAAAAGTTTCAGCATGAATTTGCGTACTGGTTTGCTACCTCACATTTTATATCACTTGTGTTATTAACACATCCAAAATTAGCAGAAATCATAGTCGTTGAAAGTTAAAACGTATTTACGTTTACTCGATAAATACGTCCCTATACTCGCGTACTGCGTTAATACGTTTCATCCCGAAAAAATACCGGTACTCAAATACTCGCGTACTTTTTGAAAGTACGCGAGTACAGAAAACGTATTTTAAAGGAATAGAAAATGTCATTTTGTCAGACAAAGACAAGTGACAAACAGGACATTTTCTTAAGAAATACTTATCCGGAGTGAAAAACACACATCAATGATCAATTTCAGGGTAAAAAGTGAAAAAAACGCTAATTTTTACGTTATTTTAGTGAGAAAACGACTCACTGTGACGTTTTCTGCGAGAAAAATACCAATTTTTCACTTTCCCTGGAAAAATACTCATTTTTACGTTTCCTCTGGAAAAAAAGTATTTTACTCATCTTTTGAGCAGTGTAAAAGTAAAAATAAAGTACTTTACGTTTTCTGTACTCATGCATGAGTAAAATAAAAATACCTTACGTTTACGATTACTTTTAAAAAGTTCAGTACTTTTAACAACTCTGGCAGTAATTTCTAACTTATAATTTATTGTACGTTTTTCAGGAGAGTGTCAACTGCAAAGTCTCCTTTCCAGAGAGTTGAAGGCGGAAAAAGTCAAAGCCCCTGGTTTCGAGTGGTATGATGTTAAAAGGGTGTGATTTACAACCTATCCAGTAGGGTTTTATTTTATTACAGATGGATATAAACTCTATGTATCGATGAATTAATTAGCCATTCCGACTTCTGAGAACAATATTGTGCTTGGCTTGTGCAATTTGAACATTTTTATAGTATTTACATTGTTTGTTGATTATTATTTAATTGAACTCATCATCACAACACGTTAGACATATTCGGGTGTTTTCTATTCGATTTGCACCACATGCACCCTTTTTAGCTGTGTATTCCATGCGATGTATTCCATCTGTATCGTGGATGATTTTATTCCGACAGGCTGAAGTCCGACCTGTATAATGTGAAAACTAAAGTGCATTCTTTGGCTACGTGCCAACACTCCATTTCGCGTTTAAAGTAACATGCGTTAAAGGATGATGTGCGCGTTTCGTTGGATTGCTCCATTACATAAAAGTCTGCAAGTGTGAAAAAGATTTGACTGTAAAGTGCATCCATATTATTACTTACCATTTTTCTTGTTACTTATCGACTAGCAGAATTGGTACCTGACTGCTTTCTAATATTAAATACGAGACATCAATGAAAAACTGATATTGTTGATTCTATGACTATAAAAATTCATTTAACCGGCACTCATCAAAATGTTCGAAATTACATACCCCACCCTTCAACCGAGAAGCACACACCACATCTAAACTAGGTAAAAACCTCAAACTTCCCAAACGTGACCATAATCAGCCATGTCATAACATGCGCGCAGCAGAAAACAGCGCACGCATGGATAGAGGGATCGGTCAAAGCGGTAGCCTATCATGATGCGATTGCATTGCACTGCGCCGGGCGCCAATAACGACCGCAGGTTGCCTGGCAGCAGTCACTTGGAGCCCGGGTATGGGGTTTTACCGCGGCATCCATTCATATTATCATCCTGGTGTGTTTTATGTCTATGTATACCTTTTATATGTATGTGAGAAGTGCACTGCACTCTCTTGTGGATGGGCTGACTGAGTGGGCACGATGTTTTGAAGGGTGCATTCCATTTTTTAGTTCTTTTTCCGTTTTCACATCGAATCTTCTCGAACGGTCTCGCCGAAATCTGTTATGCGATACCCACATGATTTACGTTATCGCCAGTGAACTGCGTGCCCAAGTCGACTATGTCCACACACAGGAGCAGCCACATTCTCCAATAACCCTCCCATCTAAGCAGAACCCAGCCGGCCCGTCTCATCCCCACATTGGCTCTCGGCCCGGTGGAAACATACACATAACCAGTAGACCATGGCGGACGCTTTGAACGCGTCGCGCGCCTCGTCAGCGTCTAAGCAGGCGTGGGCGGAGGCGAACGAGTCGGCCAACGACAAGGACCAGCTGTACGACAAGGACGAGGGCGACCGGCCAAAGACCGCGCCGCAGGTTGCCAGCGATCATGACGCTCCAACTGCTATGGAGAGTGAGGTGCGTTGTGAATATTTGCACTTGATTTGTAGGCGCCCGATATTCGAGTAAGACCGCGAAATTGTGCGCGTTCTTTCCAAGCGAAGCCATGCATTACCTAGTAAAATAGTTAAATGTTTAAGCAATAGAGATATTTTGAAATCTTCCTTATTTATTATGGTTTTATCCAATACTTATTATCTATTTCAGTTTGCTTACATATAATAGCAATGAAAGTGGAAATTACCAATCACAGGTGTAAAGATTCCTCACACTCCAGGTGAAAGTGCCAGACACGCTAATGACACTAGGTACATCTTTAAATGTCAAACATCTTCATTTCCCACTTAAACCGTTTCACTCACCACTCTGTGTTTTCAATGTGATAAAAAAGAAAATCCCGGCAACCTTTAACATTTACATCACACATAAAGCTCAAATAGCAAACGGATATTTTCGCAGGTGTTCGACAAAGAGGGCAAGGTGCACGTACAGCAAAAGTACGCAAAGTCTCGCGAGCCGCAAGGGTGCTGGTACAAGTTCAAGAAGGGGATCCGCGCCATCTGGCAGACCAAGCACACCGAGGACACCGCCTACGACAGGGAGCTGTACATCAAGACCACGCTCAGGGAGCTCGTCATCTATGTCCTGTTCTTGCTCACCCTGTGCATAAGTCAGTTTACTGTTTATGGCATTTTGTAGGATGGGCTTGTGATGCTTACCATCTTTTTCCTGGCGCTTCTGCATTATGGGCCCACACACACTAGTTGACTAGTGTCACTAGTTCACTAATTAGTCGCAACTAAATTTTGGTTAATTATGTGATTTCAACTCTCCTATGTGAAAAGGCATAGTGAATTTTATATCGTGAAACTTTATTTCCATTGTTTCTGTTATGTGTGACTCTTTTTTTAAATGTGTTATTTATTTAGTTGACATTCAGTTGATACCGTATTTCCTCGAAATACCCCCCCCTCGAAATACCCCCCCTCGTTTGACCCCCCCCCCTCTCGAGACCACTATGAAACAATCACCCCCCCCCCTCGAAATACCCCCCCCCAAATTGAGTGTAAAGAGAACGTACATCACAAATATGGCAGTTTGTGTTCTGCGTAGTGCAGAACACACGTTAAAACAATGTCGGAATCACGTTAGAACAGTGTACATACCATCTACATACTAATATTAGTCTACAGAACCTTATAGATGGCGGTTTTTGTTGCATTTTTCGACGTCTGCGTACGTTTCAGACGACAATTTCGTACTTGGTTTTCAAAAATTTTCTTGTGAAATAATAACCCCCCCCCCCTCGAAATACCCCCCCCTCGTTTGACCCCCCCCCCCCCTCTCGGGACCACTATGAAACAATCACCCCCCGAGGGGTATTTCGAGGAAATACGGTATTTACTTTCGATGTCAACTAGTGTGCTAGGGCCCTACCTATATACGGGATGGGTTAATAATTCAGGTTCCCAGACATTTCTGACTGTTCATATGATATTTTATTTCACTGTTCATTGTATTTATCTACTCGCACGCAGTCACATTTGGTATGACCACAACGAGCATGTTCTACTTCACCAAAGTGATGCAGGAACTGTTTGTCAATGATGATTATGAAGGCATGCACCGCATACAGGACTTTTGGGACGTGAGTGCAATCTGCAAATCGAATTTATTTGCACAACTAGCACCTTTCACTGTTACAAATGATTAATTTAAAAAAATCATAAAGTAATCACACATTTCAGTATGTTGAGGGCCCAATGTTGGATGGGCTGTACTGGGAAAGATGGTACGATAATCGTACTATCACTGCTGACAAAATTGGGTTCATCTATTATGAGAATAAGCTACTTGGACTTCCAAGAATGAGGTGAATTGGACACATACCTATTTATGTACCGCATTTGCTTGAATGATCCCCCTGGGGAATTATTTTTTCGTCAGACTTTTTGAGAGGGGGACTAGGTATTCGAGGAGGAAAATTATTCAAGGGAGGGATTATTATTTCGTCAAAATTTTCAAGCATGTGTCTATCCACTCATTCCACAAAATGTGCTTGATAAACGCAATAAAAAACTGTTTTTGTTCAAATTGAACACAACAAATTGATGATATACCTTGATGGGGGAATTATTCAAAGAGGGTAAGTACTTTTTCCTCAGTCGTCTTACAGGGGGGAACTATTCAAGGAAGAATTTTTTAAGGGGGGAATTACTCAAGCAAATACTGAATCTGTTCTTGGTGGCATGCATTCAACTAGGCATTTCTTTACATTCCATCTCATAGAATGGTCAAAGTTCGCAACGATTCCTGCACGGTGCCGTCCACATTCGAAAAGACCATCACAGAGTGTTACGACGCGTTCTCTTCCGGCAACGAGGATACTCAAGCATTTGGACCCAAAAATTCTAGTTTCAAGTGGATTGACGGCGATGAAATGGATGCCGATAGTTTGGCAGGTGAATGCACTGGGTGAAACGACCTGTCACGATGATTTTGGTATATTTTCCGATACATTCAGGCACGTACTCAACGTATACGTCCGGGGGCTTCCGCGCACTACTCAGCATGCAGCGTTTTGACTCTGTGAACACTATATCATTCTTGAAGGTGCTTTTTACATATTCTGATTGTCAGCAATCATTCTGAGAACCAATAATATATTTTCCCTCTTTTATTCAGAACAATCGCTGGGTCGACAGGGGCACCCGAGCAGTGATAGTGGACTTCACAGTTTACAACGCTAATCTCAACCTTTTCTGCGTCATATCGCAAGTTCTTGATTTTTCTCAAACACCTAACAAA
Organism: Sphaerolaimus hirsutus; assembly: GCA_964036195.1. Taxonomy (NCBI): domain Eukaryota; kingdom Metazoa; phylum Nematoda; class Chromadorea; order Monhysterida; family Sphaerolaimidae; genus Sphaerolaimus; species Sphaerolaimus hirsutus. The sequence continues at coordinate 9,566,141 of OZ038457.1, forward strand.
AGCGCACACGTTCAACTGAATCTACCTTTTCAGACTGATCTTCGAGTTTCCACCCACTGGTGGTTTGCTCTCGTCATACAAATTTCGAACTGTGAAACTTATTCGTTATGTTTCTACAATGGACTATGTTGTGATGGCTTGCGAAGGTTCGCTCCTGGGGAGTATTTATTTATTTTACAAGATCCCATCAATACCACACTTCCTCGAGTGACATGACAAGACTTGCGTATGACACATGATGCCGTAAACATAAAATGTGAGGGGAGTTATTATAGTGGGAGAAGTTATTCAAGGGGAGTTATTTTTTCCTCACTCAGCCAACAGGAGGGAGTTATTCAAGGAAGGGAGTTATTCAACGGAGGGAGTTATTCAAGTGGGGTCATATTCAAGGATATACGGTTCAAATAAGCAATGCAATTAGCAACATTTGCTGACGATTTCCCCGTAATTTTTGACGGGGATCCGAATGCTTTTTCTACTTTTCAAAGCGCAACTATGGCCGTTAACGAACTTTTCAGGCATTTTCGTGGCATTCATAATCTACTATTTAATTGAGGAGGCGCTGGAAATATCTAAGCACAAAATTGCGTATTTCTTTGATTTTTGGAATATTCTCGATGTGTTCGTCCTAACGGTAGGTTCCTCCGGAAATAACCCTGCTTCTAGCTACGAAAGCAACCTCTGAAACCTTCAACCTACTTTACAGATCGCGGTCTCTTGCATTGTCTTCACTGTTTACCGTACAATCATGATTGAACACAAGCTTGATCAACTGCTACTTCAGTCTGAAGTTTATGCCAATTTCGAATTTCTCAGTTTTGCGCAGAACCTTTTCAACGACGCCACTGCAATCATGGTTTTCTTTGCTTGGGTCAAGGTTCGAACATTTTGTCTATGTCAATACTTTGAATAATCAAAAAAATTATCGGCATCAAATCAACGTCACAGATTTTCAAATACATCAGCTTTAACAAGACCATGAACCAGCTCAGCTCCACGCTCAGCCGCTGCGCCAAGGATGTGGGCGGATTCTCTGTCATGTTTTTCATATTTTTCTTCGCCTATGCGCAGCTGGGATATTTGATTTTCGGAAATCAAGTGGGTGTTTCTGCGGTGACTGTCAACTTTAGATTTATCTTAATTGCACGCATTTATATGTCTTTTATAGGTGCGCGATTTCTCGACATTTTACGACTCCGTTTTCACGCTGCTGCGGACCATCCTGGGTGATTTCAACTTCCGCGAATTGGAGAAGGCCAGCCGTTTTTTGGGCCCAGCATTTTTCATCACTTACATTTTCTTTGTGTTCTTCATTCTACTGGCTAGTTTAAATTGCCTCGATATAACAAATTAGTAAAAGACCCGTTATCGATAAACTGGCACCAAATTTCAGAACATGTTTTTGGCCATCATCAATGACACGTATGCAGAGGTGAAGGCGGAGTTGGCCACACAAAAAGATGAATTTGAACTGGGCGACTATTTTAAAAGGGTACGGTAGAAACTGACATTTTCAAACCTCCTCACATTTACCATCAAACCAAATCCACCTAGAACTTCTAACCAAACTCAGTCCTACTACAACATGTTGCGCAAGCTGAACCTGCGCAAGGACCGCATCGTGGACATCCAGGCGGTGCTCAGCTCCGAGGACTCGGGCAAGCAGATCGACTTTGACGAGTGGCGCGACCAGCTGAAAAAGTCAGTTTTTGTGTGGATGATATGTTTTGGTGCTTTTTCAACTTGAAAAACAACAACAATATTTTGTCGCGCAGGCGCGGATACGCAGAGGGCGAAATAGAGGCCATGTTCGCCAAGTACGACATGGATGGCAGCCGTGTGCTCGATGAACAGGAAATGACGCAAATGAAGAAGGATTTACAGGGTTTGGCTGTGAGTCGGACTTGTTTATCTATCGATTTACCTGTATGCTGTTCAATTCACGTTCAGCGTATCGACAAATACACACAGTAGATAATTTGCGTACTACGTATTTGCATTGATTGTTCAGAGTTTACTGGGTATACCTAACAAATACCTATTGTGCCACTCGTTAAACCCATATTTTTGTTTGTAGTTAACACCCCGTCTAGCTCTGATTAGGATACTTTTCAATGGGGTGACCTGTTTCAAGCCTATGACGTCACCCAGAAAAACACACAAAGCCCCAACTCACACCACCCCCAAATACAAGACCCCCAAAGCCCCCAAATCCAACCCCCAGGAGAACCTGGACGACATGGGGCAGGGCGTGGCCGGCGACGGTTTCCAGGGCGACGAGGATGATGAACTGCGCGGCGGGCTGGGTGGCCCCGGCGGCAGGGGGGTACCCATCGAGGAGTTCAATGTGTGAGTGCAGGGGGTGCACTGGGGAGGGGTTGATTGATTTAGAATCAATGGAGAATAGGTATTCAGTATGGAACGTTTTTTGGATTGAAAAAGCGACCTGCTGAACGACTTTTGTGGGATTGAAATTGGCACTTTTTACGTTGAATATCGATAAGAGAATGTCGTATCTCATCCAGATTCACAACATAACAACAACTAAGTGTAAATACGTCTCATGTTCGTGCTACACTTCTTCGTGCGTGTCCGCTTAATACAAAGTGATTTCACCTCACCACTCAGAATGACCCGTCGCGTGGATCGCGTGGAGAACTCGATCACCTCGGTGATTGCCAAAATCGACGCGGCCATACACAAGCTCGAGTCGCTCGACCGACTTAAAATGCAGCACCGTGAACGCATGACCAACATAATGCAGAACATCGCCACCGTGCGTTTGGTGAAAATGGCGGCCTACACGCTAATTGACACACGTATGTCAACTGGTTTGTGTCAACTCGGATTTCAACTTCACGTGTTGCACGGCGATCGCCAAATGCACATACGGTAATGTTGTAAAATAAACATTACGGCCAGTGCACTGGTAAATCGCTCTGCGAAATGTGAAGCCGAAATCTGAATTGACACAGACCAGTAGGCACACGTGTGTCAACTAGTGTGTGGGCCGCAATTATGGTAAAGTCGGCAGACATTTCACTCTACAAAATCGGAGAGTTAGAATTCGCTCGTGAATAGAGCGAACAACGAAACTTGTGTCCCACGCGGACGCTAGAAATTGAAAAAGAAAATCATATTAAAATAAAAATGGACGTTTCGCCGCGTCCGTGCGTGCCACGCCCTAGTTATCTACATTTTCAACGTTGCTCGTAAAGAATTTGACCGTTCAAACTACCGTTTTACCGTTCAAACTACCGTTTTTGTCTTTATTTTATTTTTCATTCGTTGGCTCCGTTCCAACAGAAGAGAACTTGGCAGCCGGCCAAAATTTCGAAATCCGCTATTAATATGAAATAAATACTCTCACAATAGCTATATAACCATGTATATAAACAAAAATAGCAGTTATGAAGGTGGAAATTGGCAAAGCGAAGCAAATTGTAACGATGTTTAGCTAACTTTCAGTTTTCACTCTCATTTGTATAATACGCAACTGGCAACTGGGATAAGGGCCAAGTTTTCATACGTGACCCGATCTATTCCAATCGTTGAAATATTGCGTCACAATTCCTAATGCCGTCATGCACTCTCCACTGGAGAGATTGACGCAAATGTTTGTAGGGCGATACGTCTGCCGACTTTACAAGGAATGTAAAAATGGGCGAGATCTCGGCCGTAAAGTAGACCGGGCCGTAATGCACAGTTGTACAAACGTATTTACGTTTTCGATAAATACGTATACTCGAGTGCTGCGTAAAATACGTTTACGTTTCCTCCCGAAAAAATACCGGTACTCAGTTACTCGCGTACTTTTTGAAAGTACGCGAGTACAGAAAACGGGTATTTACAGATATTTACGTTTACTCACCTTTTACACAGCGTAAAAGTAGAAAATTTTTACTTTACGTTTTCTGCATTCAGGTGTGACTAAAAATAAAATACTTTACGTTTACGTTTACTTTGAAAAAAGTTCAGTACTTTAAACAACTCTGCCGTAATGATGTCCGGCCTAAAGTAGCACCCTGTACTTTACGGCCGGGTTTACTTTACGGCCGGACCATCCCCGTAAAAATGCATTTTGAACACATTGAGTTTACCATAATGAGGTGTACGCCAACAACTGTTGACGGCGATTAAAAATCATTCATTTGCGGGTGTGAATGAAAAATTATTGTTCAAGATTTTCTTCAAATGTACTTTATTTATCAGAGCGAAACAAGTGAGTCGGATAAAGTTGAAAAACTGGAGGCAGCAGTGACTGATGAAATGGACAAGTTCAACAAAGATGCGGGCGGCGGCAAAGGCATCTTGGGTGGGATGTTCTGAAAACTTTCCGCAGAAATTTTTTATTTCTTTATAAATGTTTTATGTGTAGATTTTCTAAGGCATAAGCATTATTTCGTAGAATGTCTTTTGCTTCTTCTGTCTGTGATAAATTTGCTTTACTTTGTATTTTGAATATTGATAATTCTGTTTCAGATCAAAGATAAATTTTGAAATGACACATAAATACTTTATTCGATTATGTACCTAAATAATATATTATCTATTATATTTAAATTGGAATTTTTGTGTTACTGTTTCTGTCTGACGACGAATGCTATGTCAATTTGATTAAATAATCGCACAATCGCAATGGATATTGGACATATTTATCATGCCTAGTGATGTAAAAGCGCCATGGCGCTGTTGGTACTTGGCGCCTGTTGATACAGTTCAAAAACACCATGCAGCTTTTGACACTTAGGTAACATTTTTTAACCATGACGCCATGAACAGAACCCTGGTGCCAGTGCTAGACAAAAGCAAAAATCCAAAGCAAAAAGCACCATGCATTCTTGGCACTTGGCTATGTTGCTCTGGCGCCATTGGTGCTTACCCTGCTTGTCTCTGGGGCATAGAAAAGCGTCATGGTAATTTATACATCACTAATCATGCCATCATTTGATAAATTTGACTGAAAATGTGGATCATTTGCTTCCCATCCAGGATTGATATAACAGTCTTTTGATGTCACATGGGAAAAGATGAGCATCTTGATTTAATACAGAAATGTTTTATAGATATTTACACTAGTTTGCAGCCATTGGCCAGCAGTAAACTTTTATTAATGCTTCATATTCTGAAATGAATCATATTGGTATAAAAAACATTTTTTGATGACAAATTTTTTTTAACTGCTGTGAATGACCAATCTTAAGCTTTTAAAATGTATTTACCAGTTGCAGTTAGCATTTGGTTGACATGCAAGTATATAGTGCCACACTTTCAAGTGAAAGATCTCACTTCAAAAGAAAACGAAATGTGAAAATGTAAAATACATGGGTATTTACAAGCTAAAAATTAAGTGTAAACCAGACATGTAATTTCCCTTTACTCTTGAATAGTTGTGTAAAAAGTTTCGGATTTTTGACACCAAGAACCATTGCACTTTTGGCATGTGCGGCATAAAGATCCAATGGCATAATGGCAAAATAGCGCCAAGCACCAAAAGTATTATAAATACCACAGTACTTTTCTGGATCTCAGCGCCAAGTGCCAATGGTGCCAGGAAGCAATGGAACCAGTGCCATGGCGCTTTTACATCGCTATTGTACTCTTGACCATGCCTCGTCATTGAATCCCATCGATCGCTAATAAATTGAAAGAATGAAATTAGCTGCAAAATCGGAGATATTTCAGTTGAATGCACCATTGAGCCGATGAGCAGCGTGCACACTTCCTTCCAATCCAACATTTCGCGCTACAATAAAGGGACCTAAAGTAACCACTCAGTCATCGTCTTGTTCGTATCCAAATATTTTCTCTTCATTTATTGCATTGGCAAACTGCCAGAAATCGTTGAACCGACAATATCGGCAATTGATTGGTTCGATAGCTGTTGCCGTACGTTTTGAACACATCGAGATGTACGGGCGCCCGCCGTATGGCATGGGCTTCGGCGGTCCTCGGCCGTTTGGGCGTTAGTGTCACATTCACAATTCAGCCTAAAATCAAGGGAGTACGCTTTCCGAAACATCCGTCGCAGCGATGGGCGGTGGGGGCGGGTTCGGTCCGCGGCGGTTCGATTACGGGCACGGGGGCGGCGGCATGGCCGCGTACAGGCCCATGGCTAGGCCGTTGCTGACGCCCATGCCGCACAGGCCGCACTTCGGTGGGGGCGGCTATGGTTTTGGCGGTGGGTATGGCCCCATGGGCGGCGGCGGCGGCTATGGAGAGATGGAGGGTGGCTATGAGGAGGAGGAGTATGGGGATGATGGGTATTATGGCGAAGGTGTGTGTTGCTTTTTTTAGTGTTCTGTAATTCGTCAATAGCGCGGCTGGATCGCATTTTTCGAACAACATTGTCGCGACGATCGCACTTGCCACACACGGCAAATTTTCATTGTTCATCTGTTCACGTTCCAATGCCTGTTTTTACAACCCTAGGATGGTTTGTTGTTTACGCATTTGTTTCCACGTGTCCAAATGACCCGTTCAATACGAATAAAAGGACTCCATCGAATAAAACCAAAAACCTCCCCGATCAATATTCACAACTACCCTCTTTCATGGATCAGAGAACGAGGACTGGCGCACGCGCCCGCTGCCCGTGGAGCGCGCCGTGCCTTTAGTTGATGAGCAAGAGTCGACTGATAACAGGCGCGCTGTTATGGGTGTACTCGATTTGCTGGCAAAGAAATTTGGTTTGTTTTTTCCTGACTTTTTTTTGGGGGGGGGATTTTTGAGGGGTTGAACATGCCTTTGAACTGAGAGTGCCCCAATTGGAGGCTTTTCGGAGGGGTATACAGCTGATATAAAATGAAAGAAATTGATTTGAGAAAGGTCCAAAAAATTTGATTATTATGGATAAGTCCAAAACTTCCAAAATTCCAACCTCACGTCGCTCAACCCTGACATCAGGCGTGAAGCCGCCATCGGACGTGCGCGTGGGCGACTCTACCGCAGCGTCGCGTCTGGCCGACCGGGAGTCGCTGGTGGACTCGGCCGGCATGGGCGGCCAGTACGCCGCCATGAACAGGTCCCTGGCCATGTTCGGCACAGGCATGGAGAGCAGGCCCGACCAGGACGTGTTGGTTTTCTGACCCTCACGTTTTGCTGTCTGAGTCTTTTTCTGATGATTTTTGCTTCTTTTACAGTTTTTACGGTCAGCCGCCTGAGCGGATCGAAGTTGATACCGAGGTGAGTGTGTATGATGACTTTTAGATCTTGCAAAAAAATTGTAGGTTGGTGACGAGTGTAAGACAAAGCATGTACCGTATTAGTCCCCCCTCGAAATACCCCCCCCCCTCAAAATGGGCACTATGAATTAGTAACCCCCCCCCCCAATTGAGTGTAAAGAGAACGTCAATGACAAAAGCTGCGGTTTATGACCTGGGCAATGCATAACGCACGTTAAAAACAATGATTGTGTTATACTCGGCGGAAATCACACCTATTATGGAAACCTACCATAACACATCTGAATAATGAACCAAAAATTATACAGTTTTTATCATAATGTTTCGTTTTTACCATGGAAGAATTAATTACGAAATTTATCGCAAGATTTTATTCATTAAATTATGGTAGGATTCTGTGCTCCACTCCAGTATACGTTAGAACATGATTTATACCATCTACATACTTTCATAAGGCTGTAGACTCTTATACATGTTGGTTTTTGTTGCATTTTTCCTCGTCTGCGTACGTTATTGGTACTGGGAGTTCCAAAAATTTCTGGCGAAAAAATCCCCCCTAGGATTACCCCCCTCAAATTACCCGCCCTCTGAAATTAATTCTCACTCTGAAAAAATAAACCCCCTGGGTGTATTTCGAGGAAATACGGTATATGTTGGCTGACCATGTAAATAAGAGGCGAAAGTTTGATGCCCCGAATTTAACTCTTTATATCAACAAGCTATGTATCACTTGAATCATCGCAAGGTCAAAATCTTTATACACCCTGTTCAAATGAGCAATTTGAACGTTCCAGATTTACAAAAAGAGAGTAAAGGCAATGATCGATGGTCCAGAGATATTTCCCGATTACTACACACCTGGCAGGGCTTTGGCGTTATTCGATATTTGGTTGGCTATTTTTTAATTAAATTTTTCGAGCAAAATGTTACTTGTTTGTGTGGATGCCATTTTCAGCGTGGAGAATTCCATCTGGGATTATGATCCAAAGTTCACCTGGGATTACATGCCGAACACGAAGCGCGGCACCAAATTCAACAAGGGCTTTTCTACTGTGCCAAACTACCTACACGAGGAGTTCAAGTGGAAGAAGTACGAGCATATGGTCGGTTTTATGTTGAAAGAGCCATGTCAGTCGATAAATTTCCGGCTTAAGTGGCATCAATTCTTCAACAAAAATGTGACATTCAACACGGAAACCCCCACTACGTAGATAAGGATGTATTTAGTTAGGGTTGGAAAAAATCAATTTTTTTAAAGCCTTGATTTAGAAAAAAAATCAATACAAAAAAATGATTTTAAATTAAAATCAGATTTTTTAAAATCGCCCAAAATGGGGGTATAGAGAAAAAATATATATGTATGTTAAGTGTCAGACAATGTATTGTTTTGTCTATTGTGGTCATATTATGACTGGAGTCATGGAATAGCATTTTAAGCAGTGATTTCTTTCAAAAATATCCATTTTATGTCGACTTATTACGTATATCGCCTTTTGTTGAATGTTCGTGACTTCAAGTGAAGTTCAGCATGGAATAGTGCTTAAATAAGGTTGTAAGAGTAGGCTAATACATATGTGAGAAGGCTGATGTTACACACTGTAGAAGTATGTGGGAGCAATTTGGTTTGATATTATATACTACACTAGCACATCACGGCTTATTATTACATGGTAACATGAATAAATGGAAGATTTTACACTAAAAGTGCCCCAAAACCCATGAAAACCATATAAATGGTAATATGTATGAGAAATTGCGCGCTTGCGCGCAAACAAATGCAAAATACCTAGTGCAAGTCTACCAGAAATTTTGCCTTTTGATTTTTAAAATTAAAATCAGTTTCCACCCTTTGATTTAAAAAAAATCAGATTTAAAAAAAAATCAGTTTAAAAAAATCAAGTGCCAACCCTATATTTAGTACATATAGAGTTTTGTTGAATTACCATAGTGTTCTTGATTAGGTCTGTTCCGTTACCAGATATTTACTTGGCATTACTTGGCCATATGGTGAATATCGATTTCGGCGATTCACGTCGATTTTAATTTTTTCTCTCGCTGTTCCTTATCACATCCTTTATGGAATAATAATGTATATATTTATATTTTCATTTTCAGCAAGACAAAATGTGGATGGAGAATTTTGTGCCAAAAGTTCTCGAATGTGCAGCTGAGGGTTTAGATGTGAGGGACATTCGCTTCAAGAAAAAGATGGTGGGTAAAGTTGGGCAAACACGGTTAATTAGGTGTTTTGTAAAAAAAATGTGCCCGACTCCTTTGCATATGTGCATGTACATTTGGCATATATATAGACATAGAGTCTCTTGGCGCCAACGCTTGTACAAGTCTCGGTCGCCCTCGTCAAATGTTAACACAATCCAGAACTATCTGCAACACAGGGCAAAGAGCCTGGCACGGAGGACCTACTGAAATGGTACCACGACAACGTTGGCGCCATGCCAGAAGACTTCTGCACCCGAGAGTACTGTGGCATGTGCGTGTGCTAACTTGACTTATCAAACACCCTTAAACACCCCTAAATGAACACCCCCACTAGGGTTGGGGAACCGAACCGACCCGAACCGAACCGAACCGAGAACCGAGCACTATTTTGGAACCGAGAACCGAGAACCGGAACCGAGCTTGAGAACCGAACCGGAACCGAGAACCGGCACTTATACCCGGAACCGAAGTAAATACCCGAAAGAACCGAAATTTTCTAGGAATTTTTAAAGTTTTTAAACAGCGTTTTTTCAACACCTACACCTAAGCCTTTAAACAGCAGCTGAACATCTTGGTGCGTGTACAGAATTGCAAAATTCATCTGTTTGCAAAATGATTGCGCGGGAGCGTGTAATTTCACATGTACTCCAGCGACATTACACCTTACAATGAAATCTACCATATCCCACCAGAATAAAAGAACAAACATAACAAAATTTCATCATATTTATGAAATTGCTTTGATAAATATGATGAATTTTTTATGTATGTTCGTTTATTCAGATGGGATATGGTAGATTTCATTGTAAGGTGTAATGTCGCTGCAGTATAAACATTATCACTGGTAGTAGTTTTCATTGGTTTTGTGGCAGTTTTAACCGTAGTTGGCAAAAGTTATTTATGTTTACGTACTACGTAAATACATTTAGGTACGTTTCCTCCAGAAAAAAATACCAGTACTAATTTACTCGTGTACTTTTTGTAAGTACGCGAGTACAGAAAACGTAGATGTTTGCTTTTACACTTTTTCAAATACCAGTATTATTATAACAACTCCGATTTCTGCATTCTACCATGAAATAATTGAATTGAAATTCAATAATAATTGAAGCTGAGATATGCTCCTGTAGTATAAAATATCCAATCAATGTACTTACACATGTAAACTTGGGTATATTGTTTTTCTGTTGTTCAGCCGATTTTTACCCGATACCCGGTTATATAATTACCCGGAACCGAAATTTTGATCATTTTAGAACCGAAAGAACCGAACCGGAACCGAGTTTAAGAACCGAACCGAGAACCGGAACCGAAAATTTTCAGGAACCGAGAACCGATACCCGAACCGAAATCTTTTGGAACCGAGAACCGAGAACCGAAACCGAAAATTTTGAAATTCCCAACCCTAACCCCCACCCCCCACAGTTGCGACTTAGAATTCGAATCGGTGATGCCATCCATCGCTCACTACTTGGACCCCGATCGGCCGCGGCACGCCGACAATACGAGACACTATTTCATTACGCCGCTGTGGAACGCGGGGCTTATCAATGATGAGCAAGTCTATTCCGCTCAAGTGTCTAATATAGCTAACCGTCTGATGAAGGTTGGTTCATTGGTGGGGTGGGGGTGCCATGTGAGCTGTTTAGAATGATATTGCGTTCTTTTTGATAAACACTGTGTTAAAAAGTGCAAACTGCTGGACGTGTCCAGGGGGGGTTCGTCACTTGTCAAGTTAGAGGGCACACAAAATTTGGCAATTTCGTGCAGTCATCGTTAGCATATTATCTGACTACCATATCGAATTAGTGTTCGATATCGATCAATACCGTTTTGATCAATATCGGGGGGTTAGCGAAATTGTAACAGCTTGCATGGCACCCCATCGTACAAGTTGAACGAAATCTCACTAAATTTTTTAAACGAGTCACTTTTAGTGCTTTTCAAGCATTAACAGTGAAGCTAGCGACCGTTACGGAATTTGTTTGCCGATCACTGGACTCTGGATTTTTGGAAAAATTCTGACATTGACAGGACTGACACATGGATACGGTAGAGATTCATTCAGAAAAACCCCTGGGTGGTTTTCAAAAAACTTTACTTCTAAAGACCTGACAAATAATGAAATAATTATAAACATAACAGTTATTGGCGTTGCCCTATGCTTGGGAACTTTCCAGTTTTTTGGTCATTTCACCAGGGCTCTAATCAATTTTTTTGATTGTCACGACAATTTGGCGAGCTGCCAAGCTCGATATAATACCTAAGCGCGACACTAGGATCACCTGCAAAACTACACAGATGAACAAAACCCGTCCGTCCGACTGGGAGTGCGTCGTGTGCCAAGTCACACTGACTTCCTACGCTATGGCCAAGCTGCACTTCAAAGGTTGCATATTGTGGCACCGTTATTTACCCCTGGGGCAGTCCCGGACCCTGTAAAATGTCAAATGTCATGCAAAGTGTCAAATGTTATGTAAAATTACATGCTAAATGGCAACCAAGTTGCCATTTTGTAGGGCATTTTACATTAATTTTGACACTTTGCATGAAATTTGACATTTTACAAGGTCTGGAATTGGCACCTGAACCTCGTGCAACTGTGTACCGTACTTTCGAATCGTGAAGTGTAGCAGTTCCCTTCCAGAAATGCGGTGGCGCTCGCGCGAGGTGTGGTTCCCTCTGCGCGCGGCGCCATTCGTTTTTGGAATTTGGCCGTGTCACTGAGACATCTAAAAAATTGCACAAAATAATTATGGCTGCACGCTGGTGTATTGAGTTGCCGTGTGCTCTGTTGCCACTGCATTGTGGGAAATGTGAATTTTTCAATTGTGCATATTCATTGGGCCGTTTTGCATATTCCGGTACAAAGTGTGTCCCATTGAATATGCAGCGAGTGATGTCTTATCAATGCTCTGGCATCAGGGTACAGGCTTTTCCTTTTCTGAGGGTTGTGTTACATACAATTGTGAATATTTTACGTATTTTGTGTATTTTTGGGGAAATTCTGTCGCTAGCAGGGTCTGTTCTTTTTTAGCGCCTTAATCTTTGGAAAGATATTGAATTGATTTAATTGCAGGCACTCAACATCAGCGTCGTATGCGGGGTCTGCCGCCCCTTGAAAAGGTCAACCCAAATAAGGCCAAAGTGTGAGTTTTTTGGTCTATCTTTTTTCGATTGATTGAATACAGCAATATGGGTGGTATGCGTAAATGTTTACCACTGTATGACCAGCGTGCCACTGGGTGCATTCAATGGCTAGGGTAGACACTGGCACTGCCCACAGGCACTCTTCCGTGCAGTGGGGCCGCTCGTCCACACAGTAGTTCAACCGAAATTTCGAAAACTCACTAATCAGCTTTGAACGCAGTGGAGTTTACAGATATGAGGCATATTTAATCCTTATTAACTGTAGTTGACTGAAATTTCATATCGGTAATCTCCAATGCATTCAAAGCTGATTGATGGGTTGTCAAAATTTCGGTTGAAAAATAGTGCGCATGGAGCTATTGTTCCATTATTGTTTTCACCCATGATTTTCACCGAGTACCTTTTTTCAGTTTGGCCACTCGTTGCGTGCTGTGCAACATCACTGGGCTGAAAACGTCGCAATTAGTGCGCGCGCATTGTTCCATGAAGACGCATATAGACAAAGTGCGCTATGCTGGCGCCTCCGGTTTGGAATTGCCCCCTGGTCCGAGTAGTAGAGTCTTCGATGAAACCACTATTCCTATGAGGAAATCTAAAGGTGGGTTGGGTCCTGCAGTCGTAGCGGACATTTGGGGTATCATTTTAGCTGGTGGGGTACGCCCCCGAGCGGCTACTTATTTAGAGGTCGGGGACCAGTCGGCAGAAATCGTTTATATTTGCATAAAATATGGTTTTATTTTGGTTTCGTGTTTTCATCATCAATTTTTGCCGAATGGCTCCAGAATTATCACTACGTTTACTAAAATGCTACCCCAAATTTCCGCTATGATTGCAGTGTGTCAAGTGTCCACTCTGTTTTGTTGACTCATTAATTGACATCATGCAGGTCAGAAGAAACTGGCGCATGACATATCATTCCACAATGACCGGACGGCCGCCTTCCACGATGACACAAACATGCATGCGTATTATTGCGCGGTGAGCTTACACACTTATTTTCAAACACAATTGAAACTCTCGATCGATATATACTCGTCACGCATTTGACGTGCGCGCGCAGATCTGCCACAAGGGCTTCGATTGGGAAAACGACTACAATGAGCACGTGCAGTCGATGACTCATTTGTCGCGCGAGGCTAACCAGGCGCAGAGGGCCATGCGGGACAGCGAAAGGAAACGGCCGACCGGCACCGGCGCTAATGTACGATTTGGGTTCGGCTTCTGATAAGACTGATGCCAGTTATTGAATATTTATAAATTATACTCGTCAAAGATGATGTAAACGACCCACACACACTAGTTGACATTAGGGTTCAAACGGGATTGACTTTTCGGGATCGGGATCGGGATTCACTTTTTGAGATTTCGGGATCGGGATCGGGATTGGGGTTTCGGGATCGGGATCGGGATTGGTATTTTTGAGATTTCGGGATCGGGATCGGGATCGGGATTGGGGTTTCGGGATCGGGATCGGGACTGGTAAATCCCGGAATTTCACGGGATCCGGGATCGGGATCGGGATCCCGTTTGAACCCTAGTTGACATCGCAAATTCATGTCAACTGAGTGTGAACTAAATAACAGAAAAAATTCAAAACAATCACACTCAACAGAAACAATGAAAATCAAGTGTCACTACACTATAAAAACTTCAGTGTGCTATCACTATCACTTCTATCACAGAGGAAAGTTTAAATAAAAAAATTAAGCTAAATTTAGTTGGCACGAATTTTGATGTCAACTAGTGTGTGTGAGCCCAATAGAGGCCATGGCCTTTCTGCTCTTTAGCTACCAAGTCACTACTCATGGCAAACCACATTCAACCACCAAACACCCCCGCCCCTCCCAGACGGCCCCCCTGGGCAAAAAGTGGAAAGGGGGCGGGGGCGGTCGCGGCTCTGGGGTGCCGATGGGCACATCGGACCCGAACACGCCCGCCTACGGCGAGTGGCGCTGGGACAAGCCCAAGAGGGACGCGTTCCAGGGCGATAACTACAACTGGCACGAGGTGCACAGCAGCGCCGCCCAGCTGGTCGACCAGGAAGCTGGTTTGTGAAGGGTGTCGGGTTTTAGTCGGGGGGGGGGGGGGTTTATCACGGATATGGGTGGTGTGGTGTTGGGGTTGTAGATGGTTACATGAGCACACACGGATTTCGATGAAGCAGCTAGTGAATAAGCACCGTCGGGCCGTTTCCGCGCTACGGCAGAAGGAAACATTTAGGTGTATTTGATTTTTACTAGATTTTATCGATTTATATATATATAAATATATATTGAAATTTATATTGAGCATCTATATGTAGATTGGCGGCAATTCAAATGTGATGTTTTCAAACATGAATGGAAATACAGTTACATAAATTAGATCTGAACAAATCAGAACTCATCTAATTACTGTCAATAATTGTCCACAGACGGACCATTTCGAAATTACCACTTTTCTATGTCTAATGTCTAGTGCCCCAATTCCAATTATTTTTGTGTTTGTTTTTATGTGTAACTTGTGACAATTAGAGGCAAGTGGGTCAATTCTAAATGCACAACATTCCGAACTCTATGAAAAATTGAAACGTGGGAAATTATAGCGGGTGTTGTTTGGGTATGGGGTTCGGGTTCCCAACTCTACCCCACAGCCAAACTAGCCGTCCAGAAAAAAAATCTGCCCGACACTCAGACCAAGCGGCGGTTGCTTGGGCTGCAGACGATGGTATGAACGATTTCGATCAATTCACTTCGGGTGGGGACACGGGCGCCCAAGCACAATACACGAGCACCAGTTGGAAGTCTGGCGGGCTTCTGCACGGTCGATACTGACTGTGCATTTTGCTGGGGTCTATCCCAATTTGCTTATGTTACGGTGTACGTATGAATATTTGTATTTCGTTATGGTCCCGAATACTGTATATCCTTGAATAAGACCTCCCCCTTGAATAACTCCCTCCTGTTGGCCAGGTGAGGAAAAAATAACCCCTCCCCTTGAATAACTCCCCTCTCTGGGTATTAGGTATGTGTATCCACAATGTGTATTTGAATGATTCAGATGCCGATGAACACGAATTTTAGCATAAATACCTTGTTTTGGTTGTTTCACTTTTAAATACCTTGATTACAGGAGTTCATGCAATGCATTCATACAATGAATGAAGCGAAAATAACTCCCCGTCCAAAACTTCTGACGAAATAATAACTCCCCTGGGGTCTTATTCGAGGATATACGGTATTCGCATTCTTAAGTGTGCGTGCGACACCACTTTTGTACTTTTATCTCAAGTATGTGAAAACCGTTTGGATTCCTCGACTTGATTCACACGCCTGGTGCGTGCATGTCGGCGTTTTCCCGACGTTACTGTTCTGTGTTTGTTGCGTGTTTATGTTATTGGGGGAACTTGTGTGTGAAATTATTATTGTGTAAGTTTTAATTTTTGTTCTAGCCTGTGGTTACTGGTCATTTCTGCCGTATTTATGTATGGTTGTTCCGCCTATGTTTCAGACCTGGCCTATTTTAGGGTTAAATTAGACGTCAAGAATTAGTTTGTTATTTAATAAAGTAATTGAAAATGTACTTGATTTAGGTTATATTTATCTGAGCATATTTACAGTAGTATGGCATTATGAAAATATCCTATCAATGATACTTCGAATTAAGAAAACATAGAACGTATCTATAAAAAAAGGTTAAGAGACAAATGAAAAATGACAAGAATATGTAATAATTGTTTTCATATCAATAAATCAGTGGAACTTAAGTGAAAAAATGGCTAAAGCCAACAAAAAGCAGACACAACTGCCCCCTGGAGCAACCTTTGACACACTTCTTTTCAGAGCTCACTTTCAATATGGTACAGTAAATTATTTTTCGTACAATCAAAGTAATACACATGCCAACCATTTATGTCTACTTTTTGTTGGTTAAGCTTGTCTCACCCTGGCAATATACACACCATCTTGTTTTTACAAATATAAATGGATACCCATAGCAAAATGACAACTTGGAAGTCAGTATGTTGAATGAATTATACATGTAGAAACTTAGCTTAACCACTGCAAGCTCACTGCATGGATCTATTTTCCAGTTTTCAAGCACGTGAATGTACAGACATGACTATCAATTTTTCTCAACCTAAGATTTCAGAAGTCGTTAATCAAGGATGTATCCTGGCTGCAGCCCCCTCCTTCCCCTGAAAAATCAGGGAAAGGCCACTTTCAGTATCAATATTTCAGTTCATTGTAAATTTTTTTGTGCGATCGGAGATTTTTTCCTTGCTTATTCGGTACGTGACATCAGCAAGCCAGCCTATGTAAGTTATGTACATCCATATCCAGCGGTTTGACGCCATTCCGTAACTAATCAGGTGAAATTTCTGCCCCTCCCATTTACCGGACTCTTCAAACAAACGGCACCCGTCCAAAATCCTGGATACGTCCCTCCCGTAAATACATACGAGGACAATTTGTTAACGTCAATAGATACGAAAACTGCAGTATGTTTTGTGCATTTGGTGCCGGTCCCAGACCCTGTAAAATGCCAAAGGAACAGAGAATTTTTTCACATTTTACATGACTTTTGACACTCTACATGACATAAGACATTTTACAGGTCTGGGAGCGACACCACGCTTGTAGCTTTATATAACCTATCTACACTAGCGATACAAAATTGCATGGTTGCACTTACACGATCCACATTTACAATTGAAACTATGTACATGTACGAGGAACTTCAGAACCATTCTATATAAGTGATCGGCACTTTTCCCATCTGACCAGATCTCAAATTGCTAGCATCAAGCATTCCACTTACGACGTCAGCGGCGGTGACTTGTAAAACGTCACCAACTTTCATTCTCAGTTGATCTGTTTGATACATGCACGGCGTTCGCGACAAGATTGCTTTGGCCTTGCATGGAAGCGTGGGCTGTAAACATGGGTAGCATTCGTGTGAAAAAATTATTATAACATCATGGTAGTGATGGAATGGCGCCATGGCGCTGGCGCCATTTGAGGGCGCCAAAGGGCGCCGCGCCATGGCGCCATTGGCGCTTGGCGCCCTTTTTCTGTGGCGCCATTGGCGCCTGGCGCCCACTTTCTGAAAGGCGCCATGGCGCCCCTGGCGCTTGGCGCCTTCTCTCCGTGGCGCCCTTGGCGCCTGGCGCCCTGCCCAAAAAGGGCGCCAGAATGTCGCCAGCAAGGTTTCAAGGAGAATACGGCGTAAATGATTAAAATAAAATAAAAAATGAAGATGCGCATGCGCGGATAATAGAAATTCGCCGCAAAGAAGGGATGAAGTGGTGCGATTGGGCTAAAATCTTTCGTCCAACGGTAGATCAGACACATATGACGGATCAGAAGCTGGGAATGATGGGCCCTTGAACTCGCAAACTCGTGTATCAACTTATTCAAATCATCGCAATTCAGTTTTTGTCCATTTCAAGAAAACATCTATGGGAAAAGGGGTGTAGGTATACGTTGTTTACCATTTTACAGGGTATTTTACGTAACTATTCATACCTTGCATGACATTTTACACTTTACAGGGCATTTTAAACGAAAGAACAAGTGAAATGTGTGCAGTACGGTGCTGAAGTAATAATTAAGGCAAAGGCAGGGTATTGTATATAAGTATCTATTCTGGCGCCCGTGGCGCCTGGCGCCCTATTTTCCAAATGGCGCCCTGGCGCCCTTGGCGCTTGGCGCCCTCTTTCTGTGGCGCCATTGGCGCCTGGCGCCCACTTTCTGAAAGGCGCCATGGCGCCCTTGGCGCTTGGCGCCCTTTTCCTGTGGCGCCCTTGGCGCCTGGCGCCCACTTTCCGAATGGCGCCATGGCGCCATTGGCGCTTGGCGCCCTTTTTTCTGGCGCTTTTCCATCACTACATCATGGGCCTTATTTTCTCCAAGAAGTTACCCCATCCTCACAAGTCAAAATCAGGACCCCGGTGCCAAAATCGAGGATCAATCCACCCTTATGGCGCCACACCCTGGATGACAACTGGTTCCGGTGTCAACTCGATTTTAGTTCAATTTAGGTTGCCGGACAATTTTCAAGTGCACATGCGTCAATAAAGAAACGGAATGAATATTGCCTTGTGCATTTGAACATGGCTTCACAACCCATCAATTAAAATCTTAATAAAAACCAGTCAGCTCAGTTGACATCTGATGAAGCCCGATATCAATAGGTCAACTGGTGTGTCAACCAGTTGACATCCAGCGTGTGGGAAAAATCCGGCGGAATGAAAATGCACGCCAAGGGAACCCAAAACCATTCAGCACATGCTGACGCACCAGCTGAATACTTTCTTCCGGTGGCGCCAATGCGTCGCCAGATAGTCCAGTAACGGCATCCGCAAACGCGCTGGCGGGGTTATTGTTGTCGGACGCGGTGCCGCCCGTCGTGCCGCTGGTTCTGTTCGACCCGCTCTGGCTGTGCGACGGCCCCTTGCTCGGCGCGCTGTTCGAGTTAACGTCGTAGTCGATGCCTTCGATGGGCACTGGCAACTTTCGAAGATTGTGGGGGAATGTCAGGGAGCAGTGTCATGCGTGGTGTGGAATTGTAGTGTTTACACTGTTGATGATAGATTTTTCAACTTTTTTCGATGTATGGTCAAGTAAATTAGACATTGGAAAAATGTTATTTTAAAAAGTTGGCAAATTTTCCGGGATCGGGATTGAGTAAAAATTTTTGGATTGGGATTTCAAAAGTTTCGGGATCGCGATTCCTCTTTGAGATTTTGGGATCGGGATTGAGGCTTCGAGTTCGGGATCACAAAATCCCAAAATTCTCGGGATTCGGGTTCGGGATACCGGTTTAAACCCTACCCACACTACCAACCTTCTCCATTTGCCTCAGTACAAATGCTGACAAAATTTGCTGGAATCTGTCCAGAACGGCCGAGCTCGTTCTTTGCGCACCACCAGTGCGGGTCGGATTGTTGCAATATGTATAGAATGTCGCCCTTCTTGAAGGATAAATCAGACGCTTCCTGTGTCGGAAAGAGATGAAAATTTAAGGGAGAATAGGGTTGGAAAATATTTTTTTTCAAACGCCTTGATTCTTATAATGATTTTTTTCAAATTTATTATTTAATTAAAATAAGATTTTTTTTAAATCAAGAACAAAATCTGATTCTATGACAAAAACAAACGGAAAATTCGATTGAACATTTTGCGTATTGATTTATTTGATATTGCAAAAAATAGCTAGATTTATGTCACCAGAAAAGAGCGACAAGCATATTTTGACAGCTGGTGCACTTAATGTAACCCTTTACGTTGGTGATTCTGGGGTGGAAACAGGCAAAACGCGTAAAAAATTGAGTAGAAATTAGGGAACAATCAAAAAAATTTGCAAAAAATTGGGGAGACTAATTGGAAACCGTTTATCGAGAGGAGATGTAACATGGAGAAAGTCAACAATAAAATTCCCACCTGTCCATCAAAATCATAAATAGCCATGGCACGGCAAAAGTGCCTAGGCACAGGACCAAACAGGCAACAATTACCCAGTGTATTGCTCTTGTAAAAATTGAGAACTTGTCCAAAATCAACAAATGTCCGCCCAGCCATTTTGAATCGATATTGAGGCGTTGATGTTGGCGATGCGCAGGTTTCATCAAGTGGCACTCTGTTCACGAGGTAGTGTTTGAATTGTTTGTCATCCACGGTGCCCTCCCTGAGTAAGAAGCATGTCACTGCACTCAGTAAGTTGAAAATCTTACCCAAACCAAAGGTCATGTCATGTGGTTGAATGTAAGGTACTTATGTACTATTTTTTTTCTTAAATGGATTGGATTTTGATTTCAAATCTGACTGTCAAACTTGATATTTTAAAATCCAAAATTCCAATTTAGATAACCATTTCTCTCAAGCCATCACTCATTCATAAGGTTTTTACAAGCAATTCAAGCAATGATCCACTACACAAAACAACCATAAATACATGAATGAAAATGTTGCCCACCTGACAGAAAGGACATAACTTCCAGGATGTGTGCTAGAGTCCCTGACCAGAAACATGCCCTCTGTAACGTCATCTCTACTCAATATTTCTTCTGACTCCTCTCTTGTCAGAGTGCCAAAATAAAGCGACTGCCAGTCATATGGGTCAAATGAACTGGTGCTGGCCTCATTTGTACTGTATTGACACAGATCTGATGCGTTCAGTTGAGCTTTTAGTTGCTCAGTTAATTCTTCGCTGTTCGGACGGGACATCACTGCTTTTTGCAGCGCTTCGCCGGATAGTAGCAAAAAAAGACGTTATTTTATTATTTTGGAGAGGCCGTCTGAAACTGTGATACCACTTAGTGAAGTTGGCGGTTGGCCCAAAATCTCTAAATCGCTATAAATATTTATAAAATAGGCTAAGAATAGGCATATAAACATGTAGATAGACGAAAATAGCGACTATGAAGGTGAAAATTGGCACGATGAAGCAAATTTTTGCAATTTTGAGCTACTCACTCTCGTTCAGACAATTCGCTACCGGTAACTTGGACGTGGGCCAACTTCACCTATATGACCTGATCAGTCTGAAACCCTGACGCAATGTTTTTCTCAAGAGTAAAATCGTCACTATAGGTGGTTAGAGTAAATTACTTTGGATGACTTCCGCTCAAGTATTTATTTAACAGTTCCGCAGCATCGTTTCCATTACTTTTTTCACATCAAACTCTTGATCATTATGTATCCAAAATGAATAGATTGGCCGAATGCCAGGAATTCGCGTGACCAAACTATTGGATTGACTGTATTTTCCGTCCGGCCTATGGCTTGGCTTGGGTTGCACGCGGGAAGTTTTTTATAAAGAGTCGCGTCTGCTGACCAAATTGCACGCATGTGGTTGACTTCTAATGAAAAACACGACCCCCACAGCCCACACTGCACGCGTATTTAATTGCGCCGATTGAATTGACACTTTTCAAGCCAACAATTTTGTGCGGAATGGATCTAAAGGCTGAATGCGATCGGATTAAGCGTACATTTAGCGTAGATCATTTCCGTTTTTTGTTACATCATTCAAAGTTTACATCAGAATAGATAGTTGGCGTTTTATACTTATTGTCAGTACTTTTCTATTGCATACGGCGCATGGCGTGAGTCAACGGGTGTGCAACGGACTTTACGCGGCTTAGGCGGATTAACATGACGTTTGTAGATAAACAAAGAAATAGTCGAGTTCATGATTACATGCCCCAGAATTCGTATTTATAAAACTATTTACGCAAAGTTTTTACCTGCATATGAATGACAGCTGGTTACAAATAAAGTTCCAAAAGTCTGCAAATCATTCATAATTCCCCCGCCCACAGCTGAGAAGTTTGTTTGTAACATCACAATATATCACTGCATCGTATTATATTTTACATTACATATGAATTGTGCTTTTTGTGCTCATGGCGTCTGTTGCACACTCATTGACCCGAGCCACGTGCCGTATGCAATAGAAAAGTACTGACAATAAGTATAGTGAACCAGATAGTTGACAGTGGTGAATTCAGACTTTTACAAAAATACATTTAATAAATACATCTACAAAATTTTGACGTAAGTGGATATGTAAAAAAAAAACATTTGAAGAGTGAGAATTAAAATTGCATGTAAAAAAACGACGTAAACTTGTTCTTATCATAAACACTTTCCCGGTCAAGTTAGCCACCCATTCTTTTATTTCACTTTGGAAGCTATATCTCGGACTATGGTGAGGTTATAGTGCTGAAACTTTGTCATCAAAGCAGAGCACATCAAATATTGCCACATCAAAATTCTACCGGTCCAAGTATTTACACACACCAATTAAAGCCACCACACCCAATCTGAGCAATAATCCCGAGTGAGTCCAGAGTTAATCCCATGGCACTCTACCTTTGATCCATTCCGCCACCGACCCCGACCTGAGTTCATCATCAAGGCGGGATCAATGCCTAAAAACCTTCCCAAGCGCAAGCGGGCAGCGTGCCAAGCCGGACGGAAAGTAGAATCTAGCAACTATTGTAAGGTGTGTTTACGACAGAGTTGACATATAAATTATACTGATTTTTGTAGGTGTGCGCGGATGGCCGACTGCAGACCAAACGCTAACACCAACGAATATGGCATTATTCCCGTTTCCATTTCCGCCGGAAAACTCCAACGCGACCGGCGGAAACCGGACAATGGATGTGACAACTAAAAATTGTCTGGGCGATTTCAATGTGCTAGCTTGTCTGAGGTTTGCATTTGCATTATGTTCGTTTCACCTAGAAAAATAAGTTGAACTACGCATGCGCTGTGCAGATTTTTCTAAGCCTAAGCCTTTGACAGATACCTACAAGTCGTCCTTCAGGAAGCACTCCCATACCTTGTATTTATAATGTCAAATCTGATGCAAATTGTCAAAAGTCTGTAACATGCACAGTAATTGTTGCATTGTATTTAAAATTTTACAAGGCATTGTACAGGGTCTGGGGATGGCATCAGGACTTCAGATTTTATGAACAGGGTTTTTTCCACACAGGAGCAGCGTGCTGACGTTTTTGTGCACCCTGACCGCAGTGGCCACATTGTACAGATTGGTTATAGTTTACAAGAATGGGGAACAGAAACATTGCAAGCACAGGGTGGCGCTGCTTTTTGTTATCCTGATGCATTCCGTCTTGGGGTGAGTCACTGATTGTGATTTATATTTATTTACATTTTTTTTACAATTTATTTACTATCTTATACGTCACACTTTACGGGAAATGTGGAGCATGTCGATTTAAATGAAGTCGATTTTGAACACAATAAATACTTGTTTCCAGCTTTGGACAAATGCGTGTTGTCAAAAACGTTTTTTTGTTTATATACAAATGTTGAAGTTTCCATAAAAATATTTGTATGAAGGGTTGGAAAAAAAACTATTTTTTACAATAAAAATCGCTGGGGTCAGAATTAGTCCCATTTCTCTCAAAAATCGCCTCTGAGGGTAATAAAAGACCTGTAAATTGATAGGCAGTGCAGTTCTTTCTGTGGTAATATAAATACTGTAGAGCTGTGGAAAAGCTTAAAAGTCCGTTATTTTGAAGTTTAAAAGTAATAAAATTGTTATATTTGCTGCGTGAATAAAATTTCATTGACCATTTGCAGTTATGTTTGCAGAAATTCCATGATTTTGCTGAGAACACAATAAAAATCACTTTTTAAGTGAACATGGATGCATTTCCATTCATGTTTGATATGAAATCACATAGCAAAACAGTGTATACTTCCCCCCTAGGGTGTCAAAAAATTTTTTTTACGGAAAACGGAAATGTAAAAATTATCACTTTATGGAAAACGGAAAACGGAAAGGTAAAAAAAAATTTCTGCCGGAAAACGGAAAGGTAAAAAAGATGTCACTCAGTGGAAAACGGAAAACGGAAAGGTAAAAAAAATTGTTGGCCGGAAAAATGAAATGCCGGAAAACGGAAAGCGAAATTTTCACGGAGACGGAAAAAATAAAGTGAAATTTGCACGGTAATAGACAAATTTGCAGAAGGAAAACCTGCATGCAGGTTTGCCAGTTTGGCTTTGATTGTGGTAGCTGTACATTCTGCAACTATGGATCATGCCAGTAACTTCACTTGTAGTTCAAGCTTAACTGAACCAACAAAAAATCATCAAAAGGTAGCAAAAATACACTACAACAACAAAAAGAATTTAGCAAAAGTAAACTTTGATGTAACTGAACAGTAAAAAGGTATACTCAGCGGACTGCAAAGTATGTGTCCAAAATTACTTTGTGTTTTTTACAGATTTGGATACAGATAAAAATTATGAATGACAGAAGAACCTGGTAGTTAAAAACACCATAGTGGAAAAATATAAAAAAAGATTGGAAAAACAATGGAAAAATGCCAGAAAACTGAAAATCGAGCCAGAAAATGGAAAAATGGCCTGGAAAAATGGAAACGGAAAGGTAAAAAAATTTTCAGCCGGAAAACGGAAAGGTAAAAGATTTTCGGCTGCCGGAAAATGGAAAGGTAGATTTTTTTCGGCTGCTGGAAAATGGAAAACGGAAAGGTAAAAAATTTTCCTGCGGAAACAGAAAACGGAAACGGAAATTTGACACCCTACTTCCCCCCAATGATTCACAGCCTACCTTACATGCTTAAAAGCACACAGAAACGGGTGCTACACCACCAAATTGCTTGTAAAAGCCATGAAAAAAGCAACTGGTGGATTGTATGCATGAAACTGCATGCATGCGTGCAAAATTTTGGCATTTTACCTAGTGCATGAGTACCAAAATTTTTCCCCAGCGATTAAAAAAAATTGCGCAGGGGCTGCGATTTAAAAAAAAATCGGAATTTAAAAAAAAATCGCTTGCCAACCCTACAGGTATGTTCTTTTTGCATTTGGGTATCATGCAGCTTACATGACAGCAAAAACACCACTGGCATCATCAGCGTTAAATGTAAATTACCAAAACGTTGGCTATTAATGATATCACCTGGCACCAAATTAAACTATCCCAATGCACTCAAAATGGCTCCTAATCCAAAATTTTACCAGCTCGCTGGAATGGTTCATCGGCTGGTCGACGCAGTCGGCGCTGCTGTGCAGCTACATGCGGTCGGCCGAGCTACTCATCGTGTGCCACTTTTATATGGTCCTGTGCGCCCGCGTGCTCAGGTGGAACGCGGAGGCCAGCGCTAGGTGCGCTGCTTTTTGGTGGCTTTGTGGTCAGGCGTTTTTTGAAGGGGGGGGGGGGTTGAATGTAAACAGAGCACGGTGAACCCCTAAAATTTGGTCTGTAGTAAAGGAATGCAGCCATTTGTGCCCCCCCCCTGCGCACGTCTTTGCTTGTGTTGTTACTTTTTGTGCAAAAGCTGTCTGCTTTTTCAGAATTACGCTGCTGCTCGTCGCCAGTATGTATATTTATTTTACTGCATTCGTCACAATGGGCATGGCCTACGCGCAGTCGCCATGGAATGATTGCTACGGTGAGTATTGCAACGACGGTGTGCTTCGGTGCATGTAAACTCTCGGTGTATGTGATTTGCTCCCAGTGCATGTGAATTCAGTGCATCTACGCAACCCGCATGCTGCATTGAATTAAGAGATGTTTCTTTAAAATTTGATACAGGATACACTGGTGCATTGGAGTTCACATGCACTGACAGTTTTCACCCTTGCAACTAGGAAATTTTTTAAACATCTCGAACATTTGTGCACGTTTGTCGCAGCCGCGTATTGGATCTGGCTGTCCGGTGGCCACGTGATAATCGCCCAGGCGCTTTTGTGGTCGGCCGGCGTATTAGTGCACAGAATTAGCCGTGTGTCTGCTGAGCAGCGGTTTAAACGAAAAATGTTGAACGACTTGTATTTGTGAGTTCCATGCCTCAAATTTGCATATATTTTTTGCAATTTTACACTTTCACTCGCACCCCCAGGCTTGTGGGCACATTTGAGCTGGCTGTCATACTTCAGATTGTATATCACATTGTACTGTTCATTGCCGCCGATGATGAAGGCGGCTGCAGCGGTGTCTTTGTGCGTCATTTTTATTGACCTGTTTCATGCGAGAAATCAACACGGGAGTGAAATTGTTTTTTTCACAGTTGCACCGCCAAGAGATCTACTCACCGGTGAAGCTGAGCTACCAACTTCTCGAGTATCTTTCACCCATGTGGGCCAGTTTGTGGGTGTTCCGCAAATGCAACCAGGCGATTATGCATGGCCACACCCGCGGGCACTCATCCGTTAGTGCACACTCTTTAGAGTCTGATACATACTTTTTCGAGTATATACTCCCTCAAAATGTGTTCAGATTTTTACCATAATTAAATGAATAAAATCGTGATAAATTTCGTAATGAATTATTCGATAGTAAAACGAAATATTAAATATGATCAAAACCTGTATATATATTTTGGGGTTTATTATTCAGATGGGTTATGGTAGGTTTTTCATACCGTGTGTTGTTCGCCGAGTATACATACAAAAAGGTTGTTGTTTTTAAAACGATGCGTTGTACAGACGGAGCGTCTAGTGCGGTCGGGCTCTCTGAGCGGCAGCGGCGGCGTGCTGCTCGACCCATCCAACCTGCCGCATGGCGGCGATTCGCGGCGACGCGTTTTGCTGCTGCCCGGTCAGTGTGAAGGTTGTGGATTGACTGAAACGCATTAATTTATTGGGTGGTGACATTTATGAAAGTGTGTGAAAGTTGGGCGCGGCGCCGTTTGTGTATTTAAAATGAAAGTATTTTTATCGCCACTTAACATAGTAACTGGTATTTATGGTGCATTTGTGTCATGTTTCATTGGCGGCCAACACTAGTTGACAGGTGTGTTAATTGGTCTGTGTCAACTCAGATTTCAGCTTCACGTGTCGCAGAGCGATCTTCAAATGCACATGTGGACATAAATATTACGACAAGTGCATCGGAAGATCATTCTGCGACACGTGAAGCCGAAATCTGAGTTGACACAGACCAGTTGACACACGTGTGTCAACTAGTGTGTGGGCCGCCGATAGCGTCATTTTTCAGTGCCTACAGCACCAAACATCACACTTCCCCAGCCATTCGCCCACCACCAACACCCTCAAACCTACTTTCTCCCTTCCCCAGGCTCCACAGACTGGGCGGCGATCGAGGCGCGTCACGGCGACCACAGACGTCGGCGCTGGGCCACCGGCTCGTCCGTGCTGCTCGGCAACGGCAGGCGGCGCCGGCGGCACGTTCTTAGACGCTCGAATAGCGCGCCGGTGCTGTTGACCAGGTTCGAGATTGTGGTGGTTTTTGTGATTTTTTTTAATTTTGTTTTGATGGTGAACGTAAGAGTGAGCGCAAGGGATGTTTGAATGGGAATTTTTCTTTCGCGGTGAAAAGATGTTACATCGTGACCTAAAATCTACACATTTTGGCGGCTTATCATTTATGGGGACAATGGATTTTATTAGAGAATTGATGCAAATAAATTTTCGTCAATAATTCCCATGATTCCTTGGTTCTTAAGGATAATTAAAATTAGTGGACCGTTGCATCACAGGTCGGGTCTGAGCGTGGCAAGGGGCAGATTCCCCTACTCTTTGGTACTACCGGCATCGCAACCTTTGGATACTATTGTGGAATACGATGAAAATAATCTGACCAGTAGCGGTGCCAGTTCGAGATGATTGCTCGGCATTTTTGGATTACTGAATATATTGACATTGACATTGACATAAATACATTTGCTGCACCCGATTTGTAATTTTTGCATTGTATTAATGATAGACTGCCTAGTTGATGTAGAAAGTTGTTTGTGCTTTCCTTGCAGTGTTGTGACGATAACAGTTGTCGTTGAGAACCTGCCTTCGTTTGGTGCTGTTTAACTTTTTTCTTTTTTTCTTAACACGTTTATTGTTGTTGCGTCTGTCTAATTGAACCGTCAACTACAATCAACCATTTTCGTCCATTGTGGGTTGGGGTTGGAATAGGCATGTCTAAAATTTTGACATCAAATGCCCATTGTATGTCACTTTCAGGGACGTATCCAGGATTTTTGAGCGGGGGGCTGCTTGTTTACGGGGGCCGGCGAACTGGCTCAACCCCCCCCCCCCTAAATTTTTCCCTATATAAGGACGGAAAGGCGTTTTGGCGCTAGCGCCATACAAAGGCGCTACGCCATGGCACTATTGGCGTTGGCGCCAGCGCCAGGAACCGCTTTATATGTATGTAAATATGCATACTTATACAGCGAAAGTTGCAAAAATGGGTTCATTTCAAGGATATTGGTTCACGGGGATCGATCCGCTGAAAATACAATGCATGGGTAGAATTCAAACGGGATTGACTTTTCGGGATCGGGATCGGGATTCACTTTTTGAGATTTCGGGATCGGGATCGGGATTGGGGTTTCGGGATCGGGATTGGTAATTTGAGATTTCGGGATCGGGATCGGGATTGGCCGGGATTGGGGTCACGGGATCGGGATCAGGATTGGGATAGGCATTTTTCCGGGATCGGGATTGGGTTCTAGGGATAGAGATTTTGGCCATTTTTCTGGCATTCACAGTTGTTCATAAAGGTCTCAAAACACTGTTGGATGCCAGAAAAGTGGCATAAAATTGACGCTGGGGGTTTGCATCCACTTTTTTGCATGCAAAGACGTCATTATTTCACTTTTTATAATTTCCACTAATTTTTCCGGGATCGGGATCCCGGACTTGGGAGTTTCTCGGGATCGGGATCGGGATTTGAAAACTTTCGGGATCGGGATCGGGATTGGTATTTTTGAGATTTCGGGATCGGGATCGGGATTGGGGTTTCGGGATCGGGATCGGGACTGGTAAATCCCGGAATTTCACGGGATCCGGGATCGGGATCGGGATCCCGTTTGAACCCTATGCATGGGGACGAAATTGCGCGCTTGCGCGCAAAATTTAAGAAACATCGGAAAATATATTGGAAAAGTTGCATTTTCCGGGACTTTTTAGGTCACACCCCGGGAGGGGGGGCTGCGGCCGCCCCTCTGCATACGTCCTTGGTCACTTTCTCCCGCACTCTATACATAGCTTATGTTCACATGATGTATAAATATGATTAATTCCCATATTCTATCATTCGTTCACAGTTCGGTTTTCTTAAGTGCATAACGCACTAACGCACATTCAATTCCATGTTAGTGTTTGCAAAATGTTTTTTTTCTGGCTCAATTGATAAGTTACTGTCTCCACCGTTTTGTAGAGTTATAGGTGTGGACCATTTTTCCCTGAATGTTGTGTTCTTTTCAAACGAATTGGAAACTGAATATTCACAATCTTAAGCGTAGTATACAGTTGATTGAACTATTAATATGGATCACTATTTGATTTAAGTTAAGTTAATTATGTAGAAATGAATAGTGTGTGTCAAAATTTGAAAATTTCCCACTTTTCCCACCGCTGACAGGAAATGGAAAAAATGATGATAAATAAGTATGGGTGATTCCTTTCTCTAAAAGTATACATTCCTGGCGTAGTGTGGGGAGAGACAAGTTCATGTGTATTGTTCTCCTCCGTAATTTATGCGTCAGAAAATTATATATCGACATTTTAACTGTCGCTGACGTAGTGCAGTAAAAAATGTATTTTCATTTACGAGTAAGTCGAATTGACTGCTGGGGGCAGTCCCAAGCCCTGTAAAGTGTAAAGTAAAGTGTCAAATGTAAAGTCAAATGCAAAGTAAAGTGTCAATCAAAACAAAAAAAGAGAAGATTTTATTACTGAACTTTGCATGACAATTGACACTTTGCATTTGACTTTACATTTGACACTTTACTTTACACTTTACAGGGCTTGGGATTGGCACCAGTACTATGCGATGCACTGAGCGGGCCGCGTGTTTGCACAAAATATTACCATATTTTAATGAATACAATCACGCGCTATATCATGGATGAAATCATTGTGTGGTGCAAGCAATGCAATTGTTGTGACCTAGAAAAAACATTTTCGGTTTATTATTCTGATGGGATATGGAATGTGCGTTGTCACTAAAGTGAAATACGTTTTTCCATTTCATATTTTAACATATTTATCATTTTATCTGATTTTAAGTATTCTCACTTGACGTTTTTTTAAGATCGCGATCGTTTCTGTACATGTCTGTATTTGAAATTGCTGCTGTTTACTTTGTGATCATGCACTTTTTGCGGTGAAACTGTTTGTTTATGGAATGCAATGTTTACAAAACTGTTTAGTGATAAGTGTTGGCACGAGCTTCGCACGCGAATTTGAAAAAGTGGGGCTGGAGTTAGTATTTACAAACGCGATGTAACGTAAAATCAAAAATATAAATAGAAAAACAAGATGCGGATCTGCAACTTCATACGTAGCAAGTAATTGAGGCGTCTACTTCTAAGTCGACAAGTCCAAAATATGGAAATTTTGCGTTAGGCCCGGAAACGTCATCTGGGGCTACTCCCGCACATTTTTCATAATTTTCCATAAATTTTTTGACCTCACATGCCTATATGGCATAGTGCCAATTTCGACATTTTTTGTGAAAAATGCAACAAAAAAAAATTCAGCAAGAAGTCGACAAGTCCACTTATTTAGAGCAAGAAGTCGACCAAGTCCATCCTGTTCATCATTTTTTATGGGGAAAAATAGCAAGAAATGTGATATGTCCGTCATGGACAGCTACTTCTAAAAGTCGACGAGTCCATCAATTGCCCATAAGGGAGAATTATCCAGGCCAGGAACAAAAATGTTTGTTAGTGCAAGAAGTCGACAAGTCCATTTCCCTCCCCAAAACAGTTTTGCTCTGTCCAAATGTAATTTTATGGACACCCCATTTTTCACGTATACCGTATTACCTCGAATTAACCCCCTCTTGAATTAACCCCCCCTCGAAATACCCCCCCCTAAAATTTGGCTGAGGAAATAATAAACCCCCCCCTCGAAATACCCCCCCTAAGATTGAGTGTAAAGAGAACGTACATGACAAATACCGCAGTTTGTGATCTGTACAATGCAGAACACACGTTAAAACTGATGATTGAGTGATGTTAGGGACGGGTTTATGTGTATAAACAGTTATATATGCCTATAAATACATCTACATCTATGTAATTGTTTGAATTTCCTACGTCTGAGTATGGGGAATTGCCGAAAATTTCTGGCGAAATAATAGACCCCCCTCGAATAACCCCCCCCCTCGAATTATCCCCCCCTTAAATTTTTCTGGCGAAATAATAAACCCCCTGGGGGTATTTCGAGGTAATACAGTACATTGAGAGAAGGGGCTGAAAATTTGATACTTTATTGTCAGCATTTGGAACTTAATGGTAGGCGCGAGAGAGCCAAATTGGACACGCAGGATGAACCTGGAATTGGATCGGAAACTTAAAATGCGATTTACTCAAAATCACATTTTGTGGACTTGTCGACTTCTAGAAGTAGACGCCTCAATGATGTGTCATCGTGTCTAGTTTCAATATTTATGTACGCAGGGTTGTCAAAAGTACCGAACTTTTTTTCAAAGTATGCGTATGTGTTAAGTACAAATTTCGTTTTTACTCACCCCCCCCCCCCCGAGTACAGAATGCGCAAAGTTTATTTTACTTTTACTTGCGAGTAAATAAGAGTAAAATACTTAGTTTAGTTTATTTACCGTATTTCCTCGAAATACCCCCCGGGGGGTGATTGTTTCATAGTGGTCCCGAGAGGGCGGGGGGTATTTCGAGGGGGGGGGTTATTATTTCACAAGAAATTTTTTGAAAACCAAGTACGAAATTGTCGTCTGAAACGTACCCAGACGTCGAAAAATGCATCAAAAACCGCCATTTATAAGGTTCTGTAGACTAATATTAGTATGTAGATGGTATGTACACTGTTCTAACGTGACACCGACATTGTTTTAACGTGTGTTCTGTAGTACACAGAACACAAACTACAGTTATTGTCATGTACGTTCCCTTTACACTCAATTGGGGGGGGGGTATTTCGAGGTGGGGGGTGATTGTTTCATAGTGGTCTCGAGAGGGGGGGGGGGGTCAAACGAGGGGGGGGGTATTTCGAGGAAATACGGTATAGCTTTTTCCGATTATGAGAGACTGCTAATGAAAATGGACATTATACTTGAGTCTCATCGGATCCTATGATTAAAGCTATCACAAGCGAATTATCACAAAAATTTACTTTTTCCAAAAGAGTAAATATGAGTATTTTTTCTCAGAAAAGCGTAAAAGCGAATAAAAGTGTCTTATCTTTCTGGAATATGTGTAATTGAGCAACGCAGTGCTTTTTATTTCCACCCGTTGATTTTCACCTGCTCTTTCCCTTTCAGTACTCGCAAAAAATACTCTTTCTGTACTCGCAAAAATGACTCGACCGTACTCGAGTACTCTCGAAAAGTAAGCGTACAAGCGAGTACAGATACTTCTTTAAACGGATGCCTATGCGTATTTACTCGGTACTCGAGTATGCCTACTTTTCGAGTAAAAATAAATACTCATTAACAACTGTGTATTTACGCTACGCAGCATTTTTCGTTATACTATAGCTCCGCTTTACTTTAAGGTTACATTTGATGTCGTTTAGTCTTTCTCCTTGTTGGCGGGGGACGTCACTTTTATAGTTATGTTGAAAACACGTTGTGCATAGGTGTATTTGTTTATATGTTAGATTGTTTAGTTGTAAAATTGTGTTTTCATTACTATTCTACCTGAGTCACAATCGGATTCGTTGCGTTTTTATGCAGGGTGGAAATGATTTTACCTGTCATTGACAGGCTCATGAAGTCAATTTACATTAATGAAACTTCTTTGTAGATCCATGTTTACTTATGATGCATTACACATGACTGCTGTAGCGGGAGCGGCTCTCAATGACAGATGTTCGTTGGTACATCAATGATTATAGTTTAGTTACATAGAATAAGTGGTTTGATGTTTATGTAAACTTTTTCGCTGCTTATATTATATTTCCGTAACATGCGCAAAGGACTGTCTTGGCAGTGGGCCAACGTTACGTATAACCGGTCGACTTTTCTATTGTGGTTGTTCCACGTCGATGGTCCGCTGTTTATGACGGCCGAAAGTTTTCTGGATAGCTGACGGCGATGCACCGAAACTCTGCCAGAGGTTAGCTTTGTTTTTGTTTTGATCCACGAAAGGTTTTTCCGAAATTTTCACGTAAGTGACTACGTTTTGCGCTTTTTCTACCCTTCGTTACCTTCCGCGGCGCTAATTTTGGCTGTGCACTTTGGCGAAATTAGGTATCCGAACTGACCTTACTAGTGGCTACCTTTTCAGGATCGCCGAGCATGACGCAGCGTGCGGGCTCCAGCCAGTTCATGGAACAGGAGAACAACGAGCTCACTGAGAAGCTGCTCGGCAAGACCGCCGTTTTGAAAGATGTACCTTTTTGATGTTGTTGTTTGTTTTTTTTGGGGGGGGGGTCGACCGTAGTTTTGGCAGTAATTTCAATTTGCGGTAGGGCGCATAAACGCTGACGTCTGCGGCGTTGACCGTTGGTGATAGTTTTTCTATCGGGGAGTTTTGTGGCGCAATTTTTTTTGCCGTTGTACTTGGCGCAGCACCGTTCACTATTGGCGCGTACACAATGGCCAGCATTGGTGTCGCATTTTCGAATGATACTCTCACCGTCAAAAATCTGGGATATTCTGGCGTTCCTCCAACACTATTCAGGCACATAGCAAATATTCATTAATTCCTTTTTCAGCTGTCAATACAAA
This sequence comes from Sphaerolaimus hirsutus, assembly GCA_964036195.1. NCBI lineage: Eukaryota > Metazoa > Nematoda > Chromadorea > Monhysterida > Sphaerolaimidae > Sphaerolaimus > Sphaerolaimus hirsutus. The sequence continues at coordinate 9,599,854 of OZ038457.1, forward strand.
TTGGCGATGAAGTGCGCAGCCAGAACAAACTGCTCAATGAAATGGTTGGTTGCACCCGCAATACGTATGCTCATGTATCTGACTGAGAAAAGTTATCACTATCCATCACTGAAGAATCAAAATTTACAGCTTTTCCCCACTTTCAAGCCATCTACCTTCACCGAGAATTATTTTGTAGAAATTAGCAAAAATGGTTCAATTGACGAAAGTATGCTTTTTGTTGTTGTTGTTCATTTTTGTCTAGATCACTTTGAGACGATATATTTCGTGAATTTTGTTTTATAAACACATGTTAGATCGACAAAAATACCTCCGTTGGCCCCCACCCCAAATGATTTCAGCTATCTATCCTCTAGACGGATTCTAGTTACCCTATTTAGCCAGCCCCTATTTACCCTAAATCCGCTGACCAGTCGTTATCATTTTCGCTGCACACAACTGTGCCAAAAATTGCCATGTTTCCGAGAGCAACGTGAGTTTGTAATCGCAAACGGGAAACAAATAATTCAAACCGCGCAGGATACCGATTTTGAGGGGTCCAGAAGCCTCCTTTCGGCCACCATGAAAAGATTGGGCATTGTGAGCAAAAGTGGCGGTCACAGGTTTCTCTGCTATCTGGTGCTTTTTTCGTTGGCTGTTTTTCTGATTATCTACTATTTGATCAGTAGGTAATGGCTTTATTCGTGTTGAAATTATCGAATTGATTGCGTTTTCTCGGGTTGATTGTGATATGGTTGCTTGTGACAAAGAGCTAGCGTACGTTCCCTTTTCGCGCTTTTTTCTGTCCGGAACGTTTTGTCAAAATTTCAATGTTTATGTGTGCACTCCATAAATAGTGGCCCTCGGAGCATGACTGGGTAATTAAAAATGCAATGACTGATAGTTCGTGTGATAATTTTTGGTTCAGCAAAGCTCTAAATTCTGGAATTGAAATTGAAAATTTAGCTAACTTCAGGTTCATTGTAAAAGTGATCTGGCGAGGGGCTCTAATCATGGAACGCACTGACGTATAAAGTGGTATTAATATGAAACTGTTTCATGAAATTCACTTGATCCCACAATCAGATTAAACCTGCGGTCCTATAGCCTGCAATTACAATCAACAGTGATAATGGAGTATAGAAGTTTATGCATAATGAAATCACTAAAATTGAACTGCTCCTGCTCGGTTTGCCTGTAATTTATGTACCGTTGTTTCTCCTCCGCATAGAAATCTGAATCTAGCAGTGGAACAGCGAAACAGACACTCGAGTCAAACTCTTTTGTACAATGTCCCCACACACGCTAGTTGACATTGACACCAAATGTCAACTGGTTCCGTTCCCAATTCAAAGCTTGCGTTTAAACATCATTCGTCGGATCGTCAACCAGCTTTGAATTGGGATCGGCCTTTCGTGTCGATGTCAACTAGAGTGTGTGGGCCCAATGGCGCTCCACACGCTGGAAACGCTGGAATGTCAACTGGTTTGGAGTCAACTCATTTTACCTGAATTTAGGTAGCAGTATTATTTTCAAGTGCATATGTGGCAATGTCGAAAAGGAATCAATATTGCCATGTGCATTTGAACAAGGTTTCGCGACCCATAGAGTTAAATCTTGATGAAAACCATTCGACCAGTTGACATTGGGATGTCAACTGCACCAGCCGGTTTTCATCAAGATTTCAGTTTATGGGTTGCGAAACCATGTTCAAATGCGCATGGCAAATTGATTCCGTTTCGACATTTCCGCATGTGCACTTAAAATTGTCATGCAACCAAAATTGAGCTAAAATCGAGTTGACACTGAAACCAGTTGACATTCCAGCGTGTGGAGCGCCAATGTGTCGTTCTGCACCATATTTTTCAATGCTTGGTGCTTCCCAATCCCACCGCTAGAATGAATCGACCTTTGTTGACAAAGTTTCCTTACCAGCGATCCTGCGGTCACTTCTAGCAGCATTTGATGTTTGTCCATCGATGCTGAGTCTGAGTCGCATGTTTTTCTCCATGCACAAGCCTCCATCCCTGTTGTCGATGCCGGATTCCGTCCCGGTGCTCGTTGCTGATCATTTGTTTCAATATGAGGTCAGTACAATATCAAATTACCCAGTGTAACTAGGTAAATATGAAAAACGTATTTGCTTGAATAATTCCCCCGGGGAATTTTATTTCCTCAACAAATTGATTAAATTTTGGGGGAATTATGCAAGGGGGAGGGGTTGCTTCCACACTCGTCTTACAGAGATTTTTCAAGAGTGGATTATTCAAGGGGAAGGCACTATTCAAGCAAATACGATACGTAGAAAACTCACAAATGAAATAATACGTCATGCCATTCTCAAACGGCAGTGGCGTCAAGCTCCAGCGCCTTCTCAACGTCAATATAACGTCTCCGCCCCTGCTGCAATTTGCAACCATGTGCTCTGGGTGTCCCTCAGTGGAACGGGTGCTGCACGCCACCGCCGAATTGTGGGGTACCTTCAATGAAGATAGGTTCATGCACCGGCGCTCGAATGTTAGTGTAGGATAAGGTACAGTAATCCAATTTTTGTGAGATGAATAACTCTACCATGTAGACGACAGAAACTTCCATCAGTGGGTCGGGGCAGCGGAACACTAACTGGTCCCCCAGTTGCGCATGCACAGTGTTGCCGTCGCTGAAGCAGCCCGTGCACAACTGCCTGAACCTGGGTACTTTTCTTCAGTATACCAGTTGTTTTAGCAATAGATGCAATGATTACCGCATTACCTCGAATTTTCCCTTTTGGATTGATCCAACCCATCGAAAAAAAACCCAGGTCTGAGCGACCTGAGGAAAAATACCCCCCCCCCTTGAAATACTCCCCGTCTTGAATAGTGTACATCATAAATGCAGTGTATATGATGTATTAATTGCTGTCAAATTGCATTGCAGCTACAAATGTACACTAGTTTGTGTAAATATATCCCCATATACCGTATTACCTCGAATTATCCCCCCTTGAATTAACCCCCCTCGAATTACCTCCGCTCAGATTGGGCTGGTGAAAAAATAAACCCTCCTCGAAATACCCGCCGGAATGATGGACATCGCATGTATTCAATGTACATGATGTATTTATTACTGCTAATTTGTATTGAAGCTACACAGACTAGCTATCCACGTTTTTATGTCCAAATATATCCTGTTTGGACACATTTATTACCTGTTTTGGGTACGAAAATGCCTACTATTTACTACAATCCTTATGAAAATTTCTGACGAAATAATACCCCCCTCGAATGAGCCCCCTCAAATTTTGCTGGCGAAATAATAAACCCCCATGGGGGTATATCGAGGTAATATGGTATGTTCAAGTATATCCTGTTTGGTCTCATGTATTACCAGTTTTGGGCACGTTTTGGCCTATTCTTTACTACAATCCTTCACGAAATTTTCTAAGGAAATAATAAACCCCCCTTGAATTAAGCCTCCGAAGAATTTGCTGGCGAAATACTAAACCCCATGGGGGTATTTCGAGGAAATATGGTAGCTACATATTAACAGCTGGGACAACAATTTTGACTCACACGTGATTCGAACTCTGCCACAATATGGTGTGCTTTACAATGGCACCTTGGCACATGGCTCGCAGCGATAAAGTTAGAATAATGGTAATCGCAGTGTATGACATACAGTATTTTCTGCATTGAATTTTGGGGTATAGCATCCCATCAATTAAGTATTATTTGCCATTAGGCTAATTTAAATATCACACAACATCTTTCCAAAACAGCTGGCATTATTATTTTGGAGTTCCGAATTGAATGCGGAGGCTTTCATCATTTTCACCATGATGACACGTATTGAATAACAATTTTACTTAGATGGACCGCTTCATGCACATGCCAAGTTGTGGTTCAATTTTGAGCAGCTTACGGAAATCTACGGGGTGTCCTACAGGATGTTGCAACAAGTTTTATTTGAGAAGAACTGTGAGATAACCGAAGTGCCTCTGGCAGACTAATAAAATGCAATATAAAGAGTACCTATCCAGAAACGTTTAACAAACATAAGCACTTGAACGTGTAATTGTATTAAACTCCAGCGAAGTGCCCTACATCACGCGATAGATTTTACGCAATTTAATATTCCCAGTATTTTATCATACCTACAAAGTTTCAACTACTGCTATGGCTACGTGTCAAGCAAGTTTTCTAAATGCCTCTAATTTTTCGCTGTACCTACACACATAAATTTCAAAAGTGTGCATTAGGGTGCAGAATTGGCTTCCGAAGTATTAGCTCACATGAGCAACGACAAGGGTACAAAATCAAGTAAATTATGGTGCACACTTGAATGGGCCCGAGGTATGTAGGTATTCATTTACGTCCAATAGCCAAAGTTCCAATTCCAATTCAACAACACTGCATGCAGTGAATGAAACAGCACATGCTGAATGCAAAACTACTCGCCACCTTTTAGCGTCGTACCAGCATACCATATTTCACTGACTAGCTCAGTATGTTAGATAGCCACAAAAACTCATTTGAACAACTAAAAAAACTCATAAAATAGGCTATAACGAAAACTCATTTCAAAAATACAATAAATTAAAGTAATAACACAAAGAAGCTACACCGCAGCTTTACAGTGCATAAAATATAGTAGACGCATAAATACATAAATATTCATTCGCAGCAGTTGAAAACACAATCATGTAGGTTCAATTTCGCTAACATTCCACAGAATCATTTTGAAAACGCTACCAGTTACTAGGGATGGAAGGTACTTCCAATTTCAAGGGGTGCCAACCAGTGCCGAGTGCATTTTTTCACAACTGGACAGAGTCGGTGCGGCACCCCAAATCGGCAGCGCTATAGGGCGCTAATACCAGAAGCAAACTCAAACGCTTTCATTGTTTTCAAGGGTTTTCACAGGCTGTATCAAGTTTTTTCCCCAGGTCCCAGTCCCAAACCATGTAAAGCGTCAAATGTGTGTCATACAAATTTGTCAATTGTCACACAAAATGTGAAAACTCATGTAAGAAAATCATTCCTTATTTAATTTTATTGGCATTTTACATGACAACTGACATTTTACTTTACTGGGTGCGGGACTGCCCCCAATCACTCGTGCTAACTCATATTCGAAACAACAATGCACATACCTAGATTACTTTGGACAGGCTATTTAGGCAGCATTTTTCGGGGGGTTTTGTCACTATACATGTATTGCAAGAAATCAGTTTGCCTCCCACCTTTTCACTTGTAAAAATCCACCGGCTTGAATAAAAAATTCACCTAAATAATCCCCACGTTTGGAATCCCATGACCCGCAAAAAACAACGCAGTTAGGAAACACACACGAAACAATCTAGGCAGTAAAAAGAATGGTGCTCTGCGACAAAATAGATCGACAGACTGGCAATCAACTTAAAAACATAAAAGTACTGTACGGAAGGTACCACTATTAAAAATCGCACTCTAATTATTTCATAGTCCTCAGCAGCATGACATTTATTGCTGGCATTGGGGATTGCCGCTGCCCATGAGTGTCAGTGTGTTATTTTCAGAATAACATATCTACCAGTGCAGGTGCAAATCCCAGACCCTGTAAAATGTAAAATATCATGCAAAGTGTCAAAAGTCATGGAAAATGCCCTGCGAAGTGGCAACCGAGTTGCCATTCTGCGGGGCATTTTCCATGACTTTTGACACTTTGCATGGCATTTGACATTTTACAGGGTCTGGGAGTGCCCCCAGTGCGCTTCTTCGCCGATGCCCGGTGCCCATTTTGTGAAATGACACTGGAGCCAGTGTGGTGCCATATTTTATTGCAGATTTTCCATCGCTACCAGTAGCTGAAAGTGAACTTTTCCATACACTGCGTGTTGTGGTTTCCGTTTACTAAGCAAATAAATGAACTCTGATTTTGTACCTGTATTTATTGAAAGTATTTACTTATACATAACAAAGCAAAATGTGCAAATGTAAAACCTTTCATTTTTATACTTGTCGCGGCAGAAAAATGGCATAGCCGAGCACCACAAGCGAAACCAGGACGTACCGATACAAACTTTTTGGGGCTTGGTGACAGAATGGTGCCCGGCTCATTTGTATAATTACAATTAACGTTGTCAGATTACCATGATCACTGTGAGCATATTTATTAATACTTTTGCAGGGGTCTGGCAGAGGGGGGGGGGTGGCACCCAACCACTCCAGCTATGGGTCATGCTTAAACGACATCTAAACCCATCCGACATCTAGACTGGGACATAGAACATGTTGACACCGAACACTTTTAATTACACTCGGCATGCTGTGAATAGGCAATAAAACACATGACCTAATGATGTGGAAAATGAAAATGTATAAGAAGTATGAAAATTAGAGATTTTTGGTGCAAATTAGAGTAAAATTGCTCAAAAGCGCTCCAGATAGATTGATAGCTAGGCAATTAGCGGGGTGGAAGGGGGGTTCAGGGGAAAGTAGCCAAAAAAATTGCCCCAGGGATAGAGAGATCGCTGGGCGGTTTGGGGTGGGGTTACCCGCCCCCCATTGACATGGATGACACAAAATTAGATGTGTGGTTGGTCTAGATGTCGGATGGGTTTAGATGTCGGATGGCACGGGCTCGTTCAATTCTGCATACAAGACCCCTGCTTACGGTATATATTATATTTATAGAATTTTTATTCAACACCAACATTAGAATATCAACACCTGCCAATAATACAAGTAAGCAAAACTTTGTGGCTTTGGAGTGGCATATTATGGACTTCTGTAAATTTTCACAAAAGGTACAGCAATTAAAAGTTACTGGATGGGACAATGTGAAAATGCAAGTTCAGTTACACATATACCCACGTATACATGGATATTTCGCTTATATCGCTATGTTTACCCTCGTGTTTTGTAGATAGACTACCGCATTCTTGTTATAAAACCGCGATTTACATACAGATAAGTGCCAATAACGGAATAGACTATGTACAACATGCTATTCAAAACAGCTGCTTAGAGCTAACAACGATTACTGTCGAAAAATGAGATGTAAAAACAAATAAAGCGTAAATATAGAGGCTCGGTTGCAAAAACCTTCCAGTGTAATAAATCAGCTGAAACATAAAGAAATTAAAATATTGCAACAATCATAAACAGATACGTAAATACATCAAAATCAGTGAACGATGTAAAACAACAACCCAGAAAAAAAAACAAGTCATGCTGGCTGCGGTCCATGATCACCACCACGGCCAACTCCGCCATGTTCGGCGTGGCCAACATCACCATCCAATGAGCCATGCGGCGCAACGCAATCTGAAGTTTGCTGCGGCCGCCGACAACGCGCGTTATTGGTGGACACCTGTGTTTTGCAGAGGAAGTATTGTTGAGTGGGGATGGTTCAAATTTTTAAACGTATTTAGGCATCGAAACCGTTTTTAAACAGCAAATGAAATTTTCGGTACTGCTTCACTATTAATTAAGCAATCTTTTTAGCGCGGGTGCACGCAATTTCACATTCAGAATAGCATTGGACGTAGTTTTCATTGGTTTTGTTGTACTATGGTACACCCTCTATTTCTGCATGCCACCGGGTAATAATATACCGTGATATGTTGATGTAGTATACAAGATTGGTCAATGTGCTATAAATATCAGACGGACAGAACGGATACAATGAATGGTACCATATTTTGACGAATAAGTTTTTTTTGTGAAAAATTGCGCACCAAATTCACCCAAAGTTGGAGCAATGTGATGTGATGAGAATTTTTTTTCATGTTTGTTCGTTTATTCAGATGGAATATGCTAGATTTCATTGAAAGGTTTACCGTCATTATACTATATCAACATTACCTGACCTTTAACATTATTACTGCGTTTGTTTGCGGTGAGCACGGAAGCACAACAAACAAACATAAAGTAACCAATCAAAAAGCATCAAACAACAACAGAAACCAACCATCGGTGTGAGTTTGGCCGTGAACTCAAAATAATTTCTCTCCAGCTCTCTCTGATAATCTGAGCGATCAGCACCGATCAGCTTCTTGTTGAGCTTCAGCGCGTCGGCGCACACGGCGCTGAACTGCTTGAAGGCGATGCGCAACTGGTGCTGGTGCCGGATGAACGACTCCCGATCGGACTCTCCGCTCCCGGCTGTGAAGAAGCACGTATTTATGCTAAGAACACTCAGTCGGAGTCGGTGTCATGAAAAAGTGTGATGACCGTTCTTTTTTCAAAGGATTTTAAGAAGGGTTTTTTAAACGGAGGCATCGAAACAGTTTTTTTTTTTGAATTTTTTTATTACTTATGCCAAATTTTTATGCTTATGCATTAGATATTTTGCAATACTATTTTTTTTCAATTTCACACCAGCCTATTTGGGAACCTTTGAAAAAAACACGTTTTGAAAGCAGGGTCGTTAAAAACGTTTATGCATCCCTAGTTAATGCCACCGCCGCGGGCGTCAGGGTAAATAGCGCCATTGCAGTTCTGGTAGTATTGGCACTTTTCGCACGACTGATCAGAACAGTAAAACCGAACATCATCCACAGCGCAGCCGATCCATCGCAAAAAAACCATCCACCCACCATTTGCTGCGAGAAACACATTAGCGACCTCAATTGGACCCTGATTGACAGTGGCACCAATGCAGCCCTGCAGCACCATCTGCAACATCTTCGCGTCGCACGGCTGTCTCGCCGCCGCCGCGGCCAGGTCCCTGGTTCTCTTTCTCACATCCTCAATGGCCACTTCGATGGGCGTCAACAGTTGGCAATCTTTGCCCACCACCAGCACGCGGGTCTTGATGTAGGGCAGCGCGTGCGCCAGCGTCAACACGGTGCGCCGTTTGCACTGTTCGGCTAGGCCGCTGTGCGCCCGGCGGCCGTCGCGCGCCACCGGCGTGTAGTAGACGAAGCGGCGTAGATTGCAGTTACGCTCGGCGTAGGTGCGACGTCTGTCGACCAGGGGACGGATAAATTTCGGGAATTACACGCACGACGAGCAAAGGTTATTTTGAAAAATAACTTTTTGGAGAATACATTCGTAACATTTGGACAAGTTTTGTTACAGAAGACCGCATTACCGGCAAGGACATCAATCCAGTCACATAGGGCTCACACACACACTAGTTGACGTCAAAATCTATGTCAACTAATTTTCAGTTAATTAGTACGTGATTTCCTTTCCTAGAGCATTATCAATCTTAAATCGTGACACTTAATTGTCATTGTTTCCGTTAAGTGTGATGGTTTTTGTTTTATCTAGTTGACACGAATTTGGGATGTCAACTAGTGTGTGGGTGGGCCCCCATTCACACAAACCTTCTCAACTGCCATTTATCCAAGTAAGGCTCCACATACGTAATCTGCAAATAGGCTTTGTTCTGGTCCAAATTCTGCCTATGCACAACGTTGCTATCCTTGACAATCTCGACCCTGCCCTCGCCCAATCTCTGCGCATAGAAGCACTCTAGTCTATGCGATATCTCGTGCAACTTGGTGATAGCGGGCTCGCGGTAGACAAACTCGAGCCCGTCCAAGTCGGCCAGCAGGGCGCCGTAGAAGCCCACGCGGAAGTAGGTGCCGAATGACTGGGGAGACATTGTAGTACAAGGAGTTTCAGTTTTAGTTTGATTTAAAAAGATTTACAGGTTTAGTTGTGACACCAGTTCAAAGCGCTTCGCGTATATGAAAGCACTGACAATTTACATTTAGAGATGGCACTTGATTTTTTCAACAGATTTGGTTTTCAAATTAGATTTTTTTGAATCGCAGGGTGAAAACTGATTTTTAAAAATAAAAACATGACATAAAAATTCTTGCCTCACAACATGATTTTTAAATCAAGGCGTTTGAATTTTTATTGATCGATTGATTTTTTCCAACCCCAGTTGCGTAATTATTCATAGGAGAAGCGAGATTAAATTGACAACCGAATTCAACTCTCTACATTTCACGCAATGCATGTGATCAGTCAGCCAGCTAAATATCATCCCAGATTTTCAAGCTAAAAAATGCCAGTGGAACAGACCCTCTTATCGGAGGTGATGAGCGACAGGTGCCACAATGCATTGTGGTCGCGCTGGCGTTCGGTTTCTTGTTCCACTTTTTCCAGCGCACGCGCCGCCCGCTCGTGACACTCTGCCAGACGCTGGACATCCCTGAAATATGCAGAGCATGGAAATGCGGGGTTTTGGCTTTTTCCCACTGATCCCACTGCACCCAACCCACTCGATATAACGCCAATAATCAAAAAACGTTTTTTTTCAATGACCCTGTTAAAAAACAAAACCGTTTTCTTATTCAAAAGTTCCCAAATACGGTTTTCAGTCAACAGATACAGGTACGCCAAACACGTGGAAGTATTTTGTGATGTCATATATAGCCATAGAATGGCTGTGGAGCGATGGGATACCATTACAAATGATGATTTCTGTCAACAAAAAAGGGCGAAAAAAGAATTGAAATAATGGCTTCGATGCTTGCGTTTTTTTTTAAACCCTTTGAAAAAACACGGGCCATCCCTAGACCCAGACGCGAGACAACCAACCTAGCCTGATGCAACATAGGCGCAATGAGCTCGTACATGTGGCACTGGAGCTCGTACAAGTGCGCGTTGGACAGGCACTCGACGGCCAGGTGCATCAGCCGGAGCAGGCCGTCGGCGGTGAAGTGGCGCGACTCGCACACGCCGTCCTCGTGCGGCGCCACCACGTCGGCGCTCACGGCGCACTCTTCCAGCGCGTTCTCGGTCAGGTGCACGAACGAGTTCGCGCCCACCTGAAGGTGGAGAACTAGTTTCTGGAACTGGAAATTCTTCGCACTTAAATAGGTAGATGTTTTTTCTGGCTTTTTAAAGTCGGTTTAGTAAAGAAAGAGTGCAAAATTGCACTCGCGTCAGGCAGGAATCGAACCCGCTCCTCTCGTATTGAACACGAGCGCCCTAACCGCTAGAGCACAAGAGGCTCTAGTCACTATTAGGGGTTGACATGCTGCGACGGTAATGCCCTTCACAGTATATACACACCGCACAGGGTGTGTAACTTACACCAATAGAGCGAACCAATCAGCCACTAACGGGCAAATAATCCCTCCTGTGCATCATGCGCAGGTACTCGGAGACGAGCGCGGCCGCGTGCACGTAGCACATGCCCGCCTCGGGCCAGTTGCCAGACTCCTCGTGCTTGGCCGCCATGTTCGCCAGCCACGTCACTCGCAGGTCGGGGCTGCAAATGCGGTACTGGGGATAATGGATGGTTGATTTTGTATCTTCGGATGGGTACTGAAGAGATTTGTGAAATGGTTCGATAGGTCAGCGATGATAGCCCGCGTTTTATTTTTACAGCGCAAACATTTTTTGATTTCTAGAAACTTTCCAGCTTTACGAAAACGCTAGGACACTGCATTTCTCTGAAAATGTACTAGTTTGAACGTGTTGCAGCCAAAATGGCCTCAAATCGGGAAACCGTAACTACAAAAATGCGAACGTATGTCAGAATAAACGCTAAAATGGTAAATACAAAAACTTATCAGTCATAGTACCGCACCTGTTCTCGTAACCCTTCGCAATTCTATACATGAGGTCAATCAGCATCTCCCTGTCATTATGCAGCTCTTTCATTTTCACCGTGTCGCTGAGAATCATGTGCAAATTGAAAACAAGGTCCTTGACTTGTTCGGAAAAATTCGCCGCGGATGTGCCCGGAACGGTGGCGCACGGCGAGGAGGGGGACACTGTGCCTGTCAGAGTCGGCGTGAAATATTTATTTATGTGATTTTAACAGATTCCCGTGTTTCCGTCGAATAATTCAACCATTTTCAGATAAATGCTATTTATATGCATAGATTGCTGTCGTGCTTTCGTCTTGCTACTTTACGCTAAACTTTTTTTCTATAGAATTTGTATTTATGTGTTAGAATATGCCTACACACACTAGTTTTCACCGTGACTTCGTGTGAAAACTGACATTTTTTCAAATGGAAATTAATGAACACGGTTGAATGATGTTATCTTATTTAAATTGGAATTTAAATTAATGAAAGTTAAACTTTAAAAATTTGAAAACTAAAACACATATAGTGTACAAAAAGAGTAGGTAGGCTGGATGTCGCCATGTCGCCATATCAGTTTTCACATCGGTCACGGTGAAAACTAGCGTGTGTAGGGCCAATCTAACCCCCCTTTACCCACGAAATTTTGTGAACCGTTTTTAAGTTTCTTATTTCTGCAAAAAATGGTAAGTTGCCCAAAAAGAGTGAGAAAGATAGCGATTTATTCAAGGAACATGGTATGATGAAAATATTCACACACCATTTGCCTGATGTGCCCCGCCAGCGTGGTAAGCATCGTTCTCAGCATACAACAGCACAGTTTTCAGACATCGACGCAGGTTCTCTTCGCTAAACCGACCTGGGCATACATAACTAAGTAGGCATGAAAAAATACATTTTAAAAGCAAGAATGTAAATACCTATGGCCCTGTCACTGGTGCTGACGAGCTGGCTGAGCGCTACCGTAATCTGCATTTTGACCCTGGGGAAACTGGCCCCAACTTCGTAACTGTGCCGCATCAAAATGTACAGCGACGCGGCCGCTTGCGACCTGCGTATAATTTCGAATGCTAAATTATGTGATGGAAAGTTGGGAACAGATCTTTACCAACACTCGACTCACCTGACTTGCGGCAACGGACACGCCCCCCTTCTCAGCAACTGCAGGCACAGTTCATTGCATAAATCAGTCTCTTGCTCAAAAAACACATCCGAGTACTTGAGCACGAGCGCTCTCTGAGTGCCCAGGACGCAATTCAGGGCGCGCACAGACTGCTCGCAGGACAACGCGTGCAGCACCACGCGCACTACCATCGGCACCAAGCTAGAGTAGTCCACAGAGGAGTTTGATGATTCGGCTGAGCGGACGACCTGAGTTTGGGCATGGGTATTAAAATATGTGTGATGCCACCATTGCGCTGGCACGGACGCATAAATACTCAAAGCTTACAGCTCAAGGCTTTACAGCTTAGGTGGTGTGACCGCAAACAAAGTGATAAACAAACAAAAAAATGTCAAAAAATCACCTTTCTTGTAATCACACCACTTCGCTGTAAATCCTACCTCATAATGCTTCAAGAAACATGGATGATACACCACGAATAACATGTTAATGACATAACCATTTTGCAACGATGGTACCAGATTTTTTCTCAAAATACGGTACAAACGATCATGTTGGAGGATGTCTCAGTCTCATACAAACCTGCAAAATCAGCTCAAGACTATCCAGCACCACGAGCGTCACCTCAGTGGACAAATTGCCACTAATAAGCGCTTCAACATCATTTGCAGCCCTGTGCCCAGTGTCGCTGGTCCAGCTCACGTGCGCGTGCCCGCTGCCAGTCGCCGCGCCGCGCTGTTGAATGGCGTCTTTGCGCCAGCGCACCCCTTCGCTCTCCTGGGGGTGGGGGGGGGGATTGGTAGGGGTTGTTATACTCGGCGGACATCACACTTAGTATGGAGACCTACCATAACCCATCTGAATAGTGAACCAAAAATCATACTGTGTTTTCATCATAATATTCCAGTTTTTTTACTATGGAATAATCAATTAATAACGTTATCACAAGATTTTATTCATAAAATTATGGTAGGATTCTGTGAATACTTTGCGGTCAGCCGAGTATAATATGAATTTAATAAAGATCGAAAGTCAAGTTTAAGGTGTCCGTTCAATAACTTCCCGCAACTGGGGATCGAAAAATTTTGGTAAAAATTATGCTTGAAGGACTACATGAGAATTATACTCAAATAATGTAGCGAAAAGGTACTCCGTGGGGGAGTTACCGTATTTGCTTCAATAGTTCCCCCCTTGAATAATTTCCCCCTCGAATAATCCACCCCTGTAAGACGAGTGAGGAAATAATAATTCTCCCCCTCGAATAATCCCCCCTTTAAAGATTTGATTTATCTGTTCTACCTAATTTTAACAAAAATGGCACGTTATTGTGTTTATAAGGCATCATTCGGGAAATGAGTTGATGGAAACATGCTTGAAAATTTTGACGAAATAATAATTCCCCCCCTCGAATAGTTCCCCCCTCAAAAATGTCTGACGAAATAATAATCCCCCAGGGGGATTATTCAAGCAAATACGGTATTCAAAGTTAACTTCAATTAATACGATCAAACAAAAAATTATTTTTCTCAAACGATCTACGGCGAAACAGTACATTTACTTAATATCGCACATCAGCACATATCTCCCATCTCACCGACCTGCAAAGCGTCCAAATTCCTATTCCTCGCGCTGTGCCTGTTCCTCAACCACTGTTTACTCGCTTGCCCACTGCCGACGATCAATTCGCGCAGGGCCGCTTTGGTGGCCGCCTGCTGCTGGTGCGCCGAAAGTCCCGGCTGGGCGGCGCCCGCGCACGCCGCGAACACCCTGGGTTTGGGTTGTGGCTTGTGGATTGAGTGGTGAATACTAATAGTGATGGAAAGTGGAAAGTTGGACTTTTTGTGACTTTTGATATAGATTTTTTCGATCGACCGACTCGCTAGTTTTTCGATATTGTGATTCTATAAAAGGCACTATATTGAACATTCGATTCGATATTTGGTCGTGTAGATTTGCTGAATATATTGAACTAATAATTTCAATATCAATCAAAAATAGCGCGCCGTTCAACATCCGACACGAAACAAACATCGATAAAACATTTACTCAGTCGGTCACCTCGGCGAGTATTCGAAGCAGGAAATGCACAACTGCAGCACATCGAGCAGCTGGGTGAGCCTGGCAGCGCCCAATTCGCGCATCCAGCGCGCCGCCGCAGCCCGCTCCGTATTTTTCAGCACCTTCAAAATCACGACCAATAAAGTAGCTGTCGAAAGACTCACCTACCAAAAAGGACCCACATACACTAGCTGACATCGCAAATAAATGTCAAATGAATGTCAACTAAATGACACAAAAAATTTTTGCATCACGCTTGACATAACAATGAAAATAAAGTGTCACGATATAAAATTAAATATGCTCTATCACACAGGAAAGTTTAAATAACACAACACAAGTAACAAAAATTTAGTTGACACCAATTTCTATGTCAGCTAGTGTGTGTGAACCCAAAACCAACGAACCCAGCAAAAAGCGGACAGCAACCCTTGAGTACAGTGCAAACTGAGCGACTTTCCATTGGTCGCATTGGGCTCGATGCGCGGCTGCGGCGTGGCCAACGAGATCGCGCGCAGCACGTCGTCGCTCGGCGCGACGCGCCACCGCCGCTGCTGCTGCGCGTCGCCGGCGGCGCCGCCGTGCGGGTCGAACAGCACGCCGCAGCTGTCGAGCACGATGCCTGTGAGCGGGTGGTGGGGTGAATAGGGAACTAGTAGTGAAGAAATAAACCACCAGGAAGTGACAAATATTAAATAGTAACCAAACTAGGATAGGATGGCCGTAGTTTTTCACAACGTTTTTTAAAACGCAAGCGTCGAAACCTTTTTTAAACCTATTTTGCAATTTTTTGCCTGTATTTATATTTTGACTCGTAACCACATGTGGAAACTTTTGAAAAAAGCTTTTTTATAATAAAATCGTTGAAAAAACGTTTTTTTGATCTCCAAACCAACCAGTAAAATAGTGAACGCCAATATGGATTTTGAAATACAAACCAACAAAACAAGCAGCTCCCAACCCCACTAACCCAACAACGGCGACACGAGCGTAGCCACAGTATGTTTCAAATTGGTCGCGTGCATGGACGGGCCCCCATTGGCGCCAGCCGGCGGCTGCAGGCGTTGGTCAGAGTCGAGGGCTACGAACACGGCGCACAGAGAGTTGACAGCGGCTTCTTGCAGCTCGGCCGGCTGGCCGTGGCCGACGCAAAGCGACGGCTCCAGCACGGAAGCGACGTCGGACAGAAGCTGGCCGGCTAAATAGTGCCTGGAGGAATGGGGTTTATCAGGTATTTCATATTTTATAGAGGAATAAAAATCACATTTAATATCGAGAACGAGCACCGACATCGGAAGGTTTTGTAAAAATATAGAATATCGACACCTAAGTCGACATCAATATGGATCTGTTTTTCACACATCTTCCCGACAAGCTGTCAGGTTGCTGCCAAGTGACAAGTTGCACCAATAAAAAGTTCTACTGGGAATACTGAGAATTTTGAAAAACCTGAAATCTGAAAAATGTCAATAATCATGTAACCAGGCACAAGATCTAGGGTTCAAACGGGACCGCGGTCCCGGTACATGGTTCGGCAAAAAGTCGGGACTGGGGCGGTCCCGGTCCCAATCCCGGTCCCGACACCCCAGTCCCGGTCCCGGTCCCGGTCCCGACAATTTAAAAAAGCCAGTCCCGGTCCCGGTCCCGGTCCCGACCACCCAGTCCCGGTCCCGGTCCCGGAATTTTATAGCGGTCCCGACAAGGGATGGAAAAAACGTATTTTTCAAAAAAAATTTGCCAGAAATGGCACTTTTCTAAAGCGATTTTGTAGGAACATCTAAAAAATGTTTGCGCGCAAGCGCGCAAATACCCAGCCAATGATTACTATGTATTTTTCCATAATGTGACAGCGTTAGAAAGGCCCCCAACATGATTCTAGTACGAAATATAGGTATATAACGATACCTATATTGTAGACGTTGGCGCCAACGCCAGCGCCAATACTGGCATGGCGTTGGCCCCTACAACTGGCGCCGCCCCCCTCCCAAAAAAATCCTGCGTACATTGCGTTTCATCATATATTCACAACTACAAGTAAAGATGGCAATGGAATACTGCTTGAATAATGTTATAAGAAAAGGCTAATACATTGAGAGTGGTCCTTCACACAGTGGAGGTGTGTGGAACAACATTGGCTGAATATTACATACCAATAAGGTTCAAACAATACCGCGGTGCCGGTACCTGGTTCGGCAAATCCCAGTCACGGTCCCGACCCCCCAGTCCCGGTCCCGGTCCCGGTCCCGACAATTGAAAAAAGCCAGTCCCGGTGCCAGTCCCGGTCCCGGTCCCGACCCCCCAGTCCCGGTCCCGGTCCCGACATTAGAAAATTTCTGGTCCCGGTCCGGGTCCCGGTCCGAAAAACTGGTCCCGTTTGAACCCTAACAAGATCCGAGACTGACCCATCATCAATCATTTGAACTCAGTATCCCCATCGACCACAAACATAAACACCAGTAAGTACCAACTTGGTTCTATACTCCGCAGTGAGATCACTCTGGCCCACCGTGGGCGGCCAACTTCTCCTAGGACTACCCGTCGATCCGTCCACAGATCCACATTTGTTCGTTGCTGCCGCTGCGCTGCTCACGGAACCGCGCGACCCCACCGACGGCGAACGGCTGAGTACAGTTTAAAAGAAGGTTCAATTTGGCAAAAAAAAGTCACGCAAGTCCGCCACACACGCTGGATTTCAACTGAATTCGTGTGGTGTCAACTAAATTTCAGTGAATTATGTTATTTCAACTTTCATATATGATAAAGCATCGTCAATTTTACATCATGACACTTAATTTTCATTGTTTCTGTTAGGTGTGATGTTTAAAAAAATGTTCGTGTTATTTAGTTGACATTGACACGGATTTAGATAACACGAATTTGCGATGTCAACTAGCGTGTGTTGACCCAAAAAAGCAAAACACACCTATCATCGGCCATCTTTTTCGGGTCAATGTTTGTCGCACTGTTCACCGAATGCACTACCGGCTTGGCGTGCTGCCCAGCCATATTGAGCGTGACGAAATGTTCGTGACTGCACACGATTCTATTGAACTCTATACGAAGCAGCATGACGGCGCACGCGGACTCGGGTGCTTCAGAGACGCGACTGCAAATTTACAAGAGCGATGTGTTTAAAAAAAACTCAATTTTAATTGCGGAAATATTGTCACCCACCTGCCCAACAACTCGTTGTACTCCTTGAACATTGTGAGCACCAGAGTTCTGTCCATCAAGGTAAAAGCGTCGCGAACGAAGAACGCCAGCGCCCGGTTTATGAGTGTAGATTTCACGCGATCCGCTTGAAGGCTGAATAGCACAACGGAAAATTTGAGCTCATAAAAAGTTGCCCGCATATTTGACTAAAAAATACACACCGCTGTATAGCCTGTTGCGCGAGCATGTGCACGATGGCGAGCGCATCGGCGCAGAACTGCTGCGAGAAACGCAACTTGCGCGGCAGGTACAGCCGCCCAGACGACAGAAGGTACTCGGCCATGCTTTTTATCTGCAATTGTGTACGTCACTACAAAAAAATTCATCACAGAAAATACCAATTTATACAGAAGCAAAAAAGCAAACCATAAGCTCTAAGAAGAACCAGGCATTGAGGCAAGCCATCTGTTTGGTGGCGTGGGCCGCTTGATTCCAAAGAGCCGCAATTTCCTCGTGCAGCAGGCGGCCGCCCGAGCCGCATTGGAAGTGCGCCGGCGAGTGCTGGTCGCACAGGACGCTGCTCGCATTGGCAGTAGACCGGGCGGAAGATGATCGTTCGTAGCCCCCTTAGAGAAGTGGATTTGCGTGGAATTTTCGAGCAGCAGTAGAAAAATAAATACCGTATTTGCGTATATAATTCCTCTCGGTAATTATTTTTTTACTTCGTCAGATTTTTTGGGGTGGTAACTATTCGAACGGGGGAATTTAAGTAATTATTACTTCATCGATTCTTTTAAAGCACGTTCCTATCAACTTATTTCACGAAATACAATTTATTACCACAATAACATGCCATTTTTGTTAAAATTAGACAAAACCAATTGATCAAACCCCTTAAGGGTGGAAATCATTAAGGGGGTGGAATAATTTTTTACCACTCGTCTTACGGGGGATTTTTCAAGACGGGGCATTATTCAAAGGTGACTATTCAAGCAAATGCGATAAAAATGTAAAAACACACTAATCAGATCCAACAAGCTAGAATCACCACCATTGTTCAGTCCAGACCGTCCATCCCTGCCAGTGTGACTCTGCCTGGCAGCGCCGCCAGCACGGGCACCAGCGCCAGCACCGGTGCCAGTGGCAGCCAGCTGGCACTGTGGCGACACCCTGTGATAGGTCACAAAGGTGGTGAGCAGGGTGGACCTGCCTTGCGCGTCCACCAGATCGGTCAGCAGGCCCAGGATTTTGGCCAGTTGAGCTAGATAGCAGAAGCTGCTCGAGGCCGCGTCGACTGCGCGCGTAGAAGATAAATAATAGGGCCACTTCCGCAAGTGAAGTGAAAAGTGTAGTGAAAAGGGAAGTGAAATGAGACGTGAAAATTAAATAAATAAATAAAAATTGATGGAAAGGATGAATTCTGACTCAGAAAGCGTTGTTCCTGATAACGGTAAAGATTCCGGTAAAGATGGGAAACGTTCCGATTTTTCACTTGCGTCGGAATTTTAGAATTGAAAATGATGCCTTATCTTAAAAAACCATTTCACTTCACTTCGCTTTTGCGGAATTGACACCAGGTTGACAATGTTTCAGAAATGGAAATTAAATTGACGACACTTTTTACATACCACATGAGCCATTCTCGTTTGTTGGATTGACAACCAAGTCGAGCAGTTTTTCAAGTAACACGTAGAGAAACTGCACCAATGGCTCCGGTCGCGATTTGGTCAAATTCAATATGCTTTCCTGCAAATAACGAGAAATTATTAGTATAATAACGGAAAATTTAACACTTCATTTGCAAACCAACATTTGCAACTTTTACAGCGAACGAGCCCATTTGATATGCATTTCTGGCAGAGAATTGGAAACGAAACTTAAAATGCTATTTTCAGGAAATTAAATTTTTGGACTTTTATAATTTGCGGTCCCAAATTCAATTTCCTGTACACGGCGAAATTCACACCTGCAATTTCGCATGATCCATGTCCGCGTGCCTAAACATGAAGTGCGCCCGCAGGAACGTATCCAAGTGCGAGTCGAGCGGGTGCACGCTGGTGACGGGCTTGAGCGACACGCCGAAGCACGCGCGGTGGTTGTCCAGCCAGCGCAAGTTCGGCAGGTGCACCTGCGACGTGACGTGCGCATTCACTACGGTTGGTCACAAATTGTTTTTTAAGCTGTCCGATTTTTTTTAAAATCGTAGTTTGAATTTAGCACGTTTTTCTCCGATCTGAGTACGTTAATCGGAGGGTATAGATGAAAATTACAGCCATATTAAGTGACATAAAGTGCACTATTTTGTCTTCGGTTGTCACATTAATCACTGTAGAGTCACGGGGACGGGATATCATGATTCGTGAAAGTGGGTTACTTTCACTAATAAAAAAATTTGTAAACGTAGTTGTTGTGTATACTTTTGCATAGAACATTTGCAATTTTGTTAGTGATGGATATAATTTTGCTCATGAGGCTAAGGCCAAATCAGTTGAATAGCAGCAGTTGATTCGATGCTGCAATTCAAGTTTTTATTTTGGAAAAATACAAATGTTTGGAAAAAATTGCTTGCAAATTCCATTCGCGACACGTTAGCGAAATCCAACACACGATATCGTCAGGGGTTTTAATTTTGATATTTTAAAGTTATGTCAATGACAGACCGATGCGGGCATGTGATAGTAGCTGTCGGGGAGTTGCTCCAACGAGATTGGTAGTTCGAAATCGCCCGCCGCCAGCGTTTTGTTCGCAAACAGCGGAATCCACTGTAACAAATCGACAATATTGGATGAACATTTATGCTAATACATCACGTTTCAGGTTGCATACTGAACTGACGGTATAGCCAATCGGCGTGTGCACTTCCCTGGCGTCCGGTTTGCAGCTGACGTGATAGAAGGTAAACAGCAGGTGGTGTTCGTCACACAGCTCCACTGGAATGCGCACCTTTATCTCATCGTAGAGCTGCGGCGATCTGCGGTAACGTGTTGAACATGTATAAGTTTAGAAACTGCAACCGATTAGAATGGTAAAAATGTATTTTTACAGCTATCCATTGAGAAAGTAGTAGATTTTCAACGGTCTATCATTCCTTAAACTAATCCGAGAGAGGGGTACATTTGACCCATATTATTTAAACTGATTAAATCAAGAAATTGAAATCTGTAGTCACAGAAAAGCAGTAAAATGGGCTATATTTTTCGATAACTCCGCCACCCCAATCGAAAACACCCACTTGTGGTGATACTGCACGGCGGTGAACACGGCGGTGCGCAGGGCGGGCTCGCTGGACCGGCCGTACACCGCCTCCACGTGCCCCAGGCGGCCGCGCCACAACTCCACGCGGATGGAGATGTTGCGCGCGCTGGTGCCGCCGCCCATTCCCGCAGCCACGCCGCCGCCCAGTGTTCTGGTTACGTCGATGGTGGGTTTTTATTCAGAGTTGTTAAAAGTACTTAACTTTTCGTATAAACGTAAATGTAAGGTATTTTTACTCATCCTTGAATACAGAAAACGTAGAGTAAATTTTTTTACTTTTACACTGAGTACGTGTAAAATGTGTAAAATGCGTAGAGTAGGTGAGTAAAATGCGTTCTTCCAGGGAAACTGTAAAAGCGAGTATTTCAATTTCATATTTTTCGGAGGATTTACTCAGTACTCGAATATGTTTTTGAGTAAACGTAAATACGTTTTTCCAACTATGCTTTCATATTTTTTGAATTCAGAAGCAACTGAGAAATCACCTGCCGCTCAAATTCGCCCATTTCGGATAAATAAAGAGCGTATTTTTGTAAATAGTGTTCACTGTGTAGACGGGGGATACTGGAAAATCGTACAGCTGACGGACGACAAGGCTGGTGGAATCGGCGCTGGCGTAGAACGGCGATAAACGTCTGCGCACATGAGGGATATTATTTGTGTCGGGTATCGGATTCGGGTTTAGGTAGTAGAGTCGGGTTTGGGTGTATCGGTTCCAAAAATGTGCGGGTATCGGGTTCCCAACCCAACCCTAAACTATTGAAGGCAAAATTATCTGTAATCACCTTCTCTCAGGGCTTATCTGATTGGGCAGATCGGAAACACAGCTGACAGCATCCGCAGCGCCTTCGGCAAGCGCTGGATTACAAAGCTCAAGCGTGATACGCGCCGGCAGCACTTTGAGCCGCCTCGAAGCGGTGCCGCCGCGCGCCGCGTCGCACACCAGACGGAGTAGCTCGTCGTCGGACACCCGGTCAGCCTCCTGGTGCACCACAAACATTTTGACAGAAATTCAGATGACGTAGGCTCCCTAGACATGTAAACCCGCTCGACATGTTTCGAGGCCGTAGATGTCCAGCGGACGAAGCATAAAAAAGTGATTACTTTTCACTTTTTGACATCATTTTACATTTTTGTCACTGAAAACAGAAATTTGACACCCCAGCCCCACGCACTAACCATCCTATAAAAATTGTTCAACGTAATCGTGGTGGGCTGCAGGCCGCTCAAAAAGTTCAACATGTTTGCCTTGAGCTGTTCCAGCGACACGGCCGAGCCGCCCGCCGCAGCCGAACCGGACCCGCCGTCGGGCCGCTGGCCCAACGAGCGCTTGGCCGCGTTGCTGAACTTGTTGAACGAGGTGCCCGAGCCGACGCGGACGAAAGAGCTGGTGTCCGAGTTCAGCGTGAGGTCGTGAGTGGTGCCCGGCCCGGCGGCGGGTCGACCGCTGCTGCCGCACGGATAATCGCGTTCTGTGCCAGTGGGGGTTGATGATGGAATGACACGTGAAATATGGCAGCGACGATAATCATATAAAAAGCGACGAGACCGCCAGACAGCAGTCCATAGCCATGGCGCATTTCATATAGTTAAGAACCGGATAAAAGTGCATATTTACCTATTTCTTCAGTGAAATTTGTAGTGATGTAAAAGATCCGTCCATCTGCGACAAAATATTTACAGTATGAAGTAGTTGCTGCCACATAAATCAAGGATAAGTGGCGCCATTTATTGTGACAGTGCTGAAGTTTCAAACGTGACAGCCGCCTTTTACCCAGTAATTAAGCCCTTGAGCTTTTTAAACCGGTTTTTTAAAATCTGACTTTAATTTTAAAAAATCAAGGCGTTTGAAAAAAATGCCCGTCAACTCACCAACACTAACAATACTATCCGTATCATCGCCCGCATAGGCGGAAATCTGCTGCCCCTGCTGCATGGCCGGCGTCTGAGTTGCCGCGGCGGCGGCGGCAGCGTTAGGCAGGTTTGCCGCCTTTGTCGGCGTCACGGGCAGGGAGTGAGCGCCCGCTGCCGCCGGCGTCAGATTGGGGGCGTACAGGGAGGAGACTAGGGAAGTGGTGCCGCTCGTTGATGACTTGTTGCCAGCCTGAGAGGGTTTATTTGACTTGAATGTTTTGAACTTATTTAAGAAAACTGATTTTAACACACACTTATTCTTGCTTTATACCCCTATTTTGGAGAAAAAAAAGATTACAAAAAAATCAATCACCCTACTTACCACAATGAATAATTTTTGATCTCCGTCAACGGCAGTTGACGAAACCCATTCCGGACAAATTAGTCTTCAAAGCAGATTTTCAAATTCACACTTCACACGTTGTCGCATTGTGCCTGCGCACACTAGTTTTCACATGAAATTTCGACAACTCATAAATCAGCAAAGAGCGCATTTGAGTTTTCTACAATGAGGTGGCCGTCAACTACAGTTGACGGAGATTAAAAATAACTCGTTGTGGAAAACTCAAACATGTTCAAAGTTTTTTACGAACTTTCGAAAATTCGAGTAAAACTAGTGTGCGCAGGGCCAATCATACCAACAAGGCACACATGTTTAAGCAGACCTGGGGTTGAGTAGCATCGCCAGTGGCGAGCTTGGCAAGGTCCAAAAACGTCCATGCGAGCGGCATGCGGAAAGCGCCCAGCCGACTGCAGAAGTCGCCTGCGGCCAAACGCTGCCGTTCCGCGTGCTGTGATCGGATTGAGAAATAGAGTTACCATAATGATTTGATTATCAATCTTTCACTCACTTATTTGTAATGATTTAAAGATTGAACTTTGCTTATCAAACAGCACGGGGCATCAAACAGACGAGGCGTAAAACAAAACAGGGAACGTATCACTCACATTTGGGTCTTCCTTCGAGTAAATATCACCCGCCTCAGATACGTCAACCGCCTGTAGAATTTTCTCCACCTGCGATTTGTAGAGATGCGTGCATAAATACAGATAGCAGCATATCTATTTGAAATAGTTCAACTGCATATCACAGAATACTCACCCTGATCAATATACACATGTGCTCGGTTACCTCGCTCAAACTGAGCAAGGCACACTTTGCTTTCGACATACAATCCTCTGGAATATAATCCACTCTGTTTTGTTGGATCATTGCCAATAACTCCGGTCCATTAAAATCTACATGAAAGTTTTCACTGAGCCGGCGTCTCCGCTTGGCGTCATACACGGCTAGAGACAGGAACAGCGGCTCCACTTGCAGGGGCATGCTGCAACAACAACAAGTTTACAGTTTAACCCACCCAGGGACCAAACAAAGTCACCCCGGGCACCTAAACGCATGAACCCTGAGCATCAAGCCGACGACCCCTTGAATTTCGCCAGGGGCCTGTGGCAGCGGCGCGGTGGCCCTCCGCTCAATGACGTCAGTCTCGACAGGCAGCGGCAACAGCTGCAACACGTTGCCGAAGCGGTTCTGCGCCCGCAACGAGCTGTTGTTCGCGTCCAGCTGCGTGGCGTTCAGACGCGCCGCCGCGCCGGGCAGCATGCAGTCACCTGGGGGGGGGGGGGGTTGCCAGCGTGATCAGTGTGCCCACGGAATGGTTGTAGAAATGAATTTAACGAGCCCGCGCACCTTGCGACTGTGATAACAGGGTTCCGGGCGCCGACGCACTGCTGGTCGATTCCGAGGAGGTGAACGACGCGCGCTGTGAAGCCTGCGTCGGAAAAATATCCGCATTAATGTTAGACCGGGAACGTATCCAGGATTTTTGACCGCCCCCATAAAAAAATTTACATGGGGGCTGGCGCTATGGCCATTTAGAGGCGCCACGCCATGGCGCCATGGCGCCATTGGCGTTGGCGCCGAGAAAACATGTTTATACATATAGAGCGACGGGCACACATTGGGTGCATCTAGTGGCGATTCGCCCCCCCCCCTGGATACGCCCTTGCGTCAGACTATAAAACATAAAATGCGAAGGTGCTCACGGTGTCGTCGCTGTCGGGGGCGAGCAGGGCGTCGATCTCGTACATCTGCTTGGGCAGACTGTGCGCCAGCACCGAACGCTCGCCGCGCAGACGCTCGTAAACGTGACCGAAGGAGTATTGCTCGTATCTGCATCAAACAAGCTTACTGATTTTTCAGGGCACGTGCGATTGTGTGTGGAGAGAAGCTAACCTGCGATGTACAATGCAGTGTGACTTCTGATAGGCGGATATGATGTCCATTGTGGGCCCGTCGATATGAGACCTGCGGTTGGCGGATGAAATTTAACGGAAAATTTTGTTATGATTTATTATTACTAGGCAACTAGGCAGCGCTATGCTGGGCAGGGGTCTCGAAGATTTTAACACTCCCCGGCCCCCGGGGTTGGATAGACAAGCGCTTTTAGAACAAAATAAAAATTGCGGGAGTTGGGGGTTTGAGGGGAGCTGGGTGGTTGGGTTCGCGCGGGTTCAATATATAGGTTTTTACGGTGTCAATTATTACAAGGGTTTGAACACTTGTGTTTTGGCATCCTTCCATCCAAAGTAATCTGTACCTGACGGTTTATTGGGGGTATGTATGCCTTTCTTTTCGAATAAATACGGTACCCACAATATTAAAGTATCTATCACCCAGAACCCCCATTATCAAACATACTTACCAATCGGCCACCTTCTTAGCGCCACTAGCATCAACGGAAGGCAACCCGGGCACGGGATCGATGCACCGGTCATCCCGGGCAGTCACGGTCAGCTCCAAGTCGTCTGGGGGGAAATCGTGCAGCAGACGCGTGGATGCAGAGCCACCAGAACCAGAGTCGTAGCGCGACGCCGACATGCATTCTTCGATGTCCAGCGGTGCGCATACCGGGTACAGGGGCAGCTGTGGTGGTTGGATGACATTCGGAAAGGTGGTGAGCAAACGCCCTACAGTAGGGTGTGGAGTGTTTGGTGGGGGTAATGTGATTTCTGATGGAGGAGATGACCCCCTTTACACCACATTGCACGCGTATTAAGCGCGCTGATTCAATCGATACTTTTCATGGCAACAATTTGGTGTGGAATCGGATCAAAAGAGATCAGTGGTGATTGTTTTTGATAACTTACACAGTATGTGTACTTGAAAATACACGCTACGTCACTTCAAAGTTTACATTGAATGAAATAAATAGAAAATAATAAACTACTCTAATATTGTATTAGTGAAAGAATTGATGTCGCTGTGTGTCAACTACAGACATTTAAGAGGTTCAAACTTGGTTAAAGTTAGTGACCTTTGAAAGGGAAATTCTCACTGATTGACTGACACTGACTTAAGTCTTGCTAACATTACATTAATCAATCTACAAAATATAATTCCTTTTATGATACAACATTAAACACGCAATCCCATCTGAAAATCGGGATGTATTAGAGGGTTACCCCCTCCCCAAAAAAGGAAATTTCACTACCCATACCTTGCAACAATGCTGGGTCAGCGCGAAGAACCACCCAAAGCGCAAACGCACAGTGCGCCAAAACAGACACAAACTAAAATTCACCAAAGCAGGATCTACATTGGACAACAAAGACAGACAACTTACATAAGCGGCGCCGGCGCGCTCGTTGTGCTCGTCGACGGAGGTCACGTTGGGCGCGCTGATGGTGATCCGGTCGGCCGCTACTGCCGCCTGCATCTGGCTGCGCAGTTCAGCCGCTTGCGCCCTGTGAGAAGGAAAGATATAAGCGATGGGAGGAGGGTTAGGTGATCTCGAGAGTGAAACCGATCAAACCTGCTCTTGAGTTGAGTGAAAGCGCGCTCTTTTGTTATTCCGGCCATCGTTTCCCCGCGCGAGCAACTGAGCGGAACGAGCTGGCAATCCGCCAAAACTTTTATTTATTTTTAGTTCGGGTTTCTATACGAGTACCCCCCCCCCCCCCACGCTTCAATGTTGCACGGCACACTCGAATTTTCAGTTGCAGTTCGAACACTTTTTCAAGGGCGGAATTCAAAAGGGTGGAATTAAAAACAGGGGCGGAATCAAAAAACGTTCAAACTGCCCTCGATTTTAATTCCGCATATGAAACGTTCGAACACTTTGCACAATGGCGGAATGTTGCACGGCACACTCAAATTTTCAGTTGCAGTTCGAACACTTTTTCAAGGGTGGAATTCAAAAGGGCGGAATTAAAAACGGGGGCGGAATCCAAAAACGTTCGAACTGCCCTTGATTTCAATTCCGCACATGAAACGTTCGAACACTTTGCACGATGGTGGAATTGCCCCGGATTGTGCATGGGTGGAATTATTTCAGACAGGTAGGGAAGTGCAAAATGTCTGAACCGCCCTTGGAATTCCACCTTGGCGGAACGCAAAAACGTCCGAACCGCCCTTGACAATTTTGAGTGTGCAGTGCGCCATCTAGGAAAGAAAACATTGGGACACTTTCTAGAGGGTGGAATTCAGTTTCGGTTTACACAAATATGCCACATGGTGAACTTCAATATCTTTTAAACAAGTGGATATTATTAAAAAATTTCTCTATTCATTTTTGAAGACAAAGCCTACATCTACCTATAAAAATTTTTTCACAAATATATTTGGTAAGATAAATAAGATGTGCTTCTCATAACAACCTTCTCTAAAGGGTGTATCTATTAAGTCAAGGGTGGAATTGAAAGTGTCCCAATGTTTTTGAAACGTTTTATGATATGCAATTGGACAAAAACTGTGTGAATTCATCCGGATTCGTGTGAATTTCATCCGAATGCCCTAAAAATGACACATTTTTCCAAAATAAAAATGTTTGAACCGCCCTTGGAGTTCTGCCTTGGCGGAACTCAAAAACGTTCGAACCGCCCTTGAAAATTTTGAGTGTGCAGTGCGCCAATTGCCCCAGATTGTGCATGGGTGGAATTATTTCAGACAGGTAGGAAAGTGCAAAATGTCTGAACCACCCTTGGAATTCCGCCTTGGCGGAACTCAAAAACGTCCGAACCGCCCTTGACAATTTTGAGAGTCAGTGCGCCATCTAGGCAAGAAAACATTTGGACACTTTCTAGAGGGTGGAATTCAGTTTCGGTTTTCACAAATATGCCACATGGTGAACTTCAATATCTTTTAAACAAGTGGATATTACAAAAAAATATCTCTATTCATTTTTGAAGACAAAGCCTAGATCTACCTATAAATTTTTTTTCACAAATATGTTTGGTACGATAAATAAGATGTGTTTCCCATAAGAACCTTCTCTAAAGGGCGTATCTCTTAAGTCAAGGGCGGAATTGAAAATGTCCCAATGTTTTTGAAACGTTTTGTTATGATATGCAAATGGACAAAAACTGTGTGAATTCATCCGGATTCGTGTGAATTTCATCCGAATGCCCTAAAAATGCGTCATTTTTCCTAAATAAAAATGTTCGAACCACCCTTGGAGTTCTGCCTTGGCGAACTCAAAAACGTTCGAACCGCCCTTGAAAATTTTGAGTGTGCGGTGCGCCAATGTGCATAAGAAGAATAAAACAGCGTTCATCCAGCACATAAGCCACAAAGGACTTTTTTAATACTTTTTATACTTTACTTTTAGCCACAAAGGATTTTAACTCGGACATCCCAGTTTCTAAAGAGAGGTGCGAGTGGTAAAATAATATTACACATCGTTTTCTGTGTCGTTTTTGGATTTCTATTTCGTCAATGGCCTTTACTCGCTTTATTTCGTCCTTACTTCGTGGCACCCAGTTTCCGAATGCCTTTTTTGTCTGTCGCGCCGTTTTCGAATGGCGGCATAGGGGCCTTCGCCTGTTATTAAATGCCTTTCGTCCATTCAATTGGTGCTATTTTTCAGAGTTGTTTTAAGTACTGAACTGTTTTCAAATAGCATTGAAAAAATCTCTGGGAAATTTATATTTAAAAAATCTCAGAAAATCTCAAAAAATGTAAGATTTTCTGATATTTATATTTTTTCCATGATTTTCCAGAGAGATTTAATTATATTTTCTTCTGATTGAGAAAATCTCTCGAGAAAATCTCTTAATATTTGCCAATTTTCACCTTCAAATTCTCTAGCTCATGTGTTTTTTGTGAATTTTCATTTATATTTAACTATATATGTGCCAATATACCCATTTTTGGCTATTTTGGCCCCCATTTTTAGTTTTTTTTGTCAACGTTCTATGGCATGAAAGGGCCAATAAAAAAGTCTATACAAAATACATTTTCTTTACTCAAGTACTTTCAAAAAGTGTACATAAAAGAGAGTACTGGTACTTTTTCAGAGGAAATTTTAGTGCATTTACTTAGTGCTCAAGTATAATTATGTATTTTTATATACCGTATTGGCTTGTTTTGAGTGCCATGCTTGAATTGAGTGCCATGCTCGAATACAGTGCCAGGGTATCCGCCTTATGAAACAATACAGTGCCATGCTTGAATTGAGTGTCCCCACACTTAAGTAATAGAAGCAAACATGACGCGGGAAACACAGTACGTTTAAAAACGTTACTGCATGCGAGTGGCTTCTGTTCTGTCGCTTCTGTTGTGAAAAAATGTCCAGTCGTTGTTGTCTCTAATTGACGCAGCTGTTGCAATTACATCGTAATTACGCAGCTGGAATCGATATATGTACCAAAATATGTATATCGATGTCTATAATGGAATTGAAATGCTTCACCAAATAATACAGTACCATGCTCGAATTGAGTGCCATGCTCGAATTGAGTGCCACTGTAAGGACGTTGTGAAAAAATACAGTGCCCGGGGTTCAAAACAAGCCAATACGGTATGTATAGTAAATGTAAATGGCGAAAGACCGGTGCCCAAGTAAGCCCGGTGCCCAAGTATGCCCGGTGCCCAAGTTAAAATACCCGGTGCCCAAGTACGCCTGGTGCCCAAGTAATGTGGCTGTACTTGGGCACCGGGCATATGTTTACTCGGGCACTGAGCATATGTTTACTTTGGCACCAGTCAGGTGCAAGCAAAAGACTAGTTGACTAGCGCTTGTATTTATGACCTGAATTAACTATCGAGTCCAGGTAACATTCCGGGTTGTGAACATGAATGCTAGTTCACTAGCGATCACCTTCACAATCCGGAATGTTACACAAACTCAATAGTTTTTGTTTAGTCGTAAATACAAGCGCTAGCTGACTAGTGCTTGTATTTACGACCCGAAAAATAAAGAGTCCAGGTAACATTCCAGGTTGTGAAGGTGATCGCTAGTAAACTAGCATTCATGTTCACAACCGTGAATGTTACCCGGACCCTATAGTTTTTTCAGCTCATAAATACAAGCACTAGTCAACTAGTCTTTCATTTGCACCTGACCGGTGCCCAAGTACTGCACAAGTATGCACAAGTAAAAAGCTGCCCGGTGCACAAGTAAACATCTGCCTGGTGCACAAGTACGGGCACTTTATTTGGGCACCGGGCATACTTGGGCACCAAGTATTTAAACTTGGGCACTGGGCGTACTTGGGCACCGGGTTTACTTGGGCACCGACACACCGTCAATGTAAATATGGTTTAACAACTATAAAGTTGACTTCATCATGCTTTGAAAATATAGTTACCAAATTTTGGTGAAAAAAGTCATCTGATAAATTCTGTGGAAATCATCACACATGAAAGTAATGTATTCTATTATGAGGAAAAATGTACCTAATTTATACTAATGTAGGAGAAAAATAGCAGGTTTCGTCTCTTTTCACAGACCTGCGCCCGTTACAATGCGAGACTCATCAGTGTGAACATCGCCGGGAACTTTCACCCATGTCTAATTTCCAAGTGGCAAAACTTGCCCGAAAAAAGTCAAAAAATGAAATAACCAACCCTGTTCTGGCCGTTGCCTTGTGGGGTCGTATTAGCGGAAGCCATGCGTGGCCTTTTGAAATTTTGTCGACCGTTCTGGTGCCCTCCACCGCGGTGTGTAAACGGCGGCCTTCCCACTGGAAGAGCGCCAACTTTAAAAATGAGCGTCAACAAATTTCATCTCTGAAAAGCTGTTATCAACTTGTAAACTCACTTTCCACTGCGTAGACACTTTGTAAACTCCACCCAACGCTTTGGATTGAGATTTAGTCCTAACTGGCACGGCGTTTGTGTCAAAGAACGACACACGTCCGGAAAAATACCACGGCGACAGATTTTTCTATTTTACGAACTGGAGCCCAAAGTTGACACACGTACGCCAATTTCCGGCAAATGACCGGAATGTACCTGCAACGGTAATAATCAAGTGTTCTTTGTTAATTTGGAGTTGGAGGCAATTTAATGAGTCAACTGAACACATATATTAAACATTCTTTCATCTGTACTTGTGTACAGATACCTATTTTATCTGCCAAAATATGTTTCCATTCAGCGACTTTTTTTATTGCCTCCAACAACCACTCAAACTCATAACCACTAGCTAGCAGTTCCTGAAAATACATTCTCAATATCGGTCTAAACACTGTTGCACTCGAACTTGTTCTACCTATTCTTATAAGGGTGCCAAAAATAGTATTTTTGATCATATTACGTGAAACGTTTGAGTCAACTTGGATGTATTTAACCACATGAAAGTCAAAAAGCCTTCTCTTATCATAATTACCGTACGTCAACGTGTCAGTTTGGAAATTTAAATCAAGATCCAGAAAAGGGCATTTCCCCGAGTCTGGATTTGAAGCAAGTTCCAGACATAGGGAGGGTGGATATATGTTTATTGCTTCAACCATGAATTCCTTATAGTCAATAATTAGACAATCATCGACATACCTGAAAATGTTATTTACTCTAAAAATCGTATTAGCATTCTTATTCAACTGCACGTATTTACATTCAAGCATGGCTAGGGTCATATTTGCTTAGGCGGGGGAATGTGCTCCCCCTGCAGGAATTCCACATTTCTGCTGAAAAATTTGACCCGCAAATTCCACATAATTTTCCACCAATCCCAATTCCAGACATTCTAGAATTTCACTCCTAGACAGTGTAGTAAGTGCCCGTTTTTTCCCCGTCATGTTCACAACCGCAAATGTTACCCGGACCCTATAGTTTTTTCAGCTCATAAATACAAGCACTAGTCAACTAGTCTTTCATTTGCACCTGACCGGTGCCCAAGTACTGCACAAGTATGCACAAGTAAAAAGCCGCCCGGTGCACAAGTAAACATCTGCCTGGTGCACAAGTACGGGCACTTTATTTGGGCACCGGGCATACTTGGGCACCAAGTATTTAAACTTGGGCACTGGGCGTACTTGGGCACCGGGTTTACTTGGGCACCGACACACCGTCAATGTAAATATGGTTTAACAACTATAAAGTTGACTTCATCATGCTTTGAAAATATAGTTACCAAATTTTGGTGAAAAAAGTCATCTGATAAATTCTGTGGAAATCATCACACGTGAAAGTAATGTATTCTATTATGAGGAAAAATGTACCTAAATCATATTTTTGTTTATTATTCAAATAGTACATGGTAGTAAGAAGTGTACTGTCATCAGACAGTATGCTGTGAATGAAAAGGTCAAACAACACATAATGTGCTTAATATTCCCAATGTCCTTAATGTCCCAGTTGTTCAAACACCTTGAAATATCGATTTTGAATCATACTTTAAGTTGATTTTATGATATTTTTTGAACTGAAGAGATTTTCTCAGAGATTTAATTATATTTTAAACTAGCAGGATTCTCTCCGACCTTCGGTCGGGTTTTGTGGTTCTCTACAATTAATACCATTGGAGAAAATATGATACTTTAGTTAAGTTTGCCCACATGCTAGGCATGTGTTTTGAAATGCGGTATGTAATCTACCAACAATAACAAGACCAATACCAAAGATGCAATGTTTTGGAATGGATTTTTGTAAACTTCTGTAAAATGGTTGGGCATGAAACTCGGTAGTAAAATGTAGACAGTTTGCGATTTGGTATGATGGTGTGCAGTGTGCATTCTGTGTGGTATAGGTTTTGTGATATGATAGTGTGGTTTTTGCAAGGTGTCAAACTTTGTTGTAATCTTCAATTGGTTACATTTGTGCTTTGCTGTTCTTTTTGTGTTTGTAAATCCTTGTGGTATAAATTGTAGAGAACCACAAAACCCAACTGAAGGTTGGAGAGAATCCTGCTATAGGTACCCACTACTCAGAGGCTTGCAAAAACTGACACCCCAATGGGGACCCCCCTCCAAATGGCACCCCCTGGGGAACCTCCCAAAAGTGGCACCCCCTGGGAACCGCCCAAAAATGGGACCCCCTAGGGCCCCACAAATATGGCACCCCCTGAGGACCACCAAAAAATGGCACCCCTTAGGGACCCCCCAAAAATGGCACCTCCTTGGGACCCCCCAAAAATAGCACCCCCTGGGGACCCCTGAACATGGCACCCCCTAGGAACCCCCACAAAAATGGCACCCCCTGGGGACCCACCCAAAGTTGGCTCCCCCTGGGGACTCTACAAAACCCAACTGAAGGTTGGAGAGAATCCTGCTATAGGTACCCACTTCTCAGAGGCTTGCAAAAACTGACACCCCAATGGGGACCCCCCTCCAAATGGCACCCCCCGGGGAACCCCCCAAAAGTGGCACCCCCTGGGAACCGCCCAAAAATGGGACCCCCTGGGGACCCACCCAAAGTTGGCTCCCCCTGGGGACTCTACAAAACCCAACTGAAGGTTGGAGAGAATCCTGCTATAGGTACCCACTTCTCAGAGGCTTGCAAAAACTGACACCCCAATGGGGACCCCCCTCCAAATGGCACCCCCCGGGGAACCCCCCAAAAGTGGCACCCCCTGGGAACCGCCCAAAAATGGGACCCCCTAGGGCCCCAGAAATATGGCACCCCCTGAGGACCACCAAAAAATGGCACCCCTTAGGGACCCCCCAAAAATGGCACCCCCTTGGGACGCCCCAAAAAGAGCACCCCCTGGGGACCCCCCAAACATGGCACCCCCTAGGAACCCCCACAAAAATGGCACCCCCTGGGGACCCACCCAAAGTTGGCTCCCCCTGGGGACTCTCCAAAAATGGCACCCCCTGGGGACCCCCCCCCCCAAAATGGCACCCCCTATGGACCCCCCCGCAAAAAAAAAAATAGCACCCCCTGAGGACCGCCAAAAAATGGCACCCCTGGGGACCACCCAAAAAATGGCATCCCATGTGGACCCCCTTGAAATGGCACCCCCATATGTACCTCCAGAAAATGGCACCCCCTGGAGACCCCCCAAAAATGGCACCCCATGGGGACCCCCTCTAAATCCTGTAAACACAGCCCCTAGTTTGGAAACTCCTGTAAACTCAGCCCCTAATTTGGAAAATGGTATGAATATTTCAAAAAATCAGTATCATCAATCCACAAATGCATCAATTCACAATTTTCAATTTTTTAGCCCCAGGGGTTAGACTTAAAAAGTTATGGTAATGTAGAGTAGAAATGGAGTGCACATTTCAAATCACTGCAATAAAAAACCCCCAAATGCATCATTTCACAAATTGAAAGTTTTTGTGCCCAGGGGTTCATTATCAGGGTTTTAGTAATGTGGTGTCAAAATGGAGTGCATATTTGAAATCGCTACAATCAGAAACCCACAAACACATCATTTTATGATTTGAAAATTTTTGGCCCTGGGGGTTCATTTTCAGGGTTATGGTAATGTAGTGTCAAAATGAAGTGCATATTTCAAATCAAGGCAATCAAAAAGCCACAAATGCATCATTTCACAATTTCTAATTTATTAGCCCCATGGGTTCAATTTAAGGCTTACAGTAATGTAGAGTTGAAATTGAGTCATTTCAAATCAGTGCAATTAGAAACCTGCAAAATGCATCATTTCACAATAAGAAATTTTTGGGTCTAGGGGTTCAATTTCAGGGTTTTAGTAATGTAGTGTCAAAATGGAGTGCATATTTGAAATCGCTACAATCAGAAACCCACAAATGCATCATTTTATGATTTGAAAGTTTGTGGCTTAGGGGGTTCATTTTTATGGTTATGGTAATGTAGTGTCAAAATGAAGTGCATATTTCAAATGAGTGAAATCAGAAACCTGAAAATTTATGATTTCACAAATTGAAAGTTTTTGGCTCCAGAGGTTCATTTTCAGGGTTATGGTTATGTAGTTTTCAGGGTTATGTAGTGTCAAAATGGATTGCATATTTCAAATCAGTGCAATTAGAAACCCACATCAAATCATTTCACAATTTCTAATTTTTTTAAGCCCTGGGCATATTTGAAATTGCTACACTCAGAAACCCACAAATCCATCATTTTATGGTTTGAAAGTTTTTGGCCCAGGGGGTTCATTTTTAGGGTTATGGTAATGTAGTGTCAAAATGAAGTGCATATTTCAAATGAGTGCTATCAGAAACCCAAAAATGCATCATTTCTCAAATTGAAAGTATTTGGCCCCATGGGTTCATTTTTAGGGTTATGGTAATGTAGTGTCAAAATGGAGTGCATATATCAAATTGGTGCAATCAGAGACCCAAATTTGAAATCAGTGCAATCAGAAACCCAAAAATGAATGATTTCACAAATTGAAATTTTTTGGCTCCAGAGGTTCATTTTCAGGGTTATGGTTATGTAGTTTTCAGGGTTATGTAGTGTCAAAACAGAGTGCATATTTCAAATCAGTGCAATTAGAAACCCACATTGGATCATTTCACAATTTCTAATTTTTTAAGCCCTGGGCATATTTGAAATTGCTACACTCAGAAACCCACAAATCCATCATTTTATGGCTTGAAAGTTTTTGGCCCAGGGGGTTCATTTTAGGGTTATGGTAATGTAGTGTCAAAATGAAGTGCATATTTCAAATGAGTGCTATCAGAAACCTGAAAATGCATCATTTCTCAAATTGAAAGTATTTAACCCCATGGGTCCATTTTGAGGGTTATGGTAATGTAGTGTATGTATGTATCAAATCAGTGCAATCAGAAACCCAAATTTGAAACAAATTGAAAGTTTTTGGCCCCAGTGGTTCATTTTCAGGGTTATGGTAATGTAGTGTCAAAATGGAGTGCATTATATATCAAATCAGTGCAATTAGAAACCCACAATGCATCATTTCACAATTTGAAAGTTTTGGCCCCATGGGTTCATTTTTAGGGTTATGGTAATGTAGTGTCAGAATGGAGTGCATATATCAAATCATTGTAATCAGTAACCCACAAATGCATTATATCACAATTTATATTTTTTAGCCCCGGGGGCCTCACTTAAGGATTATGGTAATGTTATTGTTAACTCCCATAAACTCAGCCCCTAATTTGGCAAACACCCATCAACTCAACTCCCATAAACTCGGCCTCTAATTTGTGAACTTGTGTCAACAGCCCCTTATTTTTAAACTTCTGTCAACTCAACCCTAATTTATAAACACCCATCAACTCAACCCTGAATTGTAAACTCAGCCCCTAAAAACTCAAGTCAACCCCCTATACATGTGCAATTGCATTCTTGGGAAGCAACTTTGCCATCTACTAACCCTGTTTGTCAAGATTGTGGATCGTGTTTGTAAAGGGCATTTGTACTAATAAATAGTGACTGCATTGTGTGCAAAAACACACACGAATTGGGCACAATGAGGCCTGCGATTGTGCCTCCTATCTTTTGCATTGAAGCATCCTTAGCGTGCAGTTCTCTCGAAATTGTATAGGTGGAGAAAATGACCCGAGATTTAATTATATTTTTTTCTTGAGAGATTTTCTGAGATAATATTTAATCATATTTTCTCAAAATCGGTCGTTTTTTTCAATGCTTTTTTCAAAGTACGTATACATAAACAGCATGGAATTTGAATTAACACGTCATTTACTCGAAGTACCTAAATACCTACCGTATTTCCTCGAAATACCCCCCCCTCGTTTGACCCCCCCCCCTCTCGAGACCACTATGAAACAATCACCCCCCCCTCGAAATACCCCCCCCCCAAAAAAATTGAGTGTAAAGAGCACCTACATGACAAATACGGCAGTTTGTGTTCTACGTAGTGCAGAACACACGTTAAAACAATGTCGGAATCACGTTAGAACAGTGTACATACCATATACATACTAATATTAGTCTACGGAACCTTATAAATGGCGGTTTTTGTTGCATTTTTCGACGTCTGCGTACGTTTCAAACGACAATTTCGTACTTGGTTTTCAAAATTTTTCTTGTGAAATAATAACCCCCCCCCTCGAAATACCCCCCCCCCCCTCGTTTGACCCCCCCCCCCCCTCTCGGGACCACTATGAAACAATCACCCCCCGGGGGGTATTTCGAGGAAATACGGTATTCACTTTTTACTCCGGTAATAGACACGTAAAATTACATTTGATAAATACAAAAAAGGAAACATTTTGTTCGAACTTTAACTAGACAAATATTTATTTTTGACCGGACTAAAACATAAAATGAACAGATGAAAATTGTGATCCTGATACTACCTATTTAGGTAGGTATTTACCTATGTACCTAAATCATTTATGCTTAATAATTTAAAATGGGCATAGAATTGTAAGCGGTTCCCACAAATAAATATGGAAAAATTGTAGAATATCATGAATACATAAATTTAATTTTTCTATAAACGTATCCTCGACGGAGCGCAAAGTATGTGCAGAATCCTACCATAATTTTATGAATAAAATCTTGTTATAAATTTCGTATTTAATTATTTCACTCATCTTAACTATTATTATTATAATAACTTGATGCTTACTGAGTATACCAATTAATAGTGATGTTTATGCTTCATCAGTTATTTTTCCAAGATCCACTATTTTGCACTGTGTCTGTTCTTCAATGTCCAATGACCTGGTACGCTTCATTGGCTGTTGTTGAGTTTCCTCTGCTTTGACCACGTCACTCAGTTTTCGCCACACTGTCTCACTTTCCTTCATTTGAAACTGAAAAGAGCGTTTTTGAACATCGAACATCAATACATCATTCTACCGTATTTCCTCGAAATACCCCCCCCCCCCTCGAAATACCCCCCGTCTCGAAATACCCCCCTCAAAATGGCCACTATGAAATAATTACTTACCACCTCGAAATACCCCCCCCCAATTGCGTGTACAGATAATGTACATGCCAAAACAGCGGTTTGTGATCTGGCAATGCGGAATGTATGTTAAAAACAATGACTGTGTCACGTCAGAACAGGGTTTACACCATCTACATATTAAAATAAGTGTATAGACCCTTATACATGGTGCTTATTGTCGCATTTTTCTACGTCTGCGTACGTTACAACCAACATTTTAGTACTGGGGGTTCAAAAAATTTCTGGTGAAATAATAAGCCCCCCATCGAAATACCCCTCAAAATTCTCACTCTGAAACAATCACCTTCCGTGGGTATTTCGAGGAAATACGGTAGCTGAAAACCTGCTAACCCTGATTTTGTTCAGCTTCCAATCTGGAATCTTATCCCTGACTTGATATGACGCGATTGTGTGAGGCAAGTTCACAGCTCGCAAGCTCCACCAAATATCCTGCATTACGCTGAATTGACTTACACTCGATCAACCTAACGTTTGTACTCTCATTTGGAAAAGTATAGTGAAGGTGGGCCCACCCACACTAGTGTAGTTTGTATAGGAAGTTGATAAATTTACTACAAAAATGATTTTGTAGTAAGTTCAATCATTTGGTAAACATCACAAGCTTTGGAAATACTTGAGTTTACCGGAATGAGTCATTTTTAGCCTCCATGAACAGTTTTAGCCTGTAAACTCAAATGAGTACACACTAGTTTACAAAAGAAATTTAAAACATTTAGTGGACTGATAAGTAACCCACTAATAATGCCTTGAACACATTTGAGTTTAATGGAATGAGTAGGTATTTTTGCTCTCCATCAGCTGTAGTTGATGAACACATAATTCCAGTCAACTCAAAAGCCATTCACAGTAGTTTTATGAGTTCACTAAATTTTTAATTTACTGGCAATAAACTAGGGTGTGCAACGCCTACAGAACACAAAGAGAAATCCATTTTAACCTGCGGACAGCGCACTTCGTGGTCATGGAGCTCGTCCACAATCATATATGATACATAAATATTCCTGTCTAAGATATAGTTCATTTCAATGTCATCATCGTCCTCCCCAAATGGGCACCTGAATCCTGATGCTCTTTTAAAAAGGTATTTCCCAAAGTGGAAAAATATTGAATGCTCTGGATGCAGAGTTTTTAAAATAACTGAACTTTTTTCACAGTAAATGTAAATGTCAAGTATTTTATTTTTACGCACTCAAGTACAGAAAACGTAAAGTAATTTTTGTCTTTTACACTGTGTAAAAGAAGAGTAAACGTAAATACCAGTATTTTTATACTGGGAAAAGGGAAAGGCTAGTATTTTTTCGTCGGCCAGTTTCTTCTAGTATTTTCATCTAGGAAAACATAAAAGGGAATTCTTCTGCATGAAACGTAAATGTATTTACTCAATACTCAAGTAAACGTATTTTGAGTAAACGTAAATACGTTTTAACAACTATGACTTCATGAAATGTACAATAAGGTCACCTGAGTGATTCAGCAACACCCAACCATCCGAAATAGAATATAAACTCGAGAACTGTGAAGAAAGGGAAAAACATGTCCACCTCTGTCTCGGAGTGCTTTGGTATTAGTGTTTGTCTGGACAGCAGCGCAAAAAGAAAATACCCATACGTGCCAACGGTGGCAATCTGAAACGTAAATACGGCTCCTTGTTGAAATACAGGATCTGACATTGACAGCACACACACAAGTCGACACAGCGACAAGATCGTTCGTGTGTCAACTGCACATTTATTTGACACATGTGTCCAAATTTTGGGTTGATGGGCGGGGCTTATAATTGATCGAATGTTTGATTTATGTGACTTGCCGTAACCTAAAAACACAATTTTTTTTTTGGAAATACCGTATTCCCTCGAAATACTCCCAGGGGGCTTATTTTTGCAGAGTGGAAATTTTGAGGAGGCGGGGGGGCTTATTCGAGGGGGGGTTATTTCCTCAGACATTTTCACGTAATTCATATAGTAAAGAGTACGCTTTTATATACCGTATTTCCTCGAAATACCCCCCGGGGGGTGATTGTTTCATAGTGGTCCCGAGAGGGGGGGGGGGGTTAAACGAGGGGGGTATTTCGAGGGGGGGGGTTAATATTTCACAAGAAAATTTTTGAAAACCAAGTACGAAATTGTCGTCTGAAACGTACGCAGACGTCGAAAAATGCAACAAAAACTGCCATTAATAAGGTTATGTAGACTAATATTAGTATGTACCTAGATGGTATGTACACTGTTGTAACGTGACACCGACATTGTTTTAACGTGTGTTCTGCAGTACACAGCACACAAACTACAGTTATTGTCATGTACGTTCCATTTACACTCAATTAGGGGGGGGGGGGTATTTCGAGGGGGGGGGGGGTGATTGTTTCATAGTGGTCCCGAGAGGGGGGGGGGGGTCAAACGAGGGGGGGTATTTCGAGGAAATACGGTACGCAAAACAGGTAATCAACGTGTCCAAGTGGGGTATATTTGGACAACGTCCAAATCACGGGTATATCAACGTCCATCGCTACACAAACTAGTGCCGTATTTCCTCGATTTACCCCCCTCGAAATACCCCCCGTCACGAAATACCCCCCTCAAAATGGACACTATGAATTTATTAGCCCCCCCCCCTCGAAATACCCCCCCACCTTGACTGTGAACAGAACGTACATGACGAAAGCTACTGTTTGTGATCAGGACGATGCAGAACAGACGTTAAAACAATGACTGTGTTATTTACGTTAGAACGTGTTTTACACCATCTACCTACATACTTACCGTATTACCTCGAATTATTCCTCCCCTTGAATTAACCCCCCCCCCCCCCTCGAATTAACCCCCCTCAAAATGGGCTGGGGAAATAATAAACACCCCCCTCGAAATACCCCCCCTCCGGAATGATGAACATCATGTATGCAATGTACATGATGTATTTATTACTACTTATTTGCATCGCAGCTACTCTTATACGCTCATTTGTGTACAGATGTACATCTATAGCCCAAATATAACCTGTATTCTCACATTTATTACCGTTTTTGTGTAAGAGATAGCGTATTATTTACTATGAATTCCACGAAATTTTCTGGCGAAATAACAAAACCCCCCCTCGAATAAACCCCCCCTCGAATCAACCCCCCGTCAAATTTTGCTGGCGAAATAATAAACCCCCATGGGGGTATTTCGAGGTAATACGGTATGTATAAGTCTATAGACCCTTATACATGGTGCTTTTCGTCGCATTTTTCGACCTCAGCGTACGTTACACACACCATTTGAGTACTGTGAGTTCAAAAAATTTCTGGCGAAATAATAAGCCCCCGCTCGAAATATCCCCTCGTTTAACCCCCCTCAAAATTCTCACTCTGAAACAATCACCCCCCGGGGGGGGGGGTATTTCGAGGAAATACGGTATATGTGTAGCTGCGATGCAAACTGCGACCAATTAGATACATAATGTGCATACATCATGTACATATTTCCAGACGTGGGGTATTTCGAGGGGGGGGGGGGTAATTTAATTTAATTTAATTTAATTATGAATAGAGCGGATCGGTCGCGCAAGTAAATTTATTGCTCACTCGCACAGCCGGGACAGCCAAACTTTTCCCCAGTTCAAAAACACCTGGGGGTATTTCGAGGGGGGTTAATTCGGGGGGGGGGGGGGTAAATCGAGGAAATACGGTAGTGTAATAAACATCACTATGTCAACTGCACGCGAACGCGTGACGCTTTTTGCAGTTGACACATGAAATTGTGTGTCAACTAGTGTGCTGGTGCCAGTCCCACACCTGGTGCCTGTCCCAGACCCTGTAAAATGTCAAATGTCATGCAAAGTGTCAAAAGTCATGTACAATGCCGGGTAAAATGGCAAACGGACTGCCCCCTGATATTTATTTGTGTTAGACAGTTGAGTTATTCTAGCGTGGGCTGGAATATTGTGGGCCAGTTTCCGTCGCGCAAACACGCGGAATGATCCAAAGGAGGACTTATTCACGAATATACTATACTCGCTACATGGACATTCTCGCAAACGTGTATGCAGGTGGTGACGAGCAGAAGGAATTTGTCCGGCCAAGCCAAGTTGTTCACGTGGTCCCAAAATCGCGACACGATGCTGTTCACCAGGAAGCCAGGAACTGAAATTGATTAAAATACTTATTAGGTATGTTTCCTTCACAGTTTCTAGCTGTGACGCATTTTATGTGAGTCAACACGTTTGTTTATGGCTGGAATTTCGGAAGCTGATCAATATTCTTTGAACACATGTTTAGTTACCAGGATTAAGCATTTTCGATTTTCGTCAACAGTCGTTAACGAACTCTTCACTACGGTAACCTCAGATGCATTCAAAGCTGATTTATCAGTTTCAGAAATTTTGCCCGTAATCTTGTAGCATGGACGTAGGCTCCCTAGGCATGTCAACCCGCTCGGCATGTTGACTCGTTGCAGGGGTCTCCAATCGGGGGGCTGCTCCCAAATATTTATATATATCTCGAGGAAAAATTTTATTGCCTACTTTCCCCAGAGTTGTGCAAATACTGGTATTTTTGGAAAACGTAAACGTAAACGTAAATACCTTTTCCAAATCAAAAGTATAAATACTAAAACGTAAGGTATTTTTAAAATACCAAGGAATACGTAAAAAAAAACGTAAACGTAAAAATTATACACACAGTATTTGCCATTGTGCTTTGGAAAATACCACTTTTTTCACCTTTGGATGGGTAAATCGCTCCATCTGCACCACTTTCTGTTGTAAGTGTGGCCAAATCCAACTACGCTGGTGATTCTGGGGGAGTCCCAGACCCTGTAAAATGCTTTGTAAAATGTCAAATGGCATGCAAAGTGTCTAAAGTCATGCAAAATGCCCTGGAAGGTGGCCAATTTTTGCCATTTTGACATTTGCATGAAATTTTACATTTTACAGGGCATCCTACAGAGTCTGAGATTGGCACCAGAGCTTGCACTCGCCCCTCCAGTTTCAAAACGTGTGCTACTCACAGTTGTTGCAAGTGGCATCGTCGGAATTCATCACAAAAAATTTATAAACGCAAGGCTCTACAAACAAATAAAAAGGTTTCTGTGTTCAGCATTTGAACACATTTTTGTATATGTACCCGAAATTACATGTGTACGTGCAAGCATGCAGTCACTTTTTACATACACCGCTTTTTTGTACATAAACATGTTACATTTATGCAAAAACATGAGAATATTGTTGGCTGCAGGTGGTGCGGCCCATTTGAACATGTGCACGTGAGAACGATCACAAGTTTTTTACGTTTTCCCTAGTACCCGGGTATTTTGGTCAGGAAAACGTAACAAAACGTAATGGTATTTTTGGAAAACGTAAACGTAAACGTAAGTATAAATACCCGAATAACCGGGTATTTCGGGTAAACGTAAATACGTTTTTCCAACTCTGCTTTCCACTGAGCCCCCCCCTTCCAAATTGTTCAGCTAATTCGTGTTCCATTTTGTAAATTTTAACCTTCAAATCACCATTTTGGGATATACACATGGTTATATATACTGTAAATGCTCTAATAATACGACGTACTATTTTTTTCAGCACATTTTTAGGTGTCGTACTATTGGAGATGTCGCATTATTAGAGAGTGTCGCATTATTGTTTTCGTCGAATCAACAACTTCTCGGCCAGTGAATAGTGGCGGTTGTGACGCGGCTGGCGCCCTTGCGAACTGCCGAGCGACTCTTGTGAACTGCCGCCAGCCGCCGCTTTGTCCAAAAGCGCCGAATCCGCGGCTTCCGCAGATTGCCACATCGTTACGGCGCTTTTTCTTTTTATTTCTCAGGTGTCGCACTATTGAAGAGTGTCGCATTATTGGAGAGTGTCGGATTATTTTCACACAACGTGCCCAAACCTGTCGCACTATTGGAGATGTCGTTTTATTGGAGACCTGTTGTATTATTAGAGCATTTACGGTACCTATTTTCCGCTATACCTACCGTATTTCCTCGAAATACCCCCCCCCCTCGAAATACCCCCCCCCTCGAAATACCCCCCCTCAAAATGGACACTATGAACTTATAAACCCCCCCTCGAAATACCCCCCCCCCAAATTTAGTGTATAGAGCACGTAAATGACAAAGGCTGCGGTTTGTCATCTGGGTAATGCAAAACACACGTTAAAAACGATGACTCTGTTATGTGAGAACAGTGGTTATACGTCTACACACTTATACAAGTCTTTAGAGTCTTATAAATGGCGATTTTTGTTGCATTTTCGACGTCTGCGTACATTTCAGACGACAATTTAGTACTTGGTTTTCAAAAAATTTCTGGCGAAAAAATAAACCCCCCCCCTCGAAATACCCCCCCCCTCGTTTAACCCCCCCTCAAAATTCTCACTATGAAACAATAAACCCCCCGGGGGTATTTCGAGGAAATACGGTATTTTAAATACCTAGATGCTGAGCGGGTTTACATGTTTACAGGCACAGGGCCGTAGCACGCGGGTCCAATTTCTATTGAAAACACTCACCTGCAGCGGAATGAGCGAGGTTTGTTCGTTTACTGCCCCCACAACATATTCGAACATCGCCTGGGCATGGTCACCCATGGCTGCAATTGGGTTGTTTCTGTAAACGGGGAACGCCGCAAAGGCTCTCAGTCACCAACCAACCATATCGATATGTAAAATTGATAGCGTGAAAGATGATAAGGAAGACGAGCAGCTTAAACCACACGGCTTTCCACACGCTGCCCCGCCATAAAAACAGCAAGTAGAAGAACGACTTGTCTGGGTATGTCACCGTCATGATTTAGGTTCCGTCCACGACAAGAGTTTTTCGAAGTATCTCAATATTTATGTGCAATAACAAAGATTTCCGATGTTCAGGTTGTCATTGGAGAATTAGTTCTCTTAAGAGAAAAATGTCAAAATAAG
The DNA here is from genome assembly GCA_964036195.1 of Sphaerolaimus hirsutus. NCBI lineage: Eukaryota > Metazoa > Nematoda > Chromadorea > Monhysterida > Sphaerolaimidae > Sphaerolaimus > Sphaerolaimus hirsutus. The sequence goes on from OZ038457.1 coordinate 9,644,811, forward strand.
TGCTGTGTTTAATGCCCGGGGGAACTATATACTACTCGGTTTGCTAAAATGGTTATCAGTTTTACCGTAAGTTATCATGTTATCATTTATTTATTTTTTCACCTTACGTAATATTGATGAAGTCTGTCGCGTCGATGATATTTTTTGTCATTTGTGAGATGTCGCGCCTAATAAGACAGACGCATTCTGACGGTTGTTAGTTGTTTAATTGTGGTATGCAGACATAGCAGACGTACGTCTGCTAGTCATGTAAACCAGAGTTGTTAAAATACCGGTATTTTTGTAAAGTGTAAGTGTACCGTATTTCTCCGTTTATAGCACCCCCCCGTGCATAACACCCGGGGTGTTATATAGTTTTATAGCACCCCGGGGGTGCTATAAAAGATTTAAAAAAACGGCTCGAATTGAATGTTTTAAATATTGTGTGTGGCGCCACTCATTGTAATTCCGGCGCGCACGCACATTTTTTCCATTGAATTAGCTGCGCGCGGGACCCAGAAAAAATACGTAGGGACGTTTGTATTTAGACAATGAAAAAACACGGAATTTCGATGCACTTATTTTGCTGTTTTTTGCTGTTTGAAATTTGTCCATGTATAGCACCCCCATTGACCTACACCCGGGTGTTATACAAGTTTTAAAAAAGTTCGCTGAAAATTGCTCTGATCTTGTATAACCCCCGGGTGTTATAAACGGAGAAATACGGTAAGCGTAAATACACTTTCCAAATTTTGAGTATGGATACCAAAAGTGTAAGGTATTTTAAAAATACCCAGGAAAGTGTAAAAAAGTGTAAGTGTAAAATTTTTTTTAGAAAGAGCTCTTACTGTTGAGCATTAGAAAACACCACTGTTTTCACCTTTAGATCAATTTAATTGTCATTTTCATGCATCATTTCACATTTTACTGCCTTTTATGAAACATTTCAGACTGTAACAAATACTGTAGTGGTATACTCGGCGGACATGATACTCTGCCCTCGCACTGATTTATGCCTCACGTTGGAAGCGTGCCAAGAATGATAAAGCATGCAATTTTTGTGTAAAAGATGAAGAAAATCATTGTTGTGAATGAGTTGACGTATGACGTTATACCGGCGACGACTTTTTTTCAACTTTTTATGAAAATCGCATGTGTAAAAACGTGATGAAGCCACCGAAGTCAGCGTCTTCTACCACCGAATCCGGCAACTCCAAGACCGTAGTGAGAAACGGCCTTTAGAGTGGTTGATTTTCCTGTTGTAGCCGAACGTCCACTTGTCGACAGCCAAGTTGAGTTTATTTCGTAGTTGCGTGTTGAAAGGGGATTTTGAGATTGTTTCAGGTACTTTATTTCGATCAGATACAGCGTGATACAAAAGCGCAAAGCCTAGCGAGCTTCCTAATCGAAGTTTCTATTGCTAGCTTATTTTCTGGGTCGGGACTGGGTCATAAGACTGAAGTAAAAACTTCCAAAGTAGCTAAGACACGGAAATCATGTATAGAAACATTAATACAGTAATTTCCTAATGCAAATGCGCAAATAAAACACAAATACAACAATAAGACACATTTAGCTGAAACAGTTGGCTTATACTGCGCGTGCAAATATTCAAATACTTATGGTAAAGAAATACCAGGTACAAATTGGGCGAATAGAAAAACCATTAATCTTGAGAGGCGCGAAGTCGGCAAACTCGGCCGATTTACTAATCTGTTTCAATTTGTCAGAAAACATTGACGCACATTGGAACTAATATAGGGTTTAGAAACTGTAAATAGTAGTGGAGATGTTCCTAGTGACGTAAATAGAGCAGGGTATTTAATACAATAATAATAGTCACTTCCTGAAAACGTATATTAAATAATCTGGCAAATTGGGACTTATTTGAAGTAAGTGGGTGTATTAATTGAGCAGGGTTTGTAATATATTTAGCTTGAGCAGGGTATTATTATAAATATCAAAGTAAATATAATATAAGTAGTGAGCAGGGTTATAACAATTATGCCTACGCGAAGGGCTTTAATACACACAGTAAATGCTAGTTGCACACAGGGCACTATTTCTCTATTAGGACGCTGGCCAAAGTAAATACGTAGCACATAAATATTTTACAAGATTTGACTTTTCCAAATTACAAGTAAACCATGTAAATGTATATATAATAATGATCAGAAAATTACGGCGAGTTGAATGAGCCTAATTTCATATTCATTAACCTAATAATAACTTATTTGACCTTTTAACCTAAATATTCCACATAAACATATCAATTACTCATAAAACACTTTCCTAATTAGATATTCTTCATGGATAAATAATATAGTGCAGGAAATATATTTTGCGTGGTAAATAAGTATAGTATATGAATTGTAAAATAGTGCAAATAAGTAAATAGACAAATATAAGCCTAGTTATCAAATCTCTGTATTTCTTTATCCATCCATTTTGCCATGGTCAGCACAAAAAACATTGTTGGCAGGTTTCCAGCGGGAACCACGCGTGCAGGGTGTAAAGTAACTGGAGTATATGAAGTTCCCTAATAATGGCACTTTTTCAGTGTTGATATTTTACTGATTAAGCAATGTGATACACACTGTTTAAATGCAAATGCAGCAAATGTCAATGCAAAAGCCAGTTGACTTTGTGTCAACTAGGTAGTTTGTGTAGCTATCTATGTTTTTATGTCCAAATATATCCTGTTTGAACACGTTTATTACTTGTTTTGGGTACGCAAATGCCTACTTTTTACTACAATCCCTACGAAAATTTCTGACGAAATAATAAAAAAACCCTCGAATAATCCCCCTCGAATAATCCCCCCTCGAATTAACACCCTCCCCTCAAATTTTGCTGGCGAAATAATAAACCCCCATGGGGGTATTTCGAGGTAATACGGTACCAACTTTTCCAGACAAAAAGACAAACATGTACCCTAGAATTACCCGTTTTACTTTTTGTAATTTTATTCAATGGAAACAAAAATGTTGATAAAAATGGTGCAGAAATGCATGGAAATATAGAAACTATCGTGTTTCAAGATGCTCTAAATGGGGGGTGCAATTTTTAAAACTTTTGTTCACATTTTTTATGCTTCCCAATCCCAGATATGAATTAGTAATTTACATCTTTGTACAAATACTCAAAATTTGAAAAAGATGCTTATGTTTACATTTATGTTTTCCAAAAACACCAGTAAGTACCTATTTTAACAACTCCAATAGATATGACCATACCCATTCCTTCCAATCTTCACACTGCAAAAAATATTTTGTTTACTCCATCATCACTAAATCAATTGATCAGGTGAGCGTGTCTTTCTAGGTAACATCAGCACTAATTACTACGGTACTTTTTATAATCGGTACTATTTATGGTCTCGGACCACCCACATGGACTATTACACCAATTTCTTTCTATAATGTGTATAGCTAAATATAGGTACCTAGGTGGAATGTGGATGCTAAATCTACAAATAATTACCGTATTACCTGGAATTACCCCCCCCTTGAATAAACCCCCCCCCCCTCGAATTAACCCCCCCTCAAAATGGGATCGGATTGGCATTTCAAATTTTCGGGATCGGGATTGGCATTCATAATTTTTGGGATCAGGGACTGGGATTGGGATTGTCTAACACAGAAAATCATCGGGATTCAGGATAACAATCCCGTTTGAACCCTAGATGTTAGGATCGGTAGTCGGAAGTCAATTTGCTTATGGGGATGGCGAGTGAAATCACGACCTCGAAACCCCCCCCCCCTCGTTTAACCCCATCAAAATTCTCTCTCTGAAAATATAAACCTGGGGGGTATTTCAAGGAAATACAGTAGTTACCTTTGCGATCAATTTAATCCAACAGATTTTATAATCTGCAGTCATTTGCTTATTTTCGTTAAAAAAAATTTTTGTTAAAAATTTACTTGTTATTAACATTGCCATTCTTGCATTGAATTTTTACATTGAATGTTTGTTGTACTAAAACTTTTTCTCACCTTTTTATTAATGTGTTGTGTATTTACTGATTTACTAACAACTGTATGTGCTCTCTGCTCTTAATGCTTGCATCTAATGAAATCAATTTTTATGTTATGGTTTTATCATCCAAAGCTGTGACAAAACGCTGCAGAGATGGCATGGCATGGGCTGTGCTGACCGTGGCAAAATGGATGGATAAAGAAATACAGAGAATTGATAATTAGGCTCATATTCGTCCATTTACTTATTTGCACTGTTTTACTTTTCATGCACTATATTTATTTACCACGCAAAATATATTTCCTGCACTATATTATTTATCCATGGAGAATATTTAATTAGGAAAGTGTTTTATGAGTAATCGATATATTTATGTGGAATATTTAGGTTAAAAGGTCAAATAAGTTATTATTAAGTGTATTAATATAAAATTAGGTTCATTCAACTCGCCGTAATTTTCTGATCATTATTATATATACATTTACATAGTTTACTTGCAAGTTGATAAAGTCAAATCTTGTAAATATTTATGTGCTGCGTAATTATCTAGGCCAGCGTCCTAACAGAGAAATAGCACCCTGTATGTAACTAGCATTTACTGTACATGTTTATTAGAGCCCTTCGCGTAGGCATAATTAGCATAACCCTGCTCACTACTCATATTATATTGATATTTATAATACCCTGCTCAAGCTGAATATATTATAGACCCTGCTCAATTACAATACCCATTTACTCCAAATAAGTCCCAATTTGTTTATACGTTTAAATACGTTATACGTATTTAAATACACGTTTATACGTTTAAATACGTTTCAAATAATTTGAAATATACGTTTTCTGGAAGTGATTATTATTGTTGTGTTAAATATACCATGTTCTATTTGCTTCATTAGGAACATTTACACCACTATTTATAATTTCCTAACCCTATCATATTAGTTCCAATGTGTGTCAATGTTTTCTGACAAATTGAAACAGATTAGTAAATCGGCCGAGTTTGCCGACTTCGCGCCTCGTAAGATTAATAGTTTTTCTATTAGCCCAATTTGTACCTGGTATTTCTTTACCATAATTATTTGAATGTATGCACGCGTAAAATAAGCCAACTGTCTCGGCTAAACGTATCTTATTATTGCATTTACTACTTATCTGTGCATTTGTATTAGGAAATTACTGTATTAATGTTTCTATACATGATTTCCGTGTCTTAGCTACTTTGGAAGTTTTTACTTCAGTCTGCGGACCCCAAGCTACTGAACGAAAATAAGCTAGCGATAGAAACTTCGATTAGGAAGCTCGCTAGACTTTGCGCTTTTGTAACACGCTGTATCTGATCGAAATAAAGTACCTGAAACAATTCGAACCCCTTTTCAACACGCAACTACGAAATAAACTCAACTTGGCTGTCAACAAGTGGACGTTCGGCTACAACGGGAAATCAACCACTCTAAAGGCCGTCTCTCACTACGGTCTTGGAGCTGCTGGATTCGGTGGTAGAAGACGCTGACTTCGGTGGCTTCATCACATGGCGCAGCGAGCAGGGTGATTGCATGATATTGTGCTATCACCAAGCCGGAACGAACATTGTGCGGCAGCTGGCAGAACTTCAAAAGTCCTGCTGAACATCAATTGGCCTTGGCTGAGCGTTGGCTGTTGATTTGCAGACAGCATTGTGCCAAAGTCACGGCAGTCCTGTCTACATCCTGGGAGCGGTTCTACGCTCACGCGCGGAGGACACTGGAGTTCTGACATGCCTGTCAGGATTTCAGGCAGCTTTCACCAGTGTTCTGGCAAGGTGCTAGATGCTGGGCAGCACCGGCATTTGACAAGGAGTCATTGTCGGACGGTGGTCAAAACTTTTGCTGGACGCTCTTGGACATCCGGACGCCAGTGACCGTTTGCACGTCCTTCCTATGCCAAGGGAGGGTGACCTGACGGAGACAGGATCGCCACAGAGCCACGCTAGTCAAAGGGCTGTTTTTTGGGCATTCGCGGAGGTCCCTCGCTCCACTGGGTAAGAGTGGACTCATACCTCGGAAGTGCAAAAGTAGGGGTATCAGTGTACAAAGGGCTGTAGCTGACAGAGGGCTGTAGCTGACAGAGAGTGGATTTAAAAACCAAGTATTAGGATACTTGGTAGCGTGTAGGGGCTTTGCGGAGCTCCCATCAAATATACACGCTGTGCCTGCTCGGTACCATCAGATCAGACAGCACAAAAGTGCCAGAATTCTGCATTGCACAAGTGCAATTGCAGAGCAGTGTGCAGAAACACTGCCTAGAATCAGAAAGTGCACCAGAGTGCACAGAAACATGTCACAGGCGACACAGCAAGCGCAGCAGTGCGCACAGCGGCACAGGAGCCGCTCAGGAAGCAAGTGGCCGGCGTGGTCACGGGGCACACAGGCGTGCCAGAAAGAGCGCCAGAGCTCTCAGAAAGAGTGTGTACGGACCCTCTTTGGGCGCACACTGCTGGGCAAATAACTGATTTATTGTCCAGGTGGATTTGACCGGTGTGTTGAAGTCAACGCGTGTAAACAATCACGTCAGGGGCTTTAGGAACACACCTGGTGCCAGTGCAGTAAAGGTCAACGCGTGAGAACACGTCAGGGGCCTGTAGGACTGCATTGGTATTGTGCGTGGCACAACAAATCCGTGGTGCACAGAGCACTACACAGAAAGACACACTATAAAGAGAATCAGTGAAGGAAAATTCATCAGCAAGAATGGTTTCACCAACGGGTCACATCAGAAAGACCCTGGGGCCAGCAAAGCACAGGGTGGACAGCAGATTGGCAAGAGAATATGCCAAATATGACCCAGAGATATTTGCGGGAGCATCAAAGGAAGAGAAGAGAACAGAAATGAGAAGAGTGATTGCATCTATCAAACAGGAGGGTGCAAAATTGGAAAGTGCAATGACTGCAGTGAGAACTCAATTTGACGCATGGAGGGATGTCGTCAAGGACATTGACGAACCCGACCAGATGGAACAAGAACAGAAGATATACCAAGACTCATATGAGGAATATGCAAATATGTCAGACTTGGTGACACAGAAAGTTGCAGCCATGAATGTGTACATCGAAGAGTTGCAAGACATGATCCAGCAACAGAGCGGAAATACCATGTATGAAGTCAATACAGCATTCATACAGCAGATGGCTGCCCAGATGGCTTTGACAGCTCAGGGAGCTGCTCAGGGAGCCAGTTCAACCAATGCAACCACAGCAAAGAGCGTCAAATTGCAAAAACTGGAAGTGGAACAGTTTACTGGGGAAATTGTCAAATTTCGATCATGGTGGCAAATGTTTGAATCCCACATTCATAATCGGACAGATTTGGAGGACATTTCCAAGTTCTCATACTTGAGGAGCTTGCTGAAAGGTTCAGCATTTGGCATGATCAGTGGATTGAGTGTGACCGCAGAGAATTATGCACCCGCAATTGCAATGCTCAAGAAAAGATATGACCAGCCAGTAGTGGTCAGAAACACGCTGATGAGTAATATCATGAAGCTGCGACAGGCTAGGAATACCTGTCAGGACATGAGGATTTTGTTTGATGCAATTGAAAGGCTGCTTCAGCAGTTGGAGTCACTGGGAGAGTCAGTGGAGCATCCAATGCTGTTGAGCCAGCTGCAACAGAAAGTACCACCCGAGGTTCTCAGAGAAATCCAGAAGGAACAGGGAACTGAGGAAGCCTTGACGGTGGAGAAATTCAGAAAGCTGTTTGGCCAGCAGCTAGCGCTCAGTGAGGCTGTACAACACGCACAGCAAACTGAGGATCCAGTGCAGCAATTGCGCCAGGGATTTGGGAATAATCCCCGCGCACAGCAATTTAATAATTGATTCCAAGGCAATGGGAACCGCTTCAGAGGGCCAGAGAACCCAAGGACCAGCACAGGGAGCATGTCTGTGATCCAGAATGGTCAGAGTGCACCACAGGCTGGATTTATGAATCCTGGGAGGCCGTGTGTGTTCTGCAATGACACACAGCAATTACACTTCAATGATAAGTGTCCAAAGTTCAAAACTGCCAGAGAAAGGAGAATGATTTTGTCAAAGGCAGAGCGATGCCTGAGATGCCTGCAGAAAGGGCATTACATGAATCAGTGTCAATTTACGAGAAATTGTTTCTATTGCAAATCCAATAAGCACCACACGACAGTGTGCCCAGAGAAATTTGGTGACAATGGCAATGGAAACGCTGGACGGCAAATTCCAGCATTTAGAGCAAATGGTCAACAGAATGGCCAGCAATCAGCAAACAATGGCAGAAAGTCTGTGTCGACGACCGGTCGACCAGCACAGAGCCAACAGAGAAAAGCCACAGTGAATTGTGTCACTGTGGAAGAAGCTGGACCAGAAATGGTAGAAACGGAAACCATATCCAGCACAGTGGTTACAGAACCAAATATAAAGCAACAGAATACGTCAGTGAACCTGTCAGTAAACAGGAATATGTCAATGTTGATGACAGCCAGAACCGTGATTGAGGCTTCAGAAATGGATACAGAGATGGAGCCTGAACAGCCACCACTACAGATTCAAGCATTCCTGGACACAGGATCCCAGGGAACGTACATGTCAGAGAAAGTGGCCAAGAAACTCAATTTGAAGAGTACAGGTGAACACCACATCCAGGTGTACACATTCGGAAATGAAAAGCCGCACTATAAAGTAGTACAGCAAGTGGAATTCAGAATGCGGCTCAGAAATGGCCAGAAAGTTGATATGGTGGCAGATGTGGTCCCGACGTTGACCACAGAACAAATCAAAGTGCCTGTGTCGGAACAGGACGAAAAGTACCTGCAGAAGTACTTCCCAGATGAGAGTTACTTCGCAGACAGAATTCCCAAGGAAAGAGGGACAGAGTGCAAATTCAAGCCAGACATTATAGTGGGCTTGAATTATTTCTGGGACTTGATGTCCAGAAACACCAGCACCACCAGACTTCCGTCAGGATTGTATGTGATTTCATCAGAATTGGGATTACTGATGGGAGGTGGGCAGCTGACGAGCAACAGAAATCAATGGACCACGGATGACGCATATCCGGTGGTGGTCAACACAATTGTGCATCAAATTCAGAGAGAAAAGTGGTACGAGGAAGCACCGTTGTCAATTGCTCCTGTACCGAATGTCAAAGATATGGACAGACTGGATACCATTGGCATAATGGACCAGCCAGACCTCGTCGAGGATGATGAGGCCATAAAGCAATTTAATGATGAGTGTACAGAGAAACCCAGATGGACGGTACTCTGTAAAGTTCATGTACAAACCGAATTTGCATGAACTCCCAGATAACAAAGCAATGGCGTTCAAGAGGTTCAGGTACCTAACCAACAGGCTCAAGAGAGACCCAGAATTACTGGAGAAGATTCAGGCAATCATGAAAGCACAAGAGGAGCAAGGAGTGATTGAGAAAGTCCAAGAGGATATTATGGATGGCAGAAAGTTCCATATATTGCCTCATCAACCAGTGATAACGCCAGAGAAAACTACCACAAAGGTCAGAGAGGTATATGATGCCTCAGCGAAACCGCCAGGCATGCCAAGCTTGAATGAGTGCATGTACCGCGGTCCAGTGATACTACCACAGCTGGTAGGGATGCTGATGCGATTCCGGTTGCATGGAATCGCCCTGGTCGCAGACATAGAGAAAGCGTTTCTGCAGATTAGTCTGCAGGACAGTGACAGAGATGTGACAAGATTTCTGTGGTACAAGGATCCCACGAAACCATCCATGGAGGACAACATTCAGATTTACAGATTTGCCAGAGTACCATTTGGTATAATCTGCAGCCCAGCGCTGCTGGCGCTGACAGTCAGATACCACCTGAATCAAGCTGGCACAGAAAATGCAAAATTGATCGATGAAAATCTGTATGTGGATAATTTGATCCTCAGTGTGGACACAGAGCAGAAAGCAATCGAATTGTATCAGGAATCTAAAGTGCTGTTCACAGAGGCACAGATGAATCTGAGAGAATGGAACAGCAACAATAAGAGCTTTACTTGGCAATTGGCAGAGTCAGATGTGGCCAAGGAAATTGTCACAACAGTCCTAGGAATGAAATGGGACACAGAAAGCGACCAGATGTGGCTGAAAACGCCAAAGACAGTTCAGCTGTCACAATTATCAGAAACTGACCAAAAAATCAAACTTCCCACGAAAAGAACAGTTGCAAAAGTGACTGCGGGATGTTTTGATCCAATGGGACTCGTCAGTCCTGTCCTACTGCCAGCAAAGAGATTTTTGCAGATGTTATGGCATTCAGGACCAAGTGCCAAAGAGTGGGATACTCCCCTGTCTGAGGAACAGACAGCAATTTGGCAGCAATTAGAGACAGAATTGCTCAAGGTTGGACAGATCAAGTTCAACAGAAATCTGAATTATCAAAGTGGTGCAGATGCACAACTGCACATCTTCGTCGATGCCTCAGCAATGGCATACAGCGCAGCGGCATACATATGCCAGAAAACAGAAAATGACAGCGGCACATCAAGCCTGCTGTACTCCAGATTGAGACTAGCTCCAAAGAAACCAGAAGTGACAATTCCACGGCTGGAATTGTTAGCAATGTTGATCGGCAGCAGAATGTCAAAGTTTATTCACAGAGAGCTCAAGGACATCAAATTCAGTCAGACAGTTGTATGGTCAGATTCAACCTGTTGTCTGAAGTGGCTAACAACAGCGAAGCCACTGGCATGTTTTGTCAAGAACAGATTGGATGAAATCAGGAAAATTCAGAGTGAGACAGAGAACATGCACATCAGACACATCGCAGGACTGGAGAACCCAGCTGACATGGCCACAAGAGGCATGAATATGTCAGAGTTGGAAGGCAGTAACCTGTGGTGGAAGGGACCAGAATGGCTAATGACTGGAGAATGGCCAGAGCCGAAAGTGGAGCCAGTCACGCCAGAAGTAATGGCAGAAATCAAGAGAGAAGAGCTCAAGTTCCCAAAAGCCAGTCCAATTTACCTGGGTGCCACACAGCAAGTGGTCAGTGACCCAGATGCCAGCAATGAGCAAGCTGATGAAAGCAAACAAAGCAATCCATTGGGAATTGAGATTCAGAGATTCTCATCACTGACAAAGTTACTGGATGCAACAGTATACGTGATGAGATTTGTGCGACAAATGCACAAAAAGCGCAGCAAAAATGACAGTCAGAATGGATTGTCAGAAATCATGAAAAGTATCTGTGGTACAATAAAACCACAGGGAATTATCAGTATTGAAGAGAGAGAGATTGCGTTGAAATATTGGATCAAAGTGACGCAACAAAATCATTACAAAAGAGTGGCAGAGATTCTGGCAACAGGCCACAGCAAAGGCAGCCAGGATGGCAAGAAAGCAGCTGCAGATCAGCAGTTGATTAAATGGCTCAATGTGCAAATGCATCAGGATGGAATCCTGAGGTGCCACGGCCGAATGGAGCATACTGACCCACAGGAGGTCACAGTGCCACTCATACTGTTGCCAGCAACGGCTACAGTGACTCAGCTGATCGTCAGAGACCAGCATGAGAAATTGATGCACGCAGGAGTGCAACACACATTGGCAGCGATCAGACAAAAGTACTGGATTACACAGGGCAGACGGGTGATCTACAATGTGACCAGAACCTGCCCGACCTGTAAAAAATTGGGAGCGAAGCCGTACCAGCTTCCACCAATGCCAGATTTGCCAGAAACCAGAGTTCAGAGAGCCAGACCGTTCCAGTACACGGGCTTGGATTATTTGGGACCAGTTTGGTACAAAGTGGACAAAGATCACAGGAAAATGTGGATCTGTTTGTTCACATGTATGGTGACATGTGCAGTTCACCTGAAAAGTGTGCTGGACATGACAGCACAGGAATTCCTGAACGCAGTCAGGAGATTCATCGCCAGGCGTGGAAAGCCTGAGGCAGTGATTTCAGACAATGCGACGCAATTCAAATTGACAGAGAAAGTGCTCAGCACAACCACTGACAAGGCCATCAATACTGGAAAGGAATGGTCAGAAATGGTCAAAAGTGGAGCAGTACAGACTTACTGTTCACAGCAACAAATCCAGTGGAACATGACGACTCCTATGGCACCATGGCAAGGAGGAGTCTATGAGAGAATGGTGGGCATCACCAAGAAACATTTCAAGGCAGCTGTGGGGCACAGAATGTTAACCCTGCAAGAATTGTTGACACTTCTGCCAGAAGTCGAGGCAGTGATCAACAGCAGGCCAATCTCTTACATCTATGGTGATGTAAAGAGCCTCAGAGTGCTGACGCCAAAATACTTCCTGACAGGGGAAGGTCAGATTGGAGCACCACAGTTTGACGCAGACAAAGATGGAGAATTTGTGCCCAGAATGGATAACGCAGCGAAACTGCAGAAATATTGGGAGACAACCCAGCAAACTTTGGATAAGTTCTGGGACTTGTGGCATCAAGAGTATATCCCGAGTTTGAGGGAAAGAACTCAGGTGACGCACAAACATGGCAGATTGACAGCGACTCAAGAACCCAAAGTGAATGAAGTTGTGCTGATTTATGAAGAAAACATGCCCAGAGGTGCATGGAGGATGGGTCGCATCGAGCAGTTAGAGCCCAGCAAAGATGGACAGATTCGCTCAGCAAAAGTCAGAACTGCCAACAGAAATGTGGTCAGCAGACCACTCAATCAATTGTATCCACTGGAAATCAATTCAAAGACAATGGATATCCCAGAGACAGCAGTGACAGTCAAAGTGGATTTACTGGACCCAGCAATTGTCCAGAAACATGTCAGAAATCAGAGCTCGAACAGAGACTCTGTACCAAACCCTGCTCAAAACCCTGCTCAGAGGAACTCAGCATCGGATAGAGTCCTGAGGAGTGCAACAGGGAACGCCACGGCAACCACCAGCAGTTTGGTGATTGGAATGCTGTGCATGGTGTTGATGCTGACAGGCATGTCAGAGTCAGCAACGCTGAGAGAAGCCGGCAAGGCTTACAGCGAAGTATTTTCCAGAACATACGTTCTAGAAACCTCGACAGTAAGGCCACCATCATTGGCAGCGCATCATGGATTGCCGCCTTTGCCTTCAAAATGGCCACCAAAATCTGTCAGAGAAATGCAGACTTATGAGAGATTCAAGGATGCAATCAAGGATCATCCTGTGGAACAGGTGATCAACTCACAAAGCCAGAAGTATCAGATTTGCACCAGTGGGAGACATGGACATGCGCTTACAGTTCCTGAAGAAGTGCAGTGCCATATCCCACCAAGGAATTTTGTCAAGGCAATGAAAGTTACACTTTACGCACAGAGACAGATTCCACAGAAAGAGAAAGCATACAGATGCTACATCAGAATCAAAGAGATCATCACACACACCAGTTTCTGGGGAGCGAAAGGCATTACAGGCAATTTTGAAAAATACCAACAAGTTGGCGTGGTAGCCTGTAACTATGCAAGAATTCACAAGATGTTCAGAGGAACACCTTTGGTGGAAATGGAGCCCAGAGTGTGGACAACCAATCAAACCTTGAATGTGGAATATTCATGGTGTTGTCATGACAAAGAAAATGTCGTCAGTAACTTCTACATGGAAGAAGGAACCGTGGCTTCACTCGATGGAAAGACTGTAATCAGCGACTTGCAAGATTTCAGCCAGTGCAGAGCCATGATGGGACATTGCAGAGACCACAATTATGGAATCAGTGTGGGATACGGAGAATTTCAAGCATCAATGTGCATATGAGAGAATTGGCAGATTCAAATCAGAAATATCTGGCCAGACAATTATTGTGTCAAAATTGCAAGCAGCATACTCCCACAGCAACAAGACAAAGAGGCCAATTGGTTCAGAATGTGTTCCGGGAGACACATACTACACCGATCAAGGAGGTGTATTCATCCAGTTTGACAGAAGAGAAGATGTGCCTGTAGAATGGGCAATGCCAGGAAAGATAGTGGAGGCGAGAGAGTCGACAATCAGTGGAACATTGTATGCCAGATTGGACGACAGAAACTCCAAGTTTCAGTTCCTGCAACATGTGGTCAGAGAGATGACTCAGGCACAATTTGCGATTGTATGGCATCAGCTATGTCAACTTCGCAAGAACCAGCTGGACATGTTGACTCAGCTTTTCCGCATCGATCCAACACTGGGGATTCAAGCCATGCTGGGAAGACAGGATGTTCATGCAGAATGGGCTGGAGAAGCAATTATGTTTTGGGAATGCAAGGAAGTGCAGCCATACATAATTTATCAGACAGGGAAAGTGGGAGAAACATGTTACAAGTACACACCAATGAGATTGGACAAAGACGGGCCCTTGTGGTTCAAGAGCCCAGGCAGCAGAGACTTGGTGGAGAAATCACCAGAAGAGGACTGCAGCCACACTACACCGCACCTGTACAGAAATGAGCATGGACAGTGGAAGTCTGCACATGGAATGGTGCATGTCACAGAGACGCCAATTGAAATGACATGGAAAGGACAGTGGCAGGCCTTCACGTTTGACGCGCCTCACCTGTTCACCAACATTGTCAACAGAGCAACCAATTTCATGGATGTCAGAGGCCAGATTCAGAGACTACAGAATTTGGAGCATGTGCAGAACCAGTTGATCGATTACACAGCAGATATGTCATTGGATCCCAGAGTGATCAGAAATTCAATAGAAGGCATTGGAGCTGGAATTGGACAGACGGCAGCAGGAATCGGCAAAGCATATGGTCACTATATATCTGGAGTGTCAAAAGGGTACACCAACTTTATGGGAGGAATACTAAAAGGACCCTTTCAAGTGATCATCAACACAATCGCAATGCTGCTGGGGATCACAATCCTGATAGCCAGAATCGTAGCTGCAGGATACCTGTGGTACAATTGGAGAATTGCCACAGGAAAGCCAGTGATTCCACCATGTGTATACACATGCATATGGAAATGCATAGTGTGTCCGTTCAAATGCATATGGCTATGCTTCAGAGCCATCAAATATACTATCAAGAAATCAACTCAGAAAGAGACCAATTATCCACAAAGAAAAGTACGCAAGACAGAGTTGAGACCAGCAATCAAGAGGAGAGCCAGGTCCAACTCAACACAGTCCGTCAGATTTGCCAAGAGAGCAGAAACCGAGGACAGAATGGCAAAGTCACTATCAGCATACATTCAGCCAGATGAAAGTTCAGCTGATGAGGGACAAGTCAGAGCCAGGAACAGAGACAGTGTTCACATGCCTGATATCCGCAAATTCACCTCACGCGAACGCGCAGGAAGCGACACGGGCAACTACCTGCTTCATCATCAGGCTAGGTCGGCGTTGGCATCACCAGCAACTGGACCTACGACTTCACGCACGCCTACGACTTCGCGCACGACCACGTTCACCACCGAGGCAACTGTGGAAACGCCACTCATCACTTTGGCGCCCACCACCACCAGCATGTGACGTTGCTGCAACAACGGGGTGCAGCAACTCTTCCGCCCGGAGTGTGCTGACCGTGGCAAAATGGATGGATAAAGAAATACAGAGAATTGATAATTAGGCTCATATTCGCACATTTACTTATTTGCACTATTTTACTTTTCATGCACTATATTTATTTACCACGCAAAATATATTTCTTGCACTATATTATTTATCCATGGAGAATATTTAATTAGGAAAGTGTTTTATAAGTTATCGAAACATTTATGTGGAATATTTAGGTTTAAAGGTCAAATAAGTTATTATTAGGTGTATTAACATGAAATTAGGCTCATTCAACTCGCCGTAATTTTCTGATCATTATTATATATACATTTACATGGTTTACTTGCAATTTGGGAAAGTCAAAACTTGTAAATATTTATGTACTACGTATGTACTTAGGCCAGCGTCCTAATAGAGAAATAGTGCCCTGTGTGCGACTAGCATTTACTGTACGTATTTATGAAGCCCTTCGCGTAGGTATAATTATTACAAACCCTGCTCAATTATTATACCCATTTACTTGAGTAAGTCCCAATTTGTCCATTATGAAATACACGTTTCCAGGAAGTGATTGTTATTATTATATTGAATATACCTTGCTCTATTTACGTCATTAGGAACATTTGCACTACTATTTACAGTTTTCGAATTCTATTATATTAGTTCCAATGTGCATCAATGTTTTCTGACAAATTGAAGCAAATTAGTAAATCGGCCGAGTTTGCCGACTTGGCGCCTCTCAAGATTAATAGTTTTTCCATTAGCCCAATTTGTACCTGGTATTTCTTTACCATAATTGTTTGAATGTATGCACGCGCAGTATAAGGCAACTGTTTCGGCTAGATGTGTTTATTTGTTGCATTTATGACTTATTTGTGTATTTGTATTAAGAAATTACTGTAGCTGTTTTTCTATACATGATTTCCGTGTCTTAGCTACTTTGAAAGTTTTTACTTCAGTCTGCGGACCTACCCCAAGTGAACGAAAATAAGCTAGCGATAGAAACTTCAACTAGGAAGCTCGCTAGGCTTTGCGCTTTTGTAACACGCTGTATCTGATCAAAAATAAAGTACCTGAAACAATTCGAACCCCTTTTCAACACGCATCTACGAAATAAACTCAACTTGGCTGTCGACAAGTGGACGTTCGGCTACAACGGGAAATCAACCACTCTAAAGGCCGTTTCTCACTACGGTCTTGGAGTTGCCGGATTCGGTGGTAGAAGACGCTGACTTCGGTGGCTTCATCACAAAACCACAGGGAATTATCAGTATTGAAGAAAGAAAGATTGCATTGAAATACTGGATCAAAGTGACGCAACAGAATCATTACAAAGGAGTGGCAGAGATTCTGGCAACAGGCCACAGCAAAGGCAGCCAGAATAGCAAGAAAACAGCTGCAGACCAGCAGTTGATCAAATGGCTCAATGTGCAAATGCATCAGGATGGAATCCTGAAATGCCACGGCAGAATGGAGCATACAGACCCACAGGAGGTCACAGTGCCACTCATACTGTTGCCAGCAATGGCTACAGTGACTCAGCTGATCGTCAGAGACCAGCATGAGAAGTTGATGCACACAGGAGTGCAACACACATTGGCAGCAATCAGACAAAAGTACTGGATTACACAGGGCAGACGGGTGATCTACAATGTGACCAGAACCTGCCCAACCTGTAAGAAATTGGGAGCAAAGCCGTACCAGCTTCCACCAATGCCAGATTTACCAGAAATCAGAGTTCAGAGAGCCAGACCGTTCCAGTACACGGGCTTGGATTATTTGGGACCAGTTTGGTACAAAGTGGATAAAGATCACAGGAAGATGTGGATCTGTTTGTTCACATGCATGGTGACACGTGCAGTTCACCTGGAAAGTGTGCTGGACATGACAGCACAGGAATTCCTGAACGCAGTCAGGAGATTCATTGCCAGGCGTGGAAAGCCTGAGGCAGTGATTTCAGACAATGCGAAGCAATTCAAGTTGACAGAAAAGGTGCTCAGCGCAAGCACTGACAAGGCCATTAATACTGGAAAAGAATGGTCAGAAATGGTCAAAAGTGGAGCAGTACAGACATACTGCTCACAGCAACAAATCCAGTGGAACATGACTACTCCTATGGCACCATGGCAAGGAGGAGTCTATGAGAGGATGGTGGGCATCACCAAGAAACATTTCAAGGCAGCTGTGGGGTACAGAATGTTAACCCTGCAAGAATTGTTGACACTTCTGCCAGAAGTTGAGGCAGTGATCAACAGCAGGCCGATTTCTTACATCTATGGTAATGTGAAGAGTCTCAGAGTGCTGACGCCGAAAGACTTCCTGACAGGGGAAGGTCAGATTGGAGCACCACAGTTTGATGCAGACAAAGATGGAGAATTTGTGCCCAAAATGGATAATGCAACAAAACTACAGAAATATTGGGAGACAACCCAGCAAACTTTGGATAAGTTCTGGGACTTGTGGCATCAAGAGTACATTCCTAGCTTGAGGGAAAGGACTCAGGTGACACACAAACATGGCAGATTGACAGCGACTCAAGAACCCAGAGTAAATGAAGTTGTGCTGATTTATGAAGAGAACATGCCCAGAGGTGCATGGAAGATGGGTCGCATCGAGCAGTTAGAGCCCAGCAAAGATGGACAGATTCGCTCAGCAAAAGTCAGAACTGTGCTGACCGTGGCAAAATGGATGGATAAAGAAATACAGAGAATTGATAATTAGGCTCATATTTGCACATTTACTTATTTGCACTAATTTACTTTTATGCACTATATTATTTATCCATGGAGAATATTTAATTGGGAAAGTGTATTGTAAGTTATTGGTATGTTTATGTGGAATGTTTAGGTTAAAAAGTCAAATATGTTATTATTAGGTGTATTAATATAAAATTAGGCTCATTCAACTCGCCGTAATTTTCTGATCATGATTATACATACATTTGCATAGTTTACTTGCAGTTTACAAAAGTCAAATCTTGTAAATATTTACGTGCTGCGTAATTATCTAGGCCAGCGTCCTAATAGAGAAATGGTGCCCTGCGTGCAACTAGCATTTACTTTACAAAGCCCTTCGCATAGGTATAATTGTCATAACCCTGTTCACAACTATTTATATTTACTTAATAATTATAATACCTTGCTCAATCGAATATATTATAAACTCTGCTCAATTACAATACCCATTTACCTCAAATAAGTCCCAATTTGCTAGATTATTCAACATACGTTTCCAGGAAGTGATTATTATTATCATGTTGAATATACCTTATTCTATTTACGTCATTAGGAACATTTACACTACTATTTACAGTTTCAAACCCTATTTTATTAGTTCCAAGGTGCGTCAATGTTTTCTGACAAATTGAACCAAATTAGTAAATCGGCCGAGTTTGCCGACTTCGCGCCTCGTAAGATTAATAGTTTTTCTATTAACCCAATTTGTACCTGGTATTTCTTTACCATAAGTATTTGAATGTATGCCCGCGCAGTATGAGGCAACTGTTTCGGCTAGATGTATTTATTTGTTGCATTTATGACTTATTTGTGTATTTGTATTAGGAAATTACTGTAGCTGTTTTTCTATACATGATTTCCGTGTCTTAGTTACTTTGGAAGTTTTTACTTCAGTCTGCGGACCCACCCCAAGTGAACAAAATAAGCTAGCGATAGAAACTTCGACTAGGAAGCTTGCTAGGCTTTGCGCTTTTGTAACACGCTGTATCTGATCGAAATAAAGTACCTGAAACAATTCAAACCCCTTTTTTCAACACAACTACGAAATAAACTCAACTTGGCTGTCGACAAGTGGACGTTCGGCTACAACGGGAAATCAACCACTCTAAAGGCCGTTTCTCACTACGGTCTTGAAGTAGCCGGATTCGGTGGTAGAAGACGCTGACTTCGGTAGCTTCATCACATGGCGCAGCGAGCAGGGTGATTGCATGACATTGTGCTATCACCAAGCCGGAACGGACATTGTGCGGCAGTTGGCAGAACTTCAAAAGTCCTGCTGAACATCAATTGGCCTTGGCTGAGCGTTGGCTGTTGATTTGCAGACAGCATTGTGCCAAAGTCACGGCACTCCTGTCTACATCCTGGGAGCGGTTCTACGCTCACGCGCGGAGGACACTGGAGTTCTGACAAGCCTGTCAGGACTTCAGGCAGCTTTCACCAGTGTTCTGGCAAGGTGCTAGACGCTGGGCGGCACCGGCATTTGACAAGGAGTCATTGTCGGACGGTGGTCAAACTTTCGCTGGACGCTCCTAGACATCCGGACGCCAGTGACCGCTCGCACGTCCTTCCTATGCCAAGGGAGGGTGACCTGACGGAGACAGGATCGCCACAGAGCCACGCTAGTCAAAGGGCTGTTTTTTGGGCATTCGCGGAGGTCCCTCGCTCCACTGGGTAAGAGTGGACTCATACCTCGGAAGTGCAAAAGTAGGGGTATCAGTGTACAAAGGGCTGTAGCTGACAGAGAGTGGATTTGAAAACCAAGTATTAGGATACTTGGTAGCGTGTAGGGGCTTTGCGGAGCTCCCATCAAATATACACGCTGTGCCTGCTCGGTACCATCAGATCAGACAGCATAAAAGTGCCAGAAATTCTGCATTGCACAGGCGCAATTGCAGAGCAGTGTACAGAAACACTGCCCAGAATCAGAAAGTGCACCAGAGTGCACAGAAACGTGTCACAGGTGACACGGCAAGCGCAGCACTGCGCACAGCGGCACAGGAGCCGCTCAGGAAAGCAAGTGGCCAGCGTGGTCACAAGGCACACAGGCGTGCCAGAAAGAGCGCCAGAGCGCTCAGAAAGAGTGTGTGTGTACGGACCCTCTTTGGGCGCACACTGCTGGGCAAAGAACTTGTTTATTGTCCAGGTGGATTTGACCGGTGTGTTGAAGTCAACGCGTGTAAACAATCACGTCAGGGGCTTTAGGAACACACCTGGTGCCAGTGCAGTAAAGGTCAACGCGTGAGAACACGTCAGGGGCCTGTAGGACTGCATTGGTATTGTGCGTGGCACAACAAATCCGTGGTGCACAGAGCACTGCACAGAAAGACGCAGAGAAGCGTCACAAGCATCATAGGAGACGCACTATAAAGAGAAACAGTGAAGGAAAATTCATCAGCGAAAATGGTTTCGCCAACGGGTCACATCAGAAAGACCCTGGGGCCAGCAAAGCACAGGGTGGAAAGTAGATTGGCAAGAGAATTTGCCAAATATGACCTGGAACTATTTGCGGAAGCATCAAAGGATGATAAGAGAACAGAGATGAGAAGAGTGATTGCATCTGTCAAACAGGAGGGTGCAAAATTGGAAAGTGCAATGAATGCAGTGAAAACTCAATTTGACGCATGGAGGGACATCGTCAAGGACATTGACGAACCTGATCAGATGGAACAAGAACAGAAGATATACCAAGACTCATATGAGGAATATGCAAATATGTCAGACTTGGTGACACAGAAAGTTGTAGCCATGAATGTGTACATCGAAGAGTTGCAAGATATGATCCAGCAACAGAGCGGAAATACCATGTATGAAGTCAATACAGCATTCATACAGCAGATGGCTGCACAGATGGCTCTGACAGCTCAGGGAGCTGCACCGGGAGCCAGTTCAACCAATGCAACCACAGCAAAGAGCGTCAAATTGCAGAAACTGGAAGTGGAACAGTTTACTGGGGAAATTGTCAAATTTCGATCATGGTGGCAAATGTTCGAATCCCACATTCACAATCGGACAGATTTGGAGGACATTTCCAAGTTCTCATACTTGAGGAGCTTGCTGAAAGGTTCAGCATTTGGCATGATCAGTGGATTGAGTGTGACCGCAGAGAATTATGCACCCGCAATTGCAATGCTCAAGAAGAGATATGACCAGCCAGTTGTGGTCAGAAACACGCTGATGAATAATATCATGAAGCTGCGACAGGCCAGGAATACCTGTCAGGATATGAGAATTTTGTTTGATGCAATTGAAAGGCTGCTCCAGCAGTTGGAGTCACTGGGCGAATCAGTGGAACATCCAATGCTGTTGAGCCAGCTGCAACAGAAAGTGCCACCCGAGGTTCTCAGAGAAATCCAGAAGGAACAGGGAACTGAGGAAGCCTTGACGGTGGAAAAATTCAGAAAGCTGTTTGGCCAGCAGCTAGCGCTTAGTGAGGCTGTACAGCACGCACAGCAAACTGAGGCACCAGTTCAGCAATCGCGCCAAGGGTTTGGGAATAATCCCCGCGCACAGCAATTCAATAATCGGTTTCAAGGCAATGGGAACCGATTCAGAGGGCCAGAGAACCCAAGGACCAGCACAGGGAGCATGTCTGTGATCCAGAATGGTCAGAGTGCACCACAGGCTGGATTCATGAATCCTGGGAGGCCGTGTGTGTTCTGCAACGACACACAGCAATTACACTTTAATGATAAGTGTCCAAAGTTCAAAACTGCCAGAGAAAGGAGAGTGAATTTGTCAAAGGCAGAGCGATGCCTGAGATGCCTGCAGAAAGGGCATTACATGAATCAATGTCAATTTACGAGAAGTTGCTTCTATTGCAAATCCAATAGGCACCACACTGCGGTGTGCCCAGAGAAATTTGGTGACAATGGCAATGGAAACGCTGGACGGCAAATTCCAGCATTCAAAGCAAATGGTCAACAGAGTGGCCAGCAATCAGCAAACAATGGCAGAAAGTCTGTGCCGATGGCAGGTCGACCAGCACAGAGCCAACAGAGAAAGGCCACAGTGAATTGTGTCACTGTGGAAGAAGCTGGACCAGAAATGGTGGAGACAGAAACCATATCCAGCACAGTGGTTACAGAACCAAATACAAAGCAACAGAATACGTCAGTGAACTTGTCAGTAAACAGGAATATGTCAATGCTGATGACAGCCAGAACCGTGATTGAGGCTTCAGAAATGGATACAGAGATGGAGCCTGAACAGCCACCACTACAGATTCAAGCGTTCCTGGACACAGGATCCCAGGGAACGTACATGTCAGAGAAAGTGGCCAAGAAACTCAATTTGAAGAGTACAGGTGAACACCACATCCAGGTGTACACATTCGGAAATGAAAAGCCGCACTATAAAGTAGTACAGCAAGTGGAATTCAGAATGCGGCTCAGAAATGGCCAGAAAGTTGACATGGTGGCTGATGTGGTCCCGACGTTGACCACAGAACAAGTCAAAGTGCCTGTGTCAGAACAGGACGAAAAGTACCTGCAGAAGTACTT
This sequence comes from Sphaerolaimus hirsutus, assembly GCA_964036195.1. Taxonomy (NCBI): domain Eukaryota; kingdom Metazoa; phylum Nematoda; class Chromadorea; order Monhysterida; family Sphaerolaimidae; genus Sphaerolaimus; species Sphaerolaimus hirsutus. The sequence goes on from OZ038457.1 coordinate 9,667,466, forward strand.
CCTGGATGAGAGTTACTTTGCAGACAGAATTCCCAAGGAAAAAGGGACAGATTGCAAGTTCAAGCCAGACATTATAGTGGGCTTGAATTATTTCTGGGACTTGATGTCCAGAAACACCAGCACCACTAGACTTCCGTCAGGATTGTATGTCATTCCATCAGAATTGGGATTGCTGATGGGAGGTGGGCAGCTGACGAGCAACAGAAATCAATGGACCACGGATGGTGCATATCCGGTGGTGGTCAACACAATTGTGCATCAAATTCAGAGAGAAAAGTGGTACGAGGAAGCACCGTTGTCAATTGCTCCTGTACCAAATGTCAAAGACATGGACAGACTGGATACCATTGGCATAATGGACCAGCCAGACCTCGTCGAGGACGATGAGGCCATCAAGCAATTCAATGAGAGTGTACAGAGAAACCCAGATGGACGGTACTCTGTAAAGTTCATGTACAAACCGAATTTGCATGAACTCCCAGATAACAAAGCAATGGCGTTCAAGAGGTTCAGGTACCTCACCAACAGGCTCAAGAGAGACCTAGAATTACTAGAGAAAATTCAGGCAATCATGAAAGCACAGGAGGAGCAAGGAGTGATTGAGAAGGTCCAAGAGGATGTTATGGATGGCAGAAAATTCCATATTTTGCCTCATCAACCAGTGATAACGCCAGAGAAAACTACCACAAAGGTCAGAGAGGTATATGATGCCTCAGCGAAACCACCAGGCATGCCAAGCTTGAATGAGTGCATGTACCGCGGTCCAGTGATACTACCACAGCTGGTAGGGATGCTGATGCGATTCCGGTTGCATGGAATCGCCCTGGTCGCAGACATAGAGAAAGCTTTTCTGCAGATTAGTCTGCAGGACAGTGACAGAGATGTGACAAGATTTCTGTGGTACAAGGATCCCACGAAACCATCTATGGAGGACAACATTCAGATTTACAGATTTGCCAGAGTACCATTTGGTATAATCTGCAGCCCAGCGCTGCTGGCGCTGACAGTCAGATACCACCTGAATCAAGCTGGCACAGAAAATGCAAAATTGATCGATGAAAATCTGTATGTGGATAATTTGATCCTCAGTGTGGACACAGAGCAGAAAGCAAACGAATTGTACCAAGAATCCAAAGTGCTGTTCACAGAGGCACAGATGAATCTGAGAGAATGGAACAGCAACAATAAGAGCTTTACTTGGCAATTGGCAGAGTCAGATGTGGCCAAGGAAATTGTCACAACAGTCCTAGGAATGAAATGGGACACAGAGAGCGACCAGATGTGGCTAAAAACGCCAAAGACAGTTCAGCAATCACAGCTATCAGAAACTGACCAGAAAATCAAACTTCCCACGAAAAGGACAGTTGCAAAGGTGACTGCGGGATGTTTTGATCCAATGGGACTCGTCAGTCCTGTCCTACTGCCAGCAAAGAGATTTTTGCAAACGTTATGGCATTCAGGACCAAGTGCCAAAGAATGGGACACACCCCTGTCTGAGGAACAGACAGCAATTTGGCAGCAATTAGAGACAGAGTTGCTCAAAGTTGGACAGATCAAGTTCAACAGAAATTTGAATTATCAGAGTGGTGCAGATGCACAACTGCACATCTTCGTCGATGCCTCAGCAATGGCATACAGCGCAGCGGCATACATATGCCAGGAAACAGAAAATGACAGCGGCACGTCAAGCCTGCTGTACTCCAGATTGAGACTAGCTCCAAAGAAACCAGAAGTGACAATTCCACGGCTGGAATTGTTAGCAATGTTGATCGGCAGCAGAATGTCAAAATTTATTCACAAAGAGCTCAAGGACGTCAAATTCAGTCAAACAGTTGTATGGTTGGATTCAACCTGTTGTCTGAAGTGGCTGACAACAGCGAAGCCACTGGCATGTTTTGTCAAAAACAGATTGGATGAAATCAGGAAAATTCAGAGTGAGACAGAGAACATGCACATCAGACACATCACAGGACTGGAGAACCCAGCTGACATGGCCACAAGAGGCATGAATATGTCAGAGTTGGAAGGCAGTAACCTGTGGTGGAAGGGGCCAGAATGGCTAATGACTGGAGAGTGGCCAGAGCCGAAAGTGGAGCCAGTTACGCCAGAAGTAATGGCACAAATCAAGAAAGAAGAGCTCAAGTTCCCAAAGGCCAGTCCAATTTACCTGGGCGCCACACAGCAAGTGGTCAGTGACCCAGATGCCAGCAATGTGCAAGCTGACGAAAGCAAGCAAAGCAATCCATTGGGAATTGAGATTCAGAGATTTTCGTCACTGACAAAGTTACTGGATTCAACAGTATACGTGATGAGATTTGTGCGACAGATGCACAAAAAGCACAGCAAAAATGACAGTCAGAATGGATTGTCAGAAATCATGAAAAGTATCTGTGGTACAATGAAACCACAAGGAATTATCAGTATTGAAGAGAGAGAGATTGCGTTGAAATATTGGATCAAAGTGACGCAACAGAATCATTACAAAGGAGTGGCAGAGATTCTGGCAACAAGCCATAGCAAAGGCAGCCAGAATGGCAAGAAAACAGCTGCAGACCAGCAGTTGATCAAATGGCTCAATGTGCAAATGCATCAGGATGGAATCCTGAAGTGCCACGGCAGAATGGAGCATACAGACCCACAGGAGGTCACAGTGCCACTCATACTGTTGCCAGCAACGGCTACAGTGACTCAGCTGATCGTCAGAGACCAGCATGAGAAGTTGATGCACGCAGGAGTGCAACACACATTGACAGCAATCAGACAAAAGTACTGGATTACACAGGGCAGACGGGTGATCTACAATGTGACCAGAACCTGCCCAACCTGTAAGAAATTGGGAGCGAAGCCGTACCAGCTTCCACCAATGCCAGATTTGCCAGAAACCAGAGTTCAGAGAGCCAGACCGTTCCAGTACACGGGCTTGGATTATTTGGGACCAGTTTGGTACAAAGTGGACAAAGATCACAGGAAAATGTGGATCTGTTTATTCACATGCATGGTGACACGTGCAGTTCACCTGGAAAGTGTGCTAGACATGACAGCACAAGAATTCCTGAATGCAGTCAGGAGATTCATAGCCAGGCGTGGAAAGCCTGAGGCAGTGATTTCAGACAATGCGACGCAATTCAAATTGACAGAGAAAGTGCTCAGCACAAGCACTGACAAGGCCATTAATACTGGGAAAGAATGGTCAGAAATGGTCAAAAGTGGAGCAGTACAGACATACTGCTCACAGCAACAAATCCAGTGGAACATGACTACTCCTATGGCACCGTGGCAGGGAGGAGTCTATGAGAGAATGGTGGGCATCACCAAGAAACATTTCAAGGCAGCTGTGGGGCACAGAATGTTAACCCTGCAAGAATTGTTGACACTTCTGCCAGAGGTCGAGGCAGTGATCAACAGCAGGCCAATCTCTTACATCTATGGTGATGTAAAGAGCCTCAGAGTGCTGACGCCAACAGACTTCCTGACAGGGGAAGGTCAGATTGGAGCACCACAGTTTGACGCAGACAAAGATGGAGAATTTGTGCCCAGAATGGATAACGCAGCGAAACTGCAGAAATATTGGGAGACAACCCAGCAAACTTTGGATAAGTTCTGGGACTTGTGGCATCAAGAGTATATCCCGAGCTTGAGGGAAAGGACTCAGGTGACACACAGACATGGCAGATTGACAGCGACTCAAGAACCCAAAGTGAATGAAGTTGTGCTGATTTATGAAGAGAACATGCCCAGAGGTGCATGGAGGATGGGTCGCATCGAGCAGTTAGAGCCCAGCAAAGATGGACAGATTCGCTCAGCAAAAGTCAGAACTGCCAATAGAAATGTGGTCAGCAGACCACTCAATCAATTGTATCCGCTGGAAATCAATTCAAAGACAATGGATATCCCAGAGACAGCAGTGACAGTCAAGGTGGATTTACTGGACCCAGCAATTGTCCAGAAACATGTCAGAAATCAGAGCTCGAACAGAGACTCTGTACCAAACCCTGCTCAGAGGAACTTAGCATCAGATAGAGTCCTGAGGAGTGCAACACGGAAAGCCACAGCAACCACCAGCAGTCTGGTGATGGGAATGTTGTGCATGGTGTTGATGCTAACAAACGTGTCAGAGTCAGCAACGCTGAGAGAAGCCGGCAAGGCTTACAGTGAAGTATTTTCCAGAACATACGTTCTAGAAACCTCGACAGTAAGGCCACCATCATTGGCAGCGCATCATGGATTGCCGCCTTTGCCTTCAGAATGGCCACCAAAATCTGTCAGAGAAATGCAGACTTATGAGAGATTCAAAGACGCAATCAAGGATCATCCTGTAGAACAGGTGATCAGTTCACAAAGCCAGAAGTATCAGATTTGTACCAGTGGGAGGCATGGACATGCGCTTACAGTTCCTGAAGAAGTGCAGTGCCATATCCCAACAAGGAATTTTGTCAAGGCAATGAAAGTTACACTTTACGCACAGAGACAGATTCCACAGAAAGAGAAAGCATACAGATGCTACATCAGAATCAAAGAAATCATCACACACACCAGTTTCTGGGGAGCGAAAGGCATTACAGGAAATTTTGAGAAATACCAGCAAGTTGGCGTGGTAGCCTGTAACTATGCAAGAATTCACAAGATGTTCAGAGGAACACCGGTGGTGGAAATGGAGCCCAGAGTGTGGACAACCAATCAAACCCTGAATGTGGAATATTCATGGTGTTGCCATGACAAAGAGAATGTCGTCAGTAACTTCTACATGGAAGAAGGAACTGTGGCTTCACTCGATGGAAAGACTGTAATCAGCGACTTGCAAGATTTCAGCCAGTGCAGAGCCATGATGGGACATTGCAGAGACCACAATTATGGAATCACAGTGTGGGACACGGAGAATTTCAAGCATCAATGTGCATATGAGAGAATTGGCAGATTCAAATCAGAGATATCTGGCCAGACAATTATTGTATCAAAATTGCAAGCAGCATACTCCCACAGCAACAAGACAAAGAGGCCAATTGGTTCAGAATGTGTTCCGGGAGACACATACTACACCGATCAAGGAGGTGTATTCATCCAGTTTGACAGAAGAGAAGATGTGCCTGTGGAATGGGCAATGCCAGGAAAGATAGTGGAGGCAAGAGAATCGACAATCAGTGGAACATTGTATGCCAGATTGGACGACAGAAACTCCAAGTTTCAGTTCCTGCAACATGTGGTCAGAGAGATGACTCAGGCACAATTTGCGATTGTATGGCATCAATTATGTCAACTTCGCAAGAACCAACTGGACATGTTGACTCAGCTTTTCCGCATCGATCCAACACTGGGGATTCGAGCCATGCTGGGAAGACAGGATGTTCATGCAGAATGGGCTGGAGAAGCAATTATGTTTTGGGAATGCAAGGAAGTGCAGCCATACATAATTTATCAGACAGGAAAAGTGGGAGAGACATGTTACAAGTACACACCAATGAGATTGGACAAAGACGGGCCCTTGTGGTTCAAGAGCCCAGGCAGCAGAGACTTGGTGGAGAAATCACCAGAAGAGGACTGCAGCCACACTACACCGCACCTGTACAGAAATGAGCATGGACAATGGAAGTCCGCACATGGAATGGTGCATGTCACAGAGACGCCAATTGAAATGACATGGAAAGGACAATGGCAGGCCTTCACGTTTGATGCGCCTCACCTGTTCACCAACATTGTCAACAGAGCGACCAATTTCATGGATGTCAGAGGCCAGATTCAGAGACTACAGAATTTGGAACCTGTGCAGAACCAGTTGATCGATTATACAGCAGATATGTCATTGGATCCCAGAGTGATCAGAAATTCAATAGAAGGCATTGGAGCTGGAATTGGACAGACAGCAGCAGGAATCGGCAAAGCATATGGTCATTATATATCTGGAGTATCAAAAGGGTACACCAACTTTATGGGAGGAATGCTGAAAGGACCCTTTCAAGTGATCATCAACACAATCGCAATGCTGCTGGGAATCACAATCCTGATAGCTGGAATTGTTGCTGCAGGATACTTGTGGTACAATTGGAGAATTGCCACAGGAAAGCCAGTGATTCCACCATGCGTATACACATGCATATGGAAATGCATAGTGTGTCCGTTCAAGTGCATATGGCTATGCTTCAGAGCCGTCAGATACACTATCAAGAAATCAACTCAGAAAGAGACCAATTATCCACAAAGGAAAGTGCGCAAGACAGAGTTGAAACCAGCAATCAAGAGGAGAGCCAGATCCAACTCAACACAGTCCGTCAGATTTGCCAGGAGAGCAGAAACAGAGGACAGAATGGCAAAGTCACTATCAGCATACGTTCAGCCAGATGAAAGTTCAGCTGATGAGGAACAAATCAGAGCCAGGAACAGAGACAGTGTTCACATGCCCGATATCCGCAAATTCACCACACGCGAACGCGCAGGAAGCGACACGGGCAACTACCTGCTTTATCATCAGGCTAGGTCAGCGTTGGCATCACCAACAACCAGACCTGCAACTTCACGCACGCCTACGACTTCGCGCACGACCACGTTCACCACCGAGGCGACTGTGGAAACGCCACTCATCACTTTGGCGCCCACCACCACCAGCATGTGACGTTGCTGCAACAACGGGGTGCAGCAACTCTTCCGCCCGGAGTGTGCTGACCGTGGCAAAATGGATGGATAAAGAAATACAGAGAATTGATAATTAGGCTCATATTTGCACATTTACTTATTTGCACTAATTTACTTTTATGCACTATATTATTTATCCATGGAGAATATTTAATTGGGAAAGTGTATTGTAAGTTATTGGTATGTTTATGTGGAATGTTTAGGTTAAAAAGTCAAATATGTTATTATTAGGTGTATTAATATAAAATTAGGCTCATTCAACTCGCCGTAATTTTCTGATCATGATTATACATACATTTGCATAGTTTACTTGCAGTTTACAAAAGTCAAATCTTGTAAATATTTACGTGCTGCGTAATTATCTAGGCCAGCGTCCTAATAGAGAAATGGTGCCCTGCATGCAACTAGCATTTACTTTACAAAGCCCTTCGCATAGGTATAATTGTCATAACCCTGTTCACAACTATTTATATTTACTTAATAATTATAATACCTTGCTCAATCGAATATATTATAAACTCTGCTCAATTACAATACCCATTTACCTCAAATAAGTCCCAATTTGCTAGATTATTCAACATACGTTTCCAGGAAGTGATTATTATTATCATGTTGAATATACCTTATTCTATTTACGTCATTAGGAACATTTACACTACTATTTACAGTTTTAAACCCTATTTTATTAGTTCCAAGGTGCGTCAATGTTTTCTGACAAATTGAACCAAATTAGTAAATCGGCCAAGTTTGCCGACTTCGCGCCTCGTAAGATTAATAGTTTTTCTATTAACCCAATTTGTACCTGGTATTTCTTTACCATAAGTATTTGAATGTATGCCCGCGCAGTATGAGGCAACTGTTTCGGCTAGATGTATTTATTTGTTGCATTTATGACTTATTTGTGTATTTGTATTAGGAAATTACTGTAGCTGTTTTTCTATACATGATTTCCGTGTCTTAGTTACTTTGGAAGTTTTTACTTCAGTCTGCGGACCCACCCCAAGTGAACAAAATAAGCTAGCGATAGAAACTTCGACTAGGAAGCTTGCTAGGCTTTGCGCTTTTGTAACACGCTGTATCTGATCGAAATAAAGTACCTGAAACAATTCAAACCCCTTTTTTCAACACAACTACGAAATAAACTCAACTTGGCTGTCGACAAGTGGACGTTCGGCTACAACGGGAAATCAACCACTCTAAAGGCCGTTTCTCACTACGGTCTTGAAGTAGCCGGATTCGGTGGTAGAAGACGCTGACTTCGGTAGCTTCATCACAAGAACTGCCAACAGAAATGTGGTCAGCAGACCACTCAATCAATTGTATCTACTGGAAATCAATTCAAAGACAATGGATATCCCAGAGACAGCAGTGACAGTCAAAGTGGATTTACTGGACCCAGCAATTGTCCAGAAACATGTCAGAAATCAGAGCTCGAACAGAGACTCTGTACCAAACCCTGCTCAAAACCCTGCTCAGAGGAACTCAGCATCGGATAGAGTCCTGAGGAGTGCAACAGGGAAAGCCACAGCAACCACCAGCAGTCTGGTGATTGGAATGCTGTGCATGGTGTTGATGCTGACAGGCATGTCAGAGTCAGCAACGCTGAGAGAAGCCGGCAAGGCTTACAGCAAAGTATTTTCCAGAACATACGTTCTAGAAACCTCGACAGTAAGGCCACCATCATTGGCAGCGCGTCATGGATTGCCGCCTTTGCCTTCAGAATGGCCACCAAAATCTGTCAGAGAAATGCAGACTTATGAGAGATTCAAGGATGCAATCAAGGATCATCCTGTGGAACAGGTGATCAGTTCACAAAGCCAGAAGTATCAGATTTGCACCAGTGGAAGACATGGACATGCGCTTACAGTTCCTGAAGAAGTGCAGTGCCATATTCCACCAAGGAATTTTGTCAAGGCAATGAAAGTTACACTTTACGCACAGAGACAGATTCCACAGAAAGAGAAAGCATACAGATGCTACATCAGAATCAAAGAAATCATCACACACACCAGTTTCTGGGGAGCGAAAGGCATTACAGGCAATTTTGAGAAATACCAGCAAGTTGGCGTGGTAGCCTGTAACTATGCAAGAATTCACAAGATGTTCAGAGGAACACCTTTGGTAGAAATGGAGCCCAGAGTGTGGACAACTAATCAAACCTTGGATGTGGAATATTCATGGTGTTGTCATGACAAAGAAAATGTTGTCAGTAACTTCTACATGGAAGAAGGAACCGTGGCTTCACTCGATGGAAAGACTGTAATCAGCGACTTGCAAGATTTCAGCCAGTGCAGAGCCATGATGGGACATTGTAGAGACCACAATTATGGAATCACCGTGTGGGATACGGAGAATTTCAAGCATCAATGTGCATATGAGAGAATTGGCAGATTCAAATCAGAAATATCTGGCCAGACAATTATTGTGTCAAAATTGCAAGCAGCATACTCCCACAGCAACAAGACAAAGAGGCCAATTGGCTCAGAATGTGTTCCTGGAGACACATACTACACCGATCAAGGAGGTGTATTCATCCAGTTTGACAGAAGAGAAGATGTGCCTGTAGAATGGGCAATGCCAGGAAAGATAGTGGAGGCAAGAGAGTCGACAATCAGTGGAACATTGTATGCCAGATTGGACGACAGAAACTCCAAGTTTCAATTCCTGCAACATGTGGTCAGAGAGATGACTCAGGCACAATTTGCGATTGTATGGCATCAGCTATGTCAACTTCGCAAGAACCAGCTGGACATGTTGACTCAGCTTTTCTGCATCGATCCAACATTGGGGATTCGGGCCATGCTGGGAAGACAGGATGTTCATGCAGAATGGGCTGGAGAAGCAATTATGTTTTGGGAGTGCAAGGAAGTGCAGCCATACATAATTTATCAGACAGGAAAAGTGGGAGAAACATGTTACAAGTACACACCAATGAGATTGGACAAAGACGGGCCCTTGTGGTTCAAGAGCCCAGGCAGCAGAGACTTGGTGGAGAAATCACCAGAAGAAGACTGCAGCCACACCACACCGCACCTGTACAGAAATGAGCATGGACAATGGAAGTCCGCACATGGAATGGTGCACGTCACAGAGACACCAATTGAAATGACATGGAAAGGACAGTGGCAGGCCTTCACGTTTGATGCGCCTCACCTGTTCACCAACATTGTCAACAGAGCGACCAATTTCATGGATGTCAGAGGCCAGATTCAGAGGCTACAGAATTTAGAGCATGTGCAGAACCAGTTGATTGATTATACAGCAGACATGTCATTGGATCCCAGAGTGATCAGAAATTCAATAGAAGGCATTGGAGCTGGAATTGGACAGACAGCAGCAGGAATCGGCAAAGCATATGGTCATTATATATCTGGAGTGTCAAAAGGGTACACCAACTTTATGGGAGGAATGCTGAAAGGACCCTTTCAAGTGATCATCAACACAATCGCAATGCTGCTGGGAATCACAATCCTGATAGCTGGAATCGTAGCTGCAGGATACCTGTGGTACAATTGGAGAATTGCCACAGGGAAACCAGTGATTCCACCATGCGTATACACATGCATATGGAAATGCATAGTGTGCCCGTTCAAATGCATATGGCTATGCTTCAGAGCCATCAGATATACTATCAAGAAATCAACTCAGAAAGAGACCAATTATCCACAAAGAAAAGTACGCAAGACAGAGTTGAGACCAGCAATCAAGAGGAGAGCTAGATCCAACTCAACACAGTCCGTCAGATTTGCCAGGAGAGCAGAAACCGAGGACAGAATGGCAAAGTCACTATCAGCATACGTTCAGCCAGATGAAAGTTCAGCTGATGAGGGACAAGTCAAAGCCAGGAACAGAGACAGTGTTCACATGCCTGATATCCGCAAATTCACCTCACGCGAACGCGCAGGAAGCGACACGGGGAACTACCTACTTCATCATCAGGCTAGGTCGGCGTTGGCATCACCAGCAACCGGACTTGCAACTTCACGCACGCCCACGACTTCGCGCACGACCACGTTCACCACCGAGGCGACTGTGGAAACGCCACTCATCACGTTGGCGCCCACCACCACCAGCATGTGACGTTGCTGCAACAACGAGGTGCAGCAACTCTTCCGCCCGGAGTGTGCTGACCGTGGCAAAATGGATGGATAAAGAAATACAGAGAATTGATAATTAGGCTCATATTCGTCCATTTACTTATTTGCACTGTTTTACTTTTCATGCACTATATTTATTTACCACGCAAAATATATTTCCTGCACTATATTATTTATCCATGGAGAATATTTAATTAGGAAAGTGTTTTATGAGTAATCGATATATTTATGTGGAATATTTAGGTTAAAAGGTCAAATAAGTTATTATTAAGTGTATTAATATAAAATTAGGTTCATTCAACTCGCCGTAATTTTCTGATCATTATTATATATACATTTACATAGTTTACTTGCAAGTTGATAAAGTCAAATCTTGTAAATATTTATGTGCTGCGTAATTATCTAGGCCAGCGTCCTAACAGAGAAATAGCACCCTGTATGTAACTAGCATTTACTGTACATGTTTATTAGAGCCCTTCGCGTAGGCATAATTAGCATAACCCTGCTCACTACTCATATTATATTGATATTTATAATACCCTGCTCAAGCTGAATATATTATAGACCCTGCTCAATAACAATACCCATTTACTCCAAATAAGTCCCAATTTGTTAATTATGAAATATACGTTTTCAGGAAGTGATTATTATTGTTGTGTTAAATATACCATGTTCTATTTGCTTCATTAGGAACATTTACACCACTATTTATAATTTCCTAACCCTATCATATTAGTTCCAATGTGCGTCAATGTTTTCTGACAAATTGAAACAGATTAGTAAATCGGCCGAGTTTGCCGACTTCGCGCCTCGTAAGATTAATAGTTTTTCTATTAGCCCAATTTGTACCTGGTATTTCTTTACCATAATTATTTGAATGTATGCACGCGTAAAATAAGCCAACTGTCTCGGCTAAACGTATCTTATTATTGCATTTACTACTTATCTGTGCATTTGTATTAGGAAATTACTGTATTAATGTTTCTATACATGATTTCCGTGTCTTAGCTACTTTGGAAGTTTTTACTTCAGTCTGCGGACCCCAAGCTACTGAACGAAAATAAGCTAGCGATAGAAACTTCGATTAGGAAGCTCGCTAGACTTTGCGCTTTTGTAACACGCTGTATCTGATCGAAATAAAGTACCTGAAACAATTCGAACCCCTTTTCAACACGCAACTACGAAATAAACTCAACTTGGCTGTCGACAAGTGGACATTCGGCTACAACGGGAAATCAACCACTCTAAAGGCCGTCTCTCACTACGGTCTTGGAGCTGCTGGATTTGGTGGTAGAAGACGCTGACTTTGGTGGCTTCATCACATGGGCTGGGCTGGCATGAAAGATTCATGTTTGGCCGTGGGCATGTGTATTTCACGCTGGGCATGTGAGATTCACCTTTGGACTTGTGAAATTCACCTACGGGCATGTAAAATTCACGTTTGGGCATGTGTGATTCCACATTATGTTAAGGTTACCATGCGGCATGTGAAATTCCACAATATGTGTGATTCCACAATATGTTAGAATGACCACATAACTTTGGACCACAAGCAAGAATATGCGTGACTGAGCTCAGCGCCTAATGTCCCACTCCCTAACCAATTCAGCAAAAAATGACTGGTCCGTAGTTGCAAGCGACAACGAAAATCGAGCAAAAGTTCGAATATCGAATTTCGGCACGCTCACGGCCTAGCAGATCCTGGAAACCGCGCAAAACTAAATACCGTATTTCCTCGAAATACCCCCTTGAATCAACCCCCCCCCCCCCGTCGAAATACCCCAAGGTGTTTTCGAGCTGAGGAAAAAATAAGCCCCCCCCTCGAAATACCCCCCCGTCTTGAATGAGTTACATCATGTATACAATGTACATGATGTATTTATTGGGGCCAAATACCATTGCAGCTATTTGTAGAGTAGTCTGTATAGCTATCTACGTTTGAATGTTCTAATATGTTCCATTTGGTGACGTTTATTACCAGTTTTGGGTATGTAAAAGCCCATTCTTTACTACGATACTCACGAAAATTTCTGGCGAAATGATTAATCCCCCTCGAATAAGCCCCCCCCCCCCCTCGAAATACCCCCCCTCAAAATTTCCACTCTGAAAAATAAACCCCATGGGGTTATTTCGAGGAAATACGATAACTCAGATCCGGAGCGTATTTATGACCGTATCGAATAAACAATTTGGACGCGGCAACCAGATGAAGGTAAAAATCGGTGGCGCACTTATAGCAAATAAGTACCCAGGTGACAGTCCCGCGGATAAACCGCACTCGTTAGTCAGGCGAGGCGGTACAAACAATTCGGGGTGAGAAAGAGTCTCAGACTAATATTACCTCAAAGACTGATATTGCTTTTTTTCTGATTAATTTACTGAAACGTTGCTTAAATGTGAAATATTTTTATTGAATTGGTGCTCGAATCGGTTTTATTGAATTTATTTGGTGCCATGTAATGACTAACGATGGCAAACCCCTCGAAAAAAGGTACCTATTTAAATTTTTTAGTGTTTTTCCTAAATGAATTTTCGAATTTTTCCTTAAATGAATTTTCGAATTTCGAATTTAATTTTCGAATTTTCGAATCTTTTTTTGCCATCGTTAGTAATGACAGCGGGCCAAGCGCCAATGGTGCCATGGCGCGGCACCCGCTGGCGCCATCAAATGGCGCCATTCCATCACTAGTTGGTACGACGTATCCTTTTGTGGCTTCCGTAAGTGACACGATACTGTTCTTTATGCAACCAAAGCACTCTACTTCGGTTGGCTTGCCTAAATCTGTCAACGATAGCGATACAACCATCAACGACTTTCACATCTTGGCAATAACATTTTACAACAACGTGCGCATTTTTCATATTTTACCCCGCTATCCAACTGCCGCAGAAATTAGTTTCCCGCCTCTTGGCAAATAAAATCGGAATAGCCGCTCGCGTTACTTTGCGCGCTGATTTGAACGTCTGCAACGGGAACTTTTGCCGCCTGACATCTTTCATTGTAAAGAGTATTTTATTTTCCATTTATGTAGCTGCGCGGCGGCGGCGGCAAAAAAGACGCTTGAGTCGCGCACGAGCGCGACAATAAATGCGCGTTTTTGCGTGCCCATTTTGTTGTGCACACGCTTCCATCCGTTGCATGATAACTTGCCTTTTTGCAAAGTTTCTACTGGAGACAACAAAATTGTTGACTGTGCAGCCATACCGGTTTTTGCGTATTATTTTTACGATTGTAGCATAAGCTGACTATTCTACCGAAATAATTTACGATTTCCGATTACTAGACGGCCAACTGACCATGTGTAGAATATTGTTACATTTTCAATCGCGATTAGCATTGACAAAAATGGGCGATTTTGAAATTCAATATAAACTTAAAAATAAATATCTCAAAAAATGTACCTAGGTAATAAACAACCGGGAAAAATATGTATTTAAAAATATAAAATCACAGAAAATATCTCAAAAAAGAAAATACCTATAATCACATTCCTCTGAAAAATGAGGGAAAAATATAAATACAAAAAAAATAATATTTTTTAATATTTTCTGACATTTTCAAATTGAACTATCCCAGAGATTTTGTCAACGCTAATCGTGATTGATAATTCGTGACTTCGCGATACAGTTTAATTAAAATCGTGCGCTATTCTAAATATACAAGCATTTGTAAACACAACAGAGTCAAGCCGGTTGTGCTTTGCTAACTTCACCAACGAATACAGCGATAACATCACTGATAAATGTTGCGCAATGTAACTGGTTTTCTGGGACTGTTTACCAACACTTCAACTGCAGAAATTGCCCTAGTCAGTCTGGACACGTTCCCTCAATTCGCAAATAAATTTCTCCAGATTTTTTCCTGCCCAAAAATCGCGAGAAATGAAACCACTGACCTATGACGACTTCACACCAAGTATACTTTTTTGCATCCAGGAAAACCGAGTTCTTTTTATCCTATTCTATTGTCCGCAAGTCCGCAGAACCTTTTCATTGAAACAATTCTCACTTTATTGTGAAGTGGCACTTGATGCACATTTCAGAACACACCTTTTTACGGACTCTCGTGTCATTTTTTGTGTGTTTTGTTGTATTTATTTATAACCGGGTGGTGTTAGTGTTCGTTTCCCACCGGGTGATGTCATTAGGATAACTTTGGATATTTCTATGGTCGGATTTTTGCCGCACCTTCTTGGGATATTCGGTTCGCTCGTATAATTTCACGTTGATGACAGCAACTCATATATTTATGTATGGGGTCAGTTGCTATTGGCTTGGCCCCATTTCATGACAAATATATCCAGCGAAATTACGCATCGAATCTATGCGTTTTATGGTCCTCGTATCGTGTTTCACCCTTTGTGAAAAATATTTCTCTCCTGTTGAATTTAGATAGGTAAATGGTTAAAAAGTCTCATGTTTTTTGTACAGTCAATTTGAATAAGTATGGTTTTCTTAATGGTGTTTGAGACTGTTCAGCAGTTCGCTTAGGTGTAATATCTCCGCAGATTTCTGCAATTTATCAGTTGAAATCGTCTACCCAAATCGAAAACACTGAAAACCTTTCACTGTATCGCTCTGTTTGATGACCCCTTCAATAGTAAAATATGATTTCGTTTTTCACCTGTCAACAATTGTTGATGTGTTTCGGTCAATTTTTAAGGAAATGTCATCCAGATTTCCATTTTGTTTTATGAATGCAGGGTGACCGGTTATTTCCCCCGCTTTCTAATAATAAATAATTTATTGATCATTTCTAACCTAATAGCTAATTGCCTTATTCCCCCTCGTACACTTGGACCTGTACGAGCGAAAATGATCGCGGGCATTTTGCATCTGTTAAGCTCGTTGATATTTGCTGCAACAGTATCTCATGGTTAGCTGTTTGAAATTTTTTTGCAGTTCAAGATGCATCGTCAGCCACACTTCAGTGGACGCTAACTGAACAGTCTTGTGCACAAAGCAATAGCATGGAGGTATTAAAAACGCCTCCAATTAGAGTTGTTAACAGTACCGAACTTTTTTCAAAGTATATGTAAACGTAAAGTATTTATTATTACCATAGTTGTTAAAACGTATTTACGTTTACTCGACAAATACGGATACTCGAGTACTGCGTAAATACGTTTATGTTTAAGTAATAGTTTTTTTATTTTTACTCATGAGTAAATGCGACTAGGTAAATGTACTTTGTCCCCTGGAAAAAGTAAACGTAAGTATTTTTGAAAAATGTCACACCAATTTTTGCTCAAAATAACTAATTTTCATTACTTCTTGCCAACTTATGCAATTTTTAACTACGTTTGTGCTTAAATATCCATTTCGATTATTTTCCCCAATCTTTAGGTTATTCTCTCCCTTTTTCCATTCTATGCCTTCAAAAAACTGTGTATATACAATCTTCAAAAACTATTTGAAAGACTTTTTGAAATACTTTTTCTGTACTCGAGTACTTTAAAAATGTATGCGTAAAAGGGAGTATTATACAGGAACTTTTTCGGAGGAAACGTAAACGTTTTTACTCTGTACTCGAGTATACGTTTTTATCCAGTAAAAGTAAATAGGTACCTACGTTTTAACAACTATGCTTCCAACCCGCAAAGTGATTTTTTCTTCCCATAATTTGCTTTTTCCGTAATGCATGAGCAATAGGTAATTAATTCATTGTGTTCGTTGGAAGTGCTTTACGGCGAGCGATCATTTCGCACATCCAGATTTACATACGAAAATGTAGGAGGAAGACAGCACTTCGTAACGATGTCTACAACACTTCGTTGCCTGAATTCGTGTAAATATGTAACGCATCCTAGCGATTGAATCGCGCCATGGACTGCGGTGCCGTATTTTCGGAGGGCGTAAACGCGTTTGAGATTGCTCTGGAAAACAACATCATTCCTATAATTCTTTTAGATCTTGGAGCATTCGATCCGGTAAATACTCTTGCGTAATTGAACCGCGGCTGATTGAACTATCGTACTGCGCCAAGCAGACAAATCTGTTTGGCGCCGCTCACCCATTCTACTCACAACGCCACTCCCATTAACCCGCCATACCTTTGGCAGCGTTCCAACACTCTGGCGTGCCTCTATTCGTTGAGACGACAGCCGCCAGCGGCGCCAGCACCGGCAACAGGGGCTGCGTCGACTTGGACAGCAGATGCGGCCTGTGGGCGTCGCAGGGCGAGTGCAACAAGAACGCCGCCTGGATGATGGGCAACTGCAGACGCTCGTGCAAGAGTTGCCAAGGCGGTTGGTGGGCAACTGGTTTATTTTGTGGAATAAGTTTGAACATTTAAAAACTTCTCCACTCCCTGTTGATGATAACATGTGTAACACTGTCCTGGGGCCAGTTCCTGGATGCACAACTGACAGTTTGCATGACAATTGACATTTTACAGGGCTTGGGACTGCCCGCAAGTAGCAAAGTAAAGAGTGAACTTAAAAATAAGAAGTAATATGAAGAGTGGAGAGCAAAGTTTACCTTTTTACTTTGCCACTTGCGGAACTGGCCCCTGGATGAACTTTAGATTAGCGGGAAAATATGTGGCATCACACAAAATCAGTCTCACCAAGCAGCACAAGTTGAAGTTTAGGACCAGACTGGACTAAATATTTATCTAGGCTTATTTCATGCGGCTTCAGCGAGCAAATCTATTTACCATAAATATGAAATAACTCCTGTTCACTTCTGCACTGCAAAAATTCATTTATTAAAAAATGTGTACAAATGTATGAGTTTACACCTACCATAAATATGTCCTCGAATTAACCGACTTCGAAATACTCCCAACTGCGAGTGAGCTTGGGTATAACATTTCAGTTAAATTGACATACCGTATTTCCTCGAAATACCCCTCGGGGGGGGGGGGGTGATTGTTTCAGAGTGAGGGGGTGTTAGACGAGGGGGGGGGTATTTCGAGGGGGGGGGGTATTATTTCGTCAGAATTTTTTTTGAAATTCCAGTACTAAATTGTCGTCTGTAACGTACGCAGACGTAGAAAAATGCAACAAAAACCGCTATATATAAGAGTCTATTGACTTATTTAAGTGTGTAACAATGTTATTATAACGTTACAATTCATTGTTTTTAACGTGTGTTTTGCATTGCCCGAATCACAAACCGCAGTTTTGTTATGTAAGTTCTCTGTACACTCAATTTGGGGGGGGGGGTGGTATTTCGAGGGGGTGGGTAATTATTTCATAGTGTCCATTTTGAGGGGGGTATTTTGAGACGGGGGGTATTTCGAGGGGTGGGGGGTATTTCGAGGAAATACGGTATTTACCTCTCTAGTTAAACGGACACAACCGTAGGAGACCGCGCGTGGTCGCTTCGTGCACACTTGGCTGAGCACTATGACAATCAGTCAAAGGGATCAAATTTCACCATCAACAGTGTCGCCATCGACAGTCTGGCCGTGGATCACGTTGAGATCGTGAGTTGACATAGCTTTGATTCATGGCTGCGATAATTGCTGTTTTTGCGATATTGGCGGCCTACACACTAGTTGACACATGTGTGTCAAATCATGGTGTATACTCAGATTTGGGATTCACGTGTCGCACTAGCCGTAATAGGTATTTGATTTGGAGCTGTGCATTTGGAGATCGCTGCGACACGTGAAGCCGAAATCTGAGTTGACACGACCAGTTGACACAGTGATGGGGCGGTGGCTTCGCGTTGAGACACACACAGAAATAGTGCGATACGCGTTCTTATTCTGGGTGCTGGCCGCGGTCTATTCTGACACTGTTCGCACTCTAAACTGTAAAGCATTGCACCGCCATTTATTTTATTGAGATTTAACGGTAGCGTCAGAAGTTCCCCCAAAACTACTGCTACACAAGATAAACTATTGACTATCACATTGCAGGAAGAAGCCAGGCAGCTGGTGCAGTTCCATGGCAGAATTGTGCTCGTGTGTTTCCTACGACGTACTTTTCAAATTGACAAAAGTCGCATTTTGGATACACATTTTGATGACCTCACAAAAAAATTTCAGACGTGGAATGACAGTCGTGTGCAGTGGGACAAGACCCAGTGGGGTGTGTCTTGGTTGAACTTCTACTGGATCCAAGTGTGGACGCCGGAAGTTGTGCAGACAAATTCGTATGTCAAAAAATCTTTTTTCAACATTATTGCCTCTTTTTTAGATCAAACTGGCAATATGTGTTTGATAAATGTACATCAGTAAACTGCAACAGGCCACCAGCAATTACCAGCCGCATGGAGAGAAAAATACTCGCTGCCAACTACACCGGCCAGGTGTTTATGTGGGCTGATTACAGCTTCACTGTTCCTTGTGAATTTGATTACAGCAGCTTTCCTGATGATGTGCAAAAATGCTGTGCAAAGATTGATGATAAGAAGTGAGTTTATATGGGAAATTCAATCAGGAAATTTCATTGGACATTTTGATATAGATATTGATACCTATAGACGTTACAATGAAATCTACCATATCCCATCTGAATAAACAAACAAATATTAAATTAATTTTTTATCATGTCACATTCTGTCCTTCCAGTAGTTTTAAATATTCAATGGTAGAATGTCATTATTTGCAGATACTATGCAGTGCGGTTCTCCACATCTGATACTGCACAGCGTGAAGCTTCACGGTCAGCCAGCAAGGCACATTTGGCTGGCTGGGCACTGAAAGATGTGGTATTACAGACAAGTCAGTATGCTGTTGAGCTGATAAGTGATTGGGAAACTGATCCATATGGCATGGAAACTACAAATTGTGATGTGTGCATTGTGTTGAAAAGGTTTGTGGTGGGTGTTTCTCTACATTTTGTGTAGCATGTTTGTGCTCTTGTTTATGGAGTGAATGTGAAAAGAACAGGCTTTAATGAAGCCTCAGTAAGCTGATTTGCTTTTTCTAATTTTGTGCACATCTGGTGACTAGAAGTATATATCCAGAATTGAACCACCACTTGCAAAACATACAGAAAGGCTGCCTACTATGCATCAGAGTTGGCAGGGCCAGCAGTGGCAACTGCAGTTATCACACTCACTAGTTTTGCATCCATCTCTTACTGGCATCAGACAGGCATCTTGATGGCATCACTTGCACTCCAGATTGTCAGCTATGGGGTGGCTGCCATGCAGGTGCCACAGGTTGCATATGGGAATGGCACACCATGTCTTTGTGAGTTTTGTTTCTTTCATGTTTGTTTGTTGGTGAAAGTTTGCTGTGTGATAAATACAATACAATAGTTTGCTGTTGCATAGTTTGATCAATGTACACTGTCCAAAAATAACATTGATATGTTTCAAAACAATGCAATGGTTGATTTGAACACATTTTTCCACATAACCTTGCTACTGATTTTTGTTGTTTGATTCAAGTAGGTGAAATATGCATAATAAGCAAGATAATCAATTGCAATTGCTGATGATAAAATAATCCCCATGCAATCTCACAGTCAAGTTCTACACCTTCAACCTGGCAATGACCATCTTCGTATTAGCACTGATTCAACTCTTCCAAGCACTTGCCAATTACCGGTCCACTGTTCCACCCCCACACTCGATTGATACACTAGTTGGTTTGATGTCAAAGTTCCTACCATGTTGTGGTACCAAAAGCAATGTGGAGCAAGGCCATGATGAACATATGACAATGGAGAATGGTACTGGCGCACTGCCAGATTCCAAGAACCCAGGCAAATATTACTGGGCTCCATTGGTTGGATGTGCTCGAGTGATTCTGCTTGTATTGGCCATGATTATTTATGTTATCATGATTTTGGCTTGTTTTGTCTTCTGAGTCAATGTAGGGTGACTGTGATGTTTCTGACATTTGAATGCAAAAATACTGTTTCAAATGTCACATTTATGCATGGACATAGCCAGTGCTCTTAAAGATTGCTCTCTTTATGTGATATTCTTTGTAGCTGTGCCAGTGGGCAGTGCCTGATAAATTGTATCCTGTTCATTTCGCCACACTGCTGATCATCGTTGTGCTCATTATATTGTTTTGCAAGTGATGCTAAATGCTCTTTAAAAATGCTGCCTTTTCACTTTTAGAAATTCTAGACTGCGTTTGCAGGAACATGTGATAGATATAGCTGAATGAATAAACGGATCACTCACCAAAATTGCTCCATTTATCATTTAACATGCAAAATGTTGTTTTCAGATTTGAGGACGGTCAAGCTCCTGTCATGCGTCTTTCTCTTTGTGCAGTCAGGGATATTCGAAATGGTTGGGGCCAACCAAACTGGTGCTTGGTTGAAGGTTGTTCCTAATCTACCTACCTAAAAGTCGGCGGACATTTCACCCTACAAAATCGGAGAGTTAGAATTCGCTCGTGAATAGAGCGAACAACGAAACTTGTGTCCCACGCGGACGCTAGAACTTGAAAAAGAAAATCATATTAAAAGAAAAATGGACGTTTTGCTGCGTCCGCGCGCGCCACGCTCTAGTTATCTACATTTTCAACGTTGCTCGTAAAGAATTTGACCGTTCAAACTACCGTTTTACCGTTCAAACTACCGTTTTTGTTTTTATTTTATTTTTTATTCGTTGGCTCCGTTCCAACAAAAGAGAACTTGGCAGCCGGCCAAAATTTCGAAATCCGCTATTAATATGAATAAAATAGGATCACAATAGCTATATAATCATGTATATAAACAAAAATAGCGATTATGGAGGTGGAAATTGGCAAAGCGAAGCAAATTTTAACGATTTTTCGCTAACTTTCAGTTTTCACTCTCATTTGTATAATACGCAACTGGTAACTGGGATAAGGGCCAAGTTTTCATACGTGACCCGATCTATTCCAATGGTTAAAATATTGCGTCACAACTCACAATACCTAATGCCGTCATGCACTCTCCACTGGAGAGATTGACGCAAATGTTTGTAGGGCGATACGTCTGCCGACTTTATTTAGTTTGTATGAAATAAATAATAACAAGGTTGTCATAAACAATACTCTTTTCAGAAGTTTCGAATATGAGCTACTGCTACCTCACACCCACGTCGGTCGTCAGATCAGATGTGAATAAGGTTTTAAATCCATAATTGATATTGCTAATTCCAGTGCAAAGGTGTAGTCTGCACCAGCGGGCTATAGGAAAGCACGCGCACGCTAAATCCCACGCTATGCGAAATATAGTTGTTTACTGGCCGGACTGCATGCTTTGCACAGGTTACCATAATTTGATGAATCAAGTAATGCAATCTGCGGCCGCTCAATCCGTTGTCCCTGACCAGATTTATTGACGCGCAGTCGTATTTTGAATAAAGGTTCCCCGCGTAATCAAACATTTGCGTCCCTGAGAAACAAGGCGACAATTTAGCCACTTGATCATATGCCAATGAACTTTGGACGGGTGCCAAAGGTTAAAGAATCCACGTCAAAAAAACTTTCGAGCCGCGCGGCGACCAGTGCAAAGATCATGAGCGCGCCTGAGCCAACAACGAGCGTGGGCAGCGCGGTGCGGGCCAACCTGAAGTACGTCAGCCTGGTGGTGATGATCGTGCAGACGACGGCGCTGGTGCTCACGCTGCGCTACTCGCGCACGGCGCCGCTGGCCGCCGACGGCAGGCGCTACTTGTCCTCCACGGCGGTCGTGTCGGCGGAGGTGGTCAAGACTATTACTGCTATTAGCGTCGTTTTCGCGCAGAAAGGTGACACTTTTGTTTGTTTTGAACTTGGCGAGCTTTAAGGCTTGTTTACGATGTGAAATATATCACCGATTGTATTGGTGCACCCCTTCTAGAAGTAGAGCTGGATAATAAACAAATAGCCCTTAACTGTGTTCAAAACTCAGCGTGAAATACACCCTTTCTGGAGATACCGTATTTGCTCGAAATACCCCCCCCCCGTCTCGAAATACCCCCCTCAAAATGGCCACTATGAATCTATTAGTGGCCTCGAAATACCCCCCCAAATTGAGTATACAGAAAACGTACATGAGAAAACTGCGGTTTGTGATTCGGTCAATGAAAAACACACGTTAAAAATTATGAATTGTTACGTTAGAACAGTGTTTATGCCATCTACATACTTAAATACGTCCATAGACTCTAATATATAGCGGGTTTTGTTGCATTTTTCTACGTCTGCTTACGTTACAGACGACAATTTAGTACTGGAATTTCAAAAAATTTCTGGCGAAATAATAAGCCCCCCCCCCCTCGTTAAACCACCACTGAAAATTCTCACTCTGAAACAATCCCCCGGGGTATTTCGAGGATGCATTTTACATGACAATTTTATGTAAAATTTGCTGAAATCACTCAAAAATCTCCAGAAATGGTGAACTGTTCACACTGAGTTTTGGACAGTTAGCTATTCAGTAGAACTTACTCCAGGACAAGTTGGAAACATGTATCATCATCCACCTGTACGTATTCAATTTAGGGTTGAAATTTGTGACATTGCATTTTACGTCAAACTGAAATAGAATTTTAACACATATTTTCAGTTTACCGTGATATATATTGTTTGATATATCATGTAAATATATAGCGAACTGTGGTAATTGCTGACACATTGAACATTCATGCACCTTTCGGAACAAGTTTCAACAATCGTTTTGTCTTTAATGCAGATTACTCCATCAGCGCGTTTACTCAGCAGTTGAATGCAGAAATTTTTGAGCAACCAGCTGATTTTGCTAAAGTTTCGGTGCCTGCAGTTACTTACGTCATACAAAACAATTTGCTTTTCATGGCGCTTTCGAAACTCGACGCCGCCACATACCAGGTAAGGGGTAACTGACCCCACACACGCTAGTTGACATCGACACCAAATGTCAACTGGTTCACAGCCCAATTCAAAGATTGGATCGTCAGCAAGCTCTGTATTGGGATGGGAACCAGTTGACATTTCATGTCGATGTCAACTAGTGTGTGGGGCCATTGATGTAAATATTGATCTGATGTATTGATGATTGATGGGCCATTGATGTAAATATGATGTAAAGATCAACTGAATTTGTGTCAACTAAATTTTTAGTGAATTATGTGATTCCAACGTTACTATCTGATAGAGCACAGCTTATTTTACATCGTGACACTTAATTTTCATTGTTTATGTTGAGTGTGATGCTTTTATTGTTATTTAGTTGACACAAATTTGCGTGTCAACTATGTCAACACAAATGTCAACTAGCGTGTGGACCACTTTCGTGGTAACACGAAATTGGTAACATGACACATCCCTTTACTCTTCCAGGTGACCTACCAGCTAAAAATCCTCACCACCGCACTATTTTCTGTGTCAATGCTGGGCAAAAAACTGTCAATATATCAGTGGTCAGCACTCCTCTTGCTCACAGTTGGCGTTGCATTGGTGCAGTGGCCAGCTGATGGCGGCGCCAGTGCCAAGGCCGTTCATGCAGATAGGTGTGTGATTTTCTGTATATTACACCTAACACCTCGGATTGCACCACATATGAGGACTTGGCTTGCTGCCAAGTTCCCGGGCTGCGTATTATAAAAGACATAGGATTTTCGCACGCGACACCGACGATAGCCGCAGAATGCAATTAAGCGACCAGAAATGGCTGCTAAGTTGGAAATAGAAATATACCGCACACTAGTTGACCTTGACACAATGTGTCAACTGGTCTGCGTCAACTCAGATTTCGGCTTCGCGTGTCGCAGAGCGATCTCCAAATGCACATGCCGTAATGTTTATTTTTCAACGTTGCCGCATGTGCATTTGGAGCATCTGCGACGTGAAGCCGAAATCTGAGTTGACAACCTCTGTCGTCAGCGCGCGCGTAGAGCACGCCGCGACTGTTCGCCATCGTCGGTGACGGTGTATTTCTATTTATTTCTAGTGTATCGAAATATGTTGGCGCCGCGCCAAGTCCTCATACGGCATGGTTCCCAACACTTCTATTAGGGTAAAATGGGATTGACTTTTCGGGATAGGGATTGTTTTTGTAGTTTTCGGGACCGGGATTATCCCGAGATTTTGGGATTGGCTTAAGTTCTGGTATAGGTGTTTCTCTAATTTTTCACAAAAACGCCTAAAACACACTTGAATTCGAGATAAGTGGCATTGAAAGGTACACAGGATATTTCGGTTCACTTTTCTAAAGTACAAAAAGCCATTTATTTCACTTTTTACTTTTTGCTCTAAATTTTCTCGGAAGTTATTTCGGGATCGGGATTAGAAAATTTTCAGATTTCGGGATTGAGATTATCAGATTTCGGGATAAGGATTGCGATCCCGTTTGAACCCTGACCTCTAACAATTTTCTATGCAGCTATGCCGACAAAATGGTTGGATTAACAGCCGTTATTGCTGCATGTGTCACCAGTGGATTTTCCGGAGTTTACATGGAAAAGATACTTAAAGGCAGCCCAGTCTCTCTGTGGATGAGAAACTTTCAGATGGCATTATTCAGCATATTCACTGGCCTTTTTATGGTGTGGATGAATGACTGGTCTGCTGTTAGAGAGTTTGGCTTTTTTCAAGGGTATAGTGCTATCACATGGGCAGTAATAGTGCAACAGGTACTTGATGCCAAAAAAATTGTTATGCACATTAAAGAGAGCACAAATGTATGAATCTCGCAGGCATTTGGAGGCTTGGTGATTGGCTATGTTGTCAAATATGCTGACAATATTCTAAAAGGTTTTGCTGTCTCGCTGTCTATTATATTATCTAGTCTGACCTCATATTTTCTGCTGGGAGATTTGCAGTTGACAAGGTTGGTCTTAGTTGACATTTGTCACACTATGAATCGATGAAAGTTCCAAAATATTACAGCATTTTCCTGGTTGGGACAATGTGTGTTCTCGGTGCAACATTCCTGTATGGTTATGAGCCAAAGCGGACAAATCCAAATGGAAAAGAGCAAAGAATGTGATAGTGTCATTATGCTAAAAAAATCTCATGGTACACTTTTTTGTACTTGCATACAATTTCCAATAAAGCACTGCCTATACTTTTAAAATACAATATATAAATACACGTAGCACCAAACTGATGAAAACGAATCATTAGAAAACAGATCATTAGTGATTCCCACCCGTCACCAATGTTAGAGATCAATACTGTGTGCAATAAATCAGAGATCGCAAAAAAATTTTTACCATAGCGTGGATTCAATTAGATAGCAAATTGCCTCTCCAGGGGTTTAGAACCACCCAAATCCGCCATCCATCTATCTCGGAGGCAATTTTTTTGGCTACTATCCCCTAAACCCCCCCCCCCCCCTAAATCGTCCAGCTATCTATCTATCCGGAGCGATTTTTGAAAATTCTTGACCAATTTTCACTCAAAATCGCTAATTTACATACCTTTTTAATAGTTTTTCACCTCCAAAATTATGTTCATGTTCATTATCGCCTATTTTGGCTATATATGTGCTTATATACTTATTTTTAGCCATTTTCCACATACTTTTAGCGATTTTCCCCCCTTCTTCCTTCTATGCCTCGGAAAACCCTATATATTGAACCCCCGCGAACCCCCCCAGAAATTTTTTCAGCTATCTTTCCCTCCGCAGGAGCGATTTGCTATCTAAATGAACCCCGGCGGGGGTCCAAATCTACAAAACCCCTGTGCCTCTGGGGTGAAAGATAGCTGAAAATCGTTTTTAAAGGGAGGGCGCTTGAAGGTTTTATTTGGGACCCTATGTAGGCTCTATAGGCTTTCTTTGGGAAAAATTGTTAAAACTAAGTAAAAGGTACATGAAAATAGGGATATAGACACGGTAGATGGAAAAAAAATTTTCAATGAACTTTTAAATATTCGCGATTTCATTTAAAGAAAAGTTTATTGAAACTGTTTACAGAAAAAAGATGAAATGTTCAAAAAGTGGGGTATATATTAGGAATAGATGTTACTGAAGCGCCCCACCCCAAATTTCATCCCTGGGAAGCAGTTTTGATTTTGAAGGTGGTAAAAATGCAAAAGATACAACTACTGGTACAAAATCACCCAAAACTTGCTTGGCGTAGGTTGATGCCAGAGGTAGTACTAGGGTTGGAAAAAAAACGTTTTTTTTTAACTCGATGTTTTTTTTTAAAAAAAAACGTTTTTTTTTAAAAAAAAACGTTTTTTTTTAATAAAAAACGTTTTTTTTTAAAAGCTCCCAGATATAACCTTGTGTCAGCATATATAGGTATATCAGACAGTGGCAATACTCTGTGATGTTATATATGACCATATAATGTCTGTGGAGCCATGGGATAGCATTATAAGTGGTGATTTGTGTCAAAAATATCCATTTTTCGTCGACATATCGTTCATATATCGCCTTATAGTCGAATGTTCGTGACTTCAGGTAAAGTTTGGCACGGAATAGTGATCAAACAAGGTTATAAAACGAGGTTGTTACTTTGGGAGTGATGTTACACACTGTGGAGGTACATGGAAGCACATTACCTCAATATTATGTACTACAGCAACATATGACGGCTTATTAACCCATGGTAGCATATATAAATGGATACTTTGATACTAAAAATGCCACAAAACCAATGAAAACAATCACCAATGTCAATTTGTGTGTGAAATTGCGCGCCTGCGCGCAAAAATTTTGTAAAATACCTAGTGCTTAGTACTAAAAATTTCGGTCGATGTTTTTTTTTAAAAAAAAAACATTTCGGACGTCGTGTTTTTTTTAAAAAAAAAACGTTTTTTTTTAATAAAAAACGTTTAAAAAAAAACATCGGCCAACCCTAGGTAGTACTAGGGAAAATTTCCACCACGGGATAAATAACTGTGATGGCAACTGGAATAGATGGATAGCTGGAGCATAGGCACCCCCAGTTAGTTAACCTTGCAAAAATAAGTAAAAAAATCACTACAAAAAGCTCAATTGTAGACCATTGGGTTGTCCTTTGAAACCTCGAACAGATTGACTCCTCTGGGCTGCGGGTGAATGCATGGATCAAAGACACAATTTTTAAGGTGCTTGATTTTGAAAATATAGTAAAAAATTTATATTTTGAAAATTACTTAAGAGGGTGGTATGAAGGGTCTGTGCCGGGGCGCATGTAGGCAAAATTTCCTACATTTTTATATCGCACTGATATTATATAAGTAAATCTGTCCTCATCCTGCGAATTCTCTACAAAATACATCGAATAGCGTGCTCGTCGCTCTACATGTATGTATATTTATATACATCAGCGGTTGTTGGCGCCAACGACAATGGCGCCAGCCAAGGACGTATCCAGGATTTTTGCCAGGAGGGGCTGCTGGCGCAAGACCAGTGCACAAGTAAACCCAGTGCACAAGTAACAATGTCCCGTGTCAATGTAGACCTGGTGCTTAGGTACGGCCCCCATAATTGAGCACTGGGCATTCATGGGCACTGCAGGGGTTCAGTATGAGGGTTGGGTTACCCCCCAAACGCTCCAGCTATCTACATATGTATCTAGCGATTTTTCTCCCTTTTTTCTTTCTAAAGCTTGAAAAACCCCATATATTGAACCCCTGCAACCCCATTCAAAACATCAAATATACACATGATGAGTGACGGAATGGCGCCATTTGAGGGCGCCAAAGTAAGCCACACCATGGCGCCCTTCTACTACTTTTGCTACTTGTGCACCGGTTTTACTTGTGCACCGATACACACCCGGGGCTGCTTCTTCACGGAGCCCGGGGGGGGGGGGGGCTCAGCCCACCTAAAATTTTGCGTAATATAAAAATGGCGTAATCGCGTTTGTCATTAGTAAGCGCCAAGCCATGCCACCATTGGCGTAGGAGCTGGCGCCAGAAATCGCTCATATGTATGTAAATTAGAGCGACAAACACGCCAATTAGTGTATTTCATAGTGAAGTGAGAGTACTAGGACCTATTTACTTACAATACATCTTCGTGATAGAAAAATGCGCAAATTACTTACAAATTCATTACACCATCAGAAGTGGTGCCAGAAGTTGCATTTTCACTGACTTTTTCATGTCTCACCCAGGAACGGGGGGGGGGGGCTGCAGCCCTCCCCCCCCCCCCCCGGATACGTCCTTGGCGCAGTCCCACAGTTTCAAAATTATATTCGAGAAAAACGGGAACTCAATCTTACCTTGCCTTTGCCAGCACTTTGATCCTGAAACGGGTCGGCACATGCGCTCTGATGGCAGCATTGCCTGTGCAGTTTCCGCCTATTATTTGCCTGCGGGAATCATTACATTTTTATTTAAATTATGTAATTTCAAACGCTGTCTGAAAGACCAGACCAGATGTGATAGGGAAGAAATCCGCCGTATCTGCGCTTTCACATTGAATTCGTATGCGTTACCCGTCCTTAAATTCGTGGCTGCGTTCCCAACACCATATGCGGCGAATGGACGCGATGTAATGTTCTGAGAAATGCTTGCGACAATTAGGAGTAAATTTACTTATCTAAACAGGGTGCACGCCAGGTCCGCCACCCAAATTCTGAGTCGGTGCCGGACGCCATATCTCCAGTTGTAGTGGGGGGATTTATTCGAAATTTTGAGGGCATATACTCGAAACCCACCCACTACTATATACGGGCTGGGGAAGGTCGGCGACCCACCTGAGTGTGGGTCGCCGTATAAATGAATATTTTTTTTGAAAAAATCGCTGTCCACGCGAGGTCCGCCACCCGTTTTTTTTTTTATATAACGGGCTGCCAAACTAAAACTGTTGGGGGAATTGATCGAATTTTTGAGGGGGGTGTACACGACACCCCCTCAAAATTTCGATCAATTCCCCCCAACAGTTTTAGTTTGGCAGCCCCTTATATCAAAAAGACAACGGGTGGCGGACCTCGCGTGGACAGCGATTTTTCAAAAAAAAAACTATTCATTTATACGGCGACTCACACTCAGGTGGGTCGCCGACCTTCCCCAGCCCGTATATAGTAGTGGGTGGGTTTCGAGTGAATGCCCTCAAATTTCGAATAAATCCCCCCACTACTACAATGGAGATATGGCATCCGGCACAGACTCAGAATTTGGGTGGCGGACCTGGCGTGCACCCTGTATAATACAATATTTTTGATAATTTTCAACATACCAATTCAAGATTGCTGTCCCGTAACTTCAAATAATTTGGCGCTTTCAATGGTCTGGCACCTGCAAAATTTTTTTTTCGATCAGCAAAATAATTGGTTATAATAATATTTACGCGCTAATTACAATGTAAATTCACGCAAATATTTTACAGGTGACATTCAAATTCCATTCTGTCAACTCAATTCTATATACCATTTCCCATCAAGCGTCTGAATAAAAAGCAAAGACTGCAGGGCTACAAAAAAATTACCAACCAGAACACTCGCGGCGCCCCCTGCGATTGCCGGTCTGTCTTGTTGGTGGCTTGGCTTCTGGCCCGTGAATCTCGCGTCGGGTAGAAGTCTGCACAGCTTTGTGACTGGTGGTCACTCCTGTCGTCTGCGGGAGGGTAGATGATAAATTGTCTGCATAGCCCAATGATAACAATAAAGCAATATTACCTGTGCCTCCGCATCCGTGAGCACCACGTCACTCATTCGTATGTCCAAAATGTCGCTGTTCATCGCGTGTTTTACTGCGCGCGGGGACGGCGTCAAAGCGGTGAAATCCAACTTCGGCACACTGCTGCTTCCGGCCGAGATTGGTTGTTCAGCTGCGG
Source organism: Sphaerolaimus hirsutus (assembly GCA_964036195.1). Taxonomy (NCBI): domain Eukaryota; kingdom Metazoa; phylum Nematoda; class Chromadorea; order Monhysterida; family Sphaerolaimidae; genus Sphaerolaimus; species Sphaerolaimus hirsutus. The sequence goes on from OZ038457.1 coordinate 9,697,755, forward strand.
ACACGCAAAAGTTGCAGCGAGTACAAATAGCAACACGGAAAATATATTTGATCAATATTGGTGGCCCACCCTAGTTGACAACGTGTGTGTCAACTGGTCTGTGTCAAATCCAGATTTCGGCTCACGTGTCGGAGAGCGATCTCCAAACGCACATGCGGCAATATATGTATATATAAAACTACACACATACGGCAACGATAAATATTACGGCAAGTGCATTGGAAGATCGCTCCGCGACACGTGAAGTCACGAAAACACACGAAATCTGAGTTGACACCTAGCACTTGACACATGTGTGTGGGACGCCAATAAAGGGACGAAATAGTAACGCACTAGTTTCCACAGGCGGCAACTCATCCAAACCACTGTCTGGAGTTCCCCGACCATCATCTGCACCAATGTTTACTGCATCTGCTGGATCACCAAAAACTCGATCCGACATCGCAGAATTATTCTGTGCCAAAATCAATCCCAGCTAGGGTGTCAAATTTCCGTTTCCGTTTTCCGTTTCCGCCTTTCCGCAGAAAAATTTTTTACCTTTCCGTTTTCCGTTTTCCGGCAGCCGAAAATTTTTTACCTTTCCGTTTTCCGTTTTCCGGCAGCCGAAAAAATTTTACCTTTCCGTTTTCCGTTTTCCGGCAGCTGAAAATTTTTTACCTTTCCGTTTCCGTTTTTCCGGCCCATTTTTCCGTTTTCCGGCTGAAAAATTTTTACCTTTCCGTTTCCGTTTTACCAGGCCATTTTTCCATTTTCTGGCTCGATTTTCAGTATTCTGGCATGTTTCCATTGTTTTTCCAATCTGTATTTATCTTCAATTGGCTCATCCCATTGTGTTGTTTTTGTCTCTTGGAGCAGCATTGACAACTGGGATTTCAGGGTCAGTGAAACAGGTGCTGTGAACCCAATTGGGTCATATGCTGACACCAATAATTTATTCAAGTTTCATCTGGTTGGTGTTGTGATGCTGTCAATTTGCAATTTTGGTGTTGATATTGCCAGCATGTCCGTTTGGTGATTTTATTTCATGCCCATTACTGCAACAATTTTATTCACCTTTGGACTCCTGTCGTTTTCTGCTATTTCATTCATGACTGATCTGGAGTTTGACAGCCATTCCCTCATGTTCATAGAACATTGGTCAAATAACGCTTTTACTTTGTAATATAGTTCTAAAGCTTCAACTTCATTCGTGACACTCATGATGAAGTTATCGACGTAAATGTTGTTTATTATCATCACCAACTGGTTTTGTTCCCCTTCATTTTCTTCATATTCATTCATGTTGTTCATTGTCACAATTAAATGGTATTTTATGACTGCTCCCAAAATTGCTGGGCTGCAGACAAGTCCAAACAGTACACGTTTAAAACAAAGTACTATTAAGTTATTTTCAGTTACTGGTTTTGAGGCATCTTTCAACCAGAAAAATTGTGTGTAAATAGTCTCTAGCTTGGTCATGCAATCCTATTTGCAAAAATGCCTTTTCAATATCGGCAATTAATGCTAGATTGCCTGCCCTGAACCTCAGGAGTAGGCCCAGTGTTAATGGTGTTGTAATTGGTCATCTAAAAAGGCACTCGTTGAAACTGGGCTTACCTGCTGACCCATCGTACACGATTCTGCATGATGTCGATTTGCCCAGCGTGATTACTGGCTGGTGTGGCAGGTAATGAATCCCCTTGTTGTCTGTTTTGTCGTCACAGATCTCAATTATTCCCTTTTCTAGTTGGTCATCCAAAACTTTCCGGTATTGTTTGAATAAGTTTGGATCTTTGTTGAATCTTCTTATCAGTGATTTAAACCACACCAAGGCTTCTGCTTTTCCCCTGGGGAAGGTTACTGATACTCTCTTTATACGACCAGTCAATATAGTATTGTTTGTTGTTGTCATTGAATTTTATGCTATTTATTATCATCTTCTCTGCAATGTTGTCATCAATTGCATAGGGGTCATCAGTGACTCCCACTGCTTCTAGACTGTGAAATTGTCATAGTGTTTCCTTTCCTATGGCCACTATGGCTACTTTTTGATGATTTTTTGTTGGTTCAGTTAAGCTTGAACTACAAGTGAAGTTACAGGCATGATCCATAGTTGCAGAATGTACAGCTACCACAATCAAAGCCAAATAGGCAAACCTGCATGCAGGTTTTCCTTCTGCAAATTTGTCTATTACCGTGCTAATTTCACTTTATTTTTTCCGTTTCCGTGAAAATTTTGCTTTCCGTTTTCCGTTTTCCGGCATTTCATTTTTCCGTTTTCCGTTTTCCGGCCAACAATTTTTTTTTACCTTTCCGTTTTCCGTTTTCCGCTGAGTGAAATTTTTTTACCTTTCCGTTTTCCGTTTTCCGGCAGAAATTTTTTTTTTACCTTTCCGTTTTCCGTTTTCCGTAAAGTGAAAAAATTTTACCTTTCCGTTTTCCGTTTTCCGTAAAAAAAATTTTTTGACACCCTAATCCCAGCTGACTTCGTTGCTCCATTGTACGTCTGTGCTGAACGTAATCACGCTGCGAACAGATTTCAAAGTCAGGGATTCACTAATTGGTAGAAAACCGCAAGCTCGAAAGGCTCACCGCGGAGATCTCAATTGCCATTAGCGTTCCTGCGGCTGCTTTCTGGTTTGAGCGACAAGCGTTGGCACTGGTCCAAAACAATTTTAAATTTTTCTTTTTAGATAAAAGGGCGCTCTGTGCATGTCGGTGTCGGAAATGCATCCAAAGGGATGTTAAAAAGGGAACGGATTTGTCTGCCATTGGGAATAGCATCATCAAGGCAAATGGTTATCTGAACGCTATGCTTGAGACGGGGTCCCAGTGTGCTACTGGATGGCAAATATATGGATATCATTCTACTTTGCCTGTGCGGAGCCTAACGTAAGCTAGTATTTTTGTATTTTCTGTGAGCGGTCTGTCGTCCATCCCTTGGTACGATTGAATTGTGTGAAACGTCAATCGTTATCCCAGTAGACGTTTACTATTCCAATCACTTTGTTATGGTTGCATCCGTGTCCACAAACCACAGCTTGCCAATTTGAAATAGTCAGAAAATTTATGGGCGGAGCTTGGACCATTTTCGTATCAAAATTAAGAACCGGGAACGATTTCCGTTTTCATTTTATTTGGCTGTAATATTCTTCCCCAATGTGATTATCTTTTGCAAATTACTCGGTCCACCTCTCGCAGCCCAAGAACATTCGCACTCGCACCGAACTGATCGTCTCAATCGAGGTCTCCCTTGTTTACGTGTTCAGCAGCGGGCAGCGGGTGCAGTTGCAGTTGGGGACCGGTGCGGCCGACCGCGAGCTAGACAAGCCGCCGCCGCCGCAGTGCACAAATGGCCAGCGCGGCCGAGCCAGCACACAATCTCAGCGCGGACTCGCAGCAGCCCAATGGACGCACCAGACAGGGCAGCGTCGCCGAGCGAATCGTCAAGAGTGGGTCGTTTTTTTCGTTGCTTTACGTTTTCTATGTGGGAAGATTGATTACAATAACACTTAAAAAAACCTCGTAAAGTGCGTGTGATTGGTACTTTACATATTTCTGACAAACTGACATATTTGTGGTAGCCCGTTCACTGGTCATATTTGTGCAACCACCGTTTATACTCTGTTGGTTCCCGCGGGGAATTAATTTGTGAGGGTATTATTCAAGTGGTGGAATCAATTTTGCGTCATAATGGGCTTACCCCCACAAAAAATTCGCCCAGCATTCTAACTATCTTGGAGGCCGCTCAGCTATCGATCTATCCCGGAGGCCGCTCAGCTATCTATCTATCCCGGAGGCAAAATTTTGGGCTACTATCCCCTACCCCCCTCCCAAAACGGCTAGCTATCTACCTATATCGAGCGATTTTTGAGAGACTATACCCTAATTTTCGCTCAAAATTTCTATTCTTCGTACCTTTTTATAGAGTTTCTCCGTATCTCCAAAATAACTACTTCATGTGTCTAACTGCCTATTTTAGTATGTACTATATGTGCGTATTACCCATTTTAGTCATTTTTCACCTAATTTAGGCGATTTTTCCCACTTTTCTTCCTTATACACATTAAAAAACCTATATATTGAAACCCGGCGACCCCCCCCCCCAACCCCCGCTAAAATAGGTGAAAAATACCTCAAAAAGGTATATAATGACATATATATATAGTACTAAAAATACAGTTGAAAAAAGGCAATACAGCACATAAACTAGTGATTTTGGATGTGAAACTCTAAAAGAAGTATTAGACCGCGTTTACACGTTTTTTTTACGACGACTCGACAACACTAAAAGGTTGAATAAGTTGAGAAAAAGGTCCCATATTCATGAGAACAAAGTTGTCAACTATACATTCTGCCTAGGCGAATCTGCATGTCAAATTGCAGAAATGTATTGCAGCTCAAGAGTTATAGACGTTTAAAAAATGTTGCGTTTGTCGCAGGTTGTCGGATGTTACCACAACAAGTGGCGACAACAACGGAAGTGGCGACAACAGCAAATTTTTTAAGACGTTATAACACTTGAGGTACAAGCACGATTCTGCAATTTGACATACATACTCGCCTAGGTAGAATTATAGATGACCAATTTTTCTCATGCATATGGAACCATTTTAATCAACTTATTGAACTTTTTAGTTTTGTCGAGTCGTCACAAAAAAACGTGTAAACGCGGCCTTAACATTAACGATTTTATGCAAAAATTGGGCAAAATTTCTCAAAAATCGCTCCAGGTAGACGGATAGCTGGGCGATCCATGGGATAGTAGCCAAAACATTTGCCTCTGTGATATATATACATATATATATAGCTGAGCGGCTTCAAGGATGGATGGATAGCGGGGAGATATGGGGTGTGTAACCCCCCCCCCCTTTTGACTTGACCTGAATCATTCAAATCATCATTTGTATAATCATAAGAATCATTCAATCATGACCACTTCCACCACTTTCATTTTTATTTCCACCGTTTGAGTAGGGGGTGGGTTCAAGTGGGATTTTGGGATCGTGATTGTTCTTTAGGTTTCGGGATCGGTGTTAAATTGATAAATTTGATAAGTTTTGGTTCTGGATTATGGGATACGGCTAATACATTGAGAGTTGTGTTTCTCACAGTGGAAGTACATGGAAGCACATTCGCTGGTTCGCGGATACCCCGGTCCGCATACCCCGGTCCCGGTCCCGACATATGTCTCGGTCCCGATAAAAATGCCAGTCCCGGTCCCGAAAAAAAATTCTGGACCCGGTCCCGGTCAGAAAAACTGGTCCCGTTTGAACCCTAGTTGCAGCAGCCCTCTTTCCATGGTGAGAGAGGGAAAATGTATGAAATTATAACATTTTATATAACTTCGTACGGTCAAAATTTTCACATGAAATAAGATATGCTTTTAGGAGATGCGTCTCAAAAACAAATACCACAAATACCTCCGCTGACGTGGTTCCCGGCGCCGTATATGTTTACATAGACGCGGATCACTGGCGCCAACGCCAATAATTCCATGGCGCAACGCCTAGGAATCCCGTTACCAGAGGGCATGGACGTATCCAGGATTTTTGAGCGGGGGGGCTGTTTGTTTACGGAGCCTCGCGAACGGGGGGGGCTCAGCCCCCCCCCCCCCTAAAATTTTGCCTACAGAGTGACGGAATGGCGCCATGGCGCTGGCGCCATTTGTAGGCGCCACGCCATGGCACCATTGGCGCTGGCGGCAAGAGCCGCTCTATATGTATGTAAATATACATAAATACACAGCGGCAGGCACACCTAAATGGTATTTTCAGCGATATGCATGTGCAGAGGTCGATCCGCTGAAAATACCTTATGTGTAACGGAAGATTGCGCGCTTGCGCGCAAAAATTTTTATGGGTACCTTCCAAATTCCACCCCAAAATCGCATTTTCCGGAACTTTTCTGGTCTCACCCCGGGAAGGGGGGGGGCTGCAGCACCCCCCGCTCCCCCCTGGATACGTCCTTGCCAGAGGGGTTAATCTTTAGGAGGAACTGTTCACAAATCCTGGATGTGTCCATGAGCGGCGGCAAAACCGGGTTTCGCTGTTTACGGTTTGGATGCTTTCCTATGATCTAGGTCATGTTCCATCGGCATTTTTTTCCTCGAATGGCTAATTTACCGAAGCTATAGGATGAAGTTAACTTTTCTTTTCTGTTCTCATAATGAATACTCATATCAGCCGTCCAGCGTACTCAAACATTGTTGATATTTACACTTGCCAGTTATAACCACCTCGTTACGTCACATTTCCTTTCAACGAGTAGTGAACACGCGCGCTCTGCTGTGTTTTGCGCTCGTGTTGATATATAACGAAGTATTTAGCTAGCCATCCCGCGTGTGATATGCCGCTAGCTAGCGCATGATATGCCATCCTGGCCTCGAATGTTGGGACACGTCGCCCTCAAATACACGTTGGAATACCCAATGGACATTATATGTGCGTACGTAAACAGGTATACTCGGCAGACACGATACTCTACAAACAGATAGGAGTTATGTCTTCGGCTGGCAGACGGCCAGCCGAGAACTTATGGAAGGTGTGATGACGCCGAAGGGGTGGCGAGAGATGATGATGGCGACGAAAGTGATCACGTCATGATGGAGTGTTTCCTCCGGAAAAATGTACGGCCTAATGTCATCCGAGTATATCATAAAATCTTTGGATATGGAGTGCTGATTTTAACGCGCCCCGTGTTCATTAGCGAAATGCATGTCCACGCATCCTTAGGTAGCCCAGCCATGCAAATATATCCGCTTTGTGTGCGTATGTTTGTGCGTCTGATGGGGAAGTGATTGGTGCTCGCCGCGCTTCCACGCGGCCGCGCTTCACTTCGACAGTAAAACCCGCTGCGCAGCCGTCGCCCATTGCAGTTTTCAAACGCAGTTTCGTTATTGCCGTCCATTCGCGGGTAGCCTAGGTGAACCTCAACGAGAGGCGAAACGCACCACCTGCGGCTGGGGGGTAGCCGCTGCGAACTGATAAATAACGCCGGTGCACATGGGCAGCGGGTGCGCGCGGACGCGCATGTGAGCTGATTGTGGGCAGCTACATGCAGTCAAGCAGTCTGTTAATGCAAGTTGGCAGTTGCGCCGCATGAGACGCCGCCGCCCGTATCTGAGCAAAACAGCAGTCCCGCCCAGACGGGGACTCAACTACTTCACTCGTAGTATTCAACTGCGCCCGGTGGGAGGTGGCCCATGGCGGCCGCTCTGGTGTCGCTAGCAGACCCTGTCAAATGTCAAGCAAAGTTTGAGAAATCATGTGAAATGTCCTGTAAAATGACAAACGAAGTTTGCCATTTTACAGGGTGTTTTGCATGACTTTTGAAACTTCGCATGACACTTGACACTTCTCAGTGCATTTGACAGGATTTGGGCGTGCCCCCAGACAGCAGTGCGCAATTTTCACGGCCGCGGGGATCTCCTCATCTGTCTTATATTTCTCCCGCATCGGTCTTATTAAAAAAATCATTCACGTGGGTTTTTTTACAGCTGCACACGGCTGCTTGCGGTTTTGAGCCGGCACCGACTATTTATTTGTTGCGATGACAAATGTTTGTGTTAAAATTGGAATGGTCGAAGAAAGTGCCGGGGCTTTACAGTTGCAGCCATTTGAGTATGTATGTGCCCTTTGTAAATGTGCACTATCAGTGTCAACTGCTGGTTATCGCGACAGAAAATTGTTGCAGTTGTTATGGCAAAGTCTGTAACTGGAAAATTTGAGTCTTTCCTCCAACAGTGAGTTGCATGAGGGGTATCCTGGATTTCGACTTTCCCAGGGGTTGAATAGCTAGGGTTGTGACGATATGACTTTTCAATGTCGATATTTGATATTGGATTATTTCTGAAACTCAATATTTGTACTGCAACATGTTTGACATACTAGTATATGTTGACTCATAGGGATGGCACTTGATTTTTTACAACTGGTTATTATTTATTTTTAATCACAGGTTGGAAACTGATTTTTATTTTAAAAATCAAAACATGGGGAAATTTCTGTTAGACATGCACTAGGTATGTCTGCATTTTTTGGCCCACAGGTAGGGTTGGGACGATATGACTTTTCGATATCGATATTCGATATTCGATATTTTTTTCTGAAACTCGATATTCGATATCGATACGATATGGACCCTCGATATCGATATTCGATATTCGATATTAAAAAATGCTCGATATTCGATATCGATATTTCGATATTTTCGATATTTCGATATTTTGCTTTTGGTATAGCAGGGCATATCTTATTTGGCATATTGCCTTTCCATTTGATCACAAACCCAACTGATCATCTCAAAAGTAGATGATACAAATTTAAATGGCTCACAATGATCAAAATGACAAAATGATTTTAAAGTGTGACAGATGTGGTAAGGAAAAGGTGCCAGCCCCATTTATAGGTGCCATGCCATGGTGCCATTGATGTTTCCATGGTGTAAGTAGCTATTAAACATACATATACTCTTATGTGAACATCTGAGAGAGCATTTGCACAAGATTTGATGCTGCCGCAAGTGCTGAAACAAAAATACCTGTCATGTGAGAACAAAGTGCGCGCTTGCGCGCAAAATTTGTTAAAATTGCTTATGAAATCGCCTTCTAATAGTGCCATTCCTGGCTTATTTGAAGTCAGGCCCAGGGAGTATAGAATATCGAAAATATCGAAAAAATGGTCGATATTCGATATCGATATTCGATATTTTTTCAAAATTTTCGATATCGATATTCGATATTCGATATGAAAAAATAGTCGATATCCGATATTCGATATTCGATACGATATATCGTCCCAACCCTACCCACAGGCATACATTTTCACATACACATTACCATTCATGGCATTTTTGATTTGTTTTGAATCATTTTTAGTGTAAAACCATCCATTTATTCATGCTTCTGTGTAGGGATGGCCAAAAATGTTTTTAACAACTTTTTTTTTAACAAACATTTTTTGAAATAAAATGTTTTTATAAATAAAACGGTTTTTTAAAGCTCCCAAATATGGTTATGGATCAACATATACAGGTATATCAGACAATTACCAGTACTTGTGATGTTATATATAGCCACAGAATGGCTGTGGAGCCATGGGATAGCATTTTTATTGTTGATTTCTGTCAAAAATATCCATTTTACATCAACTTATTGCATATATTGCATTTTGTTGAACATTCATGACAAGTGAAGTTGGGTAGGAATAGTGTTTTAATTGGGTTACTATACAAAGGCTAATACATTGGCAGTGATTTTTCACACTGTACAAGTATATGGGAGCACATTAACTGGGTATTAAATACTACACTAACATATCACAGCTTATTAAATACTACACTAACATATCACAGCTTATTATGACACAATAGCATGAACAAATGGAAGCTTTCGCACTAAAAATGCCTCAAAACCAATGAAAACAACCACCAATGGTAATGGGTATATGAAATTGCACACTTGCAGGGATGTAGCCAGGATTTTTGAGTGGGGGGTTGCAGATTGTATATGGAGCTGGGCGAACAGGGGGGGGGCAGTGCCCCCCCCCTATAAAAAAAAATTTGACCCATGTGGTAAAGGAATGGCGCCAGCGCCATTAGTAGGCACCATGCAATGGCATCATTGGTATTGGCGCCAAATACTGCTGTACATGTATGTAATTTACATACATATACAGCGATGGGGACAGATTTTGAGTGCTGTTTTGTCTTACACTATAGGTATGACAGAAATATATTGTGATACCAAAATTTTTCCAAACTGCCAACAAAACTGCTTGAGGGAAGTGCCATTATTGGCATATTTATTCATCAAACCTGGGAAGGGGGGTGGTGGCTGCCCCCTGCCCCCTGGCTATGTCCTTGCACACTTGCATGCAAAAAGTTGCAAAATACCTAGTGCATAAGTACAAAACATTTTGGCTGATGTTTTCAAAAAAATGGTTTCAATACCCATGTTTTTTTATATATAAAAAACAACATAAAAAAATAAGATCGTTAAAAGCGTCAGCCATCCCTATTTCTGTGTACTAATAAGCCTTGCTGTATGTGTGTTATATCCTGCCAATGTGCTCCCACATATTTATGTCTACAGTGTGAAAGATCACTGTCAATGTATTAACCTTCTCTTGCTACCTTGTAAGCTATTTCATTCTGAACTACACTTGAAGTCACAAATGCTCAACAAAAAGCAATATGCACTATGAATTGACATAAAAATAGCATTATAAGCAGTGATTACTTTCGAAAATATCTATTGCATGACTCCTCAGTCATAATATGACCAGATACTAGATAGACATAACAATATATTATGTGATGTGACACTTAACATCCACATTTTTTCTCTATACCCCCATTTTGAACGATTTTGGTAAAACTCTGATTTAAATTGTAAAAAAATCAATTAAAAAACGATATTTTTAAGATCAACGTATTCGAGAAAAAAAATATATTTTTTTTGTTGCAAACCTAGCTGTACCATTTGAAACCTTACTGGCCCTAGTTGATGTTTTGATATGACACCGGTAGCCAGTGGGCGCTCAGCGCCATATTTACATTTATGTATTGGCGCTTGACGCCTTCAGTGACTTTGCTATGGATGATAATCTTTTTATGGCACCAGCCCAAAGCGGAACTTTTTCTGCTTGGTGATATTCTGCTCTGATCTCATGTTGCTTTTGTCACTTAAAAAAAGTTACAAATTTGGAAAACCCTTGATAATGATAAAATATTTTAAAGTTTGCCATTTACGTTTTCTGACATTGGGCACTGGTCTGGTTTTATTATGTGATGAGCATTGCCAAAAAGCGTGTGTCATGTTCATTATATGAGTATCGTTGCCTCATTTCTGTGCGCGATTGCCGTCAAGCTGGATACACGCATCTATTTGCTGACGCAGTGTGCCGCTGCGAATTGCAACATTTCTGCAACTTCATGTCGTTTATAATATGTAAATAGAAGGCAGCTTCCCAAAATTAGCATCTGGCTTTGTGTGCGCAGCGCCACGCATTGTGGCCCGGCACTGCGGCACTAAGTCAAATAACTCGACTGCCTTTACGGCGACCGGGCGGCAGGCGGCGCGTGTTTGTGCGCGTGCGCGCGTGTCTCAATCGATTTCAGGCCGGCGGTAGCGCTGGTCACATGCGTCGCGCTGAATTGCGGCCGCGCCGCGCCACCGCCCAGCTGCTGTATGCATGTGCGTATATCATGCTTCCAAAGTGGCGCCGCGGTCATCTCGCCCCGGCTCCTAGTCGCGTCGGCCGACTGGGAATAGGTGTGTCACGGGCGTGATCAAATCATGTCTCCGTCCGTGTAATAAAGAATGATAATTAGTGCTCGCTGCTCCTTGCATTGACTTTGCTCGACGCCACCAATGGCGCGTGTTTCCCGTGCAGGGGGTTTTGTGTTTGCGATAAATTCGGTCGCGGATATTCAAGGCATTTTGGAGGGGGTTGTGAATATGTTGCTATTGAAAATTGAAATGTTGCTGCCCCCTTCTCGGGCCTAGGGTTGGCCGATGTTTTTTTTAAACGTTTTTTTTTATTAAAACAAACGTTTTTTTATTTTAAAAAACATGACGTTCGAAATGTAAAAAAAAACAAAAACATCGGCCGAAATTTTTAGTACTAAGCACTAGGTATTTTGCAAAATTTTTGCGCGCAAGCGCGCAATTTCACACACAAATTGACATTGGTGGTTGTTTTCATTGGTTTTGTTGCATTTTTAGTATCAAAACATCCATTTCTATGTGCTACCATGGGTGAATAAGCCGACATATGTTGCTGTAATATATAATATTGAGGTAATGTGCTTCCATGTACCTCCACAGTGTGTAACTTCACTCCCAAAGTAACAACCTCCTTTTATAACCTTGTTTGATCACCATTCCGTGCCAAACTTTACCTGAAGTCACGAACATTCAACTATAAGGCGATATACGAACGATATGTCGACAAAAAATGGATATTTTTGACACAAATCACCACTTATAATGCTATCCCATGGCTCCACAGCCATTATATGGTCATATTCAACATCACAGAGTATTGCCAGGATCTGATATACCTATATATGTTGACACTAGGTCATATCTGGGAGCTTTTAAAAAAAACGTTTTTTTTTTAAAAAAACATCGAGTTAAAAAAAACGTTTTTTTCCAACCCTACTCGGGCCAGATATAAAATTGTCATATAAGTCATATATTGTCATATAAGAGGTCGAAAAAATTTACTGGAAAACTTTTTACTTGCCGGAAAACGGAAACGGAATGTTTTTGCACTTGACCGAAAACGGAGACGGAAAAATATTTGCATTTGCCGGAAAACGGAAAAATGAAAGGCTGGAAGACGGAAAAACGAAATTTGCACAGAAATAGAGAAATTGCTTAGATTTTGACGGAAAACGGAAAAAAATATGCTGGTAATGAGAAAAATTGCTATAACTTTGATGGAAAACACAAAAAATTCATATAATTGAAAACCTGCATGCATGTTTACCAGTTTGACTGAAGCAGAAAACGAAAGTTGAGCCGGAAAAAAACAACAGAAAATTGCGCTGGAAAATGGAAAAAGGTGTAAAAACAGAAAATTGAGCCGGAAATGGAAAAGGTGAAAAACTGAAAATTGAGCCGGAAAACAGAAAATAAGCACAAAACCATTGAGATACCAATTGTGTGCTTGTTCCAAAAAAATTGTAAAATACCTAGTGAATAAGGACTAAAAATTTCAGCTGCAGTTGAAAAAACGGTTTTTATTAAATTTAATTTTGGTTTCATTTAAATACAATGTTTTTATTTAATTGTAAACTTTTTCTATCTGTCTAGCCCTGCGAGGGTCAAAATCCAGAATACCCCCGGCTTGTGCTATTAGAGAGAGGCCAATTTTCTTGAGCGGTAGACAACGCGAGTGCCGGGGTACGAATTGCACACTGCTGTTACCGTCTTGCGAGAAATCGACTAATTTTCTTGGCAAATTAGCAACCTTTTAGTACGGCGAGATGCGGATTTCATCCGGGGAGACGCCGGCATTTGGTTTCTGCGCGATGAACGTAAATACGTAAATCGTGTATTTTACGACATTCTTGGCGTAATCAATTTGCGGTTCGCCACTGAACCTCTTTGGGTCATAAAAAACTGTTTCGCTTTTTTCAAGATCGGTAATTGCCTGGAGGCCACTTTCATCTCGGCAGTGTATCACTAACGGCGATACTGCAACTTCGCGTTTGCGTCTACGCTGGATTTGTTTTCTGGGGTTGCGTTCTCATGTCAACTTGTGTTAGAGTTGATATTGGTATAAGTCATGTGTCAACTTTAGACTTATATTATAAGTGTGTGTTTATGAAGGTTGATAAAAAAACTGTAGAACTGGGGCCAGTGCCGCAAGTGGTAGAGTGAAAAGGTAAACTTCCCGCTTCACTCTTCACTTTACTCTTTACTCTACTTTTTACTTTTACTCTACCTTTCCACTTGTGGAACCAGCACTAGAGAGCAGTCTCGAAGTGTCAACTGTGTATCCAAACCTTATGTTTTGTATCCAGATCATAAGTCGTTGTATCCAAATCTTATATTTCAAAATAAGATTTGGATTCAAAAACATAAGATTTGGATACACGGTCACTTTGGGACTGTCACCTGGTGCTAGTTCTAACAGTGAAAAAGTGCATAGTAGAGTAGAAAGTAGAGCAAAGAGGAAATTTGTCCTTTTTACTCTACCTGAAATTTGTCCTTTTTACTTGCGGAACAAGCCCCTGGATAACTTTTCACTTTTGTTGCCCCAGCAACATTTGTTGCCAACAAAAAAAAACAATTGTACCGTATTTTTATTCTGAGCATTTGGTGTTCCCCCGCCCCTCGAGTCATTCAGTTGCTCTGTCAACTGTTACGCACATTGAAACACATGCGTAGTTTTTTATAATTTCTGGGGGGGTTATGGCGCTAGCCCCACTTTCACCAGATCTGCGCGCCGGTACTTGCGGTTTGTTTTTATGTGCTGCGTCAGCTTGGCACTGGATTTAAAGCGCTCCTAAAATTGAACTTGCGATGCTGGCTACTGTAGAATAAGATATTTATTATACTGGCAGTTGGTTGGTCCCGTCCGGTGCTCCTATTTGAGACTTAGATAGTATGGCTAAACGATTAGTATTCTACGGATCGCCAGCGCTTTTTTCAACCGCTTTTTTTAAAACGTCACTTTTTGTCTGAAAAACGTCGTTTTGTTTTTTAAACTGGTCGTTTAAAAACGTTTTTATCCCTCGAGTAATAAAATAAGTAGGTATATAAGGTTGAGGTTGAGTGTGTTTCGAGTGTGAAATGTGCAAATTTAGTAAATCTTTGGACGTGTTTTAAAAAGTGGGCCGTTGAAAAAAGCGCTTTTTCCATCAATATCAGCGATTCAATTTTTTTTTTTAAATTTCCATGTCTTCCGGAAGTGTACTCGATAGATAGATAGCTGAAGATGGTCTATGACAAATTGACAGCTATGACGTTAATGGTGTCAACCGGGGTGTCGGGGTATAAATACTAGCCCGAAACGTTCTTTTTCACATTCATACTCAGCTGTGGTGGCCTGATTTATATCATCCACATTTTTGCATTCCGCCCCCCCCCCCCCCCCACCTCCATCTTGTATGTGTTCGCCGTTTTGGACCCCTCCCGGCATTATTGCCAATTTTTCGTATTTGATTTGAGCAAGACAATGTAAATACAAGTGCATTATTTGCATATTTAAAATATGCTTCCATTAGCGTGTGTTGTTGAGAAAAGCCTAACCCAACAAGTGCGGGTTTTTGTAGCGAGCGCTAAGGAAACATTACGGCTAAAGCCTACATTGGCTCATTACAGATGTTCAGCGGTAATTATTTAGTAGTGCTTTGAACTTTCAATAGGGTGTATAAATGCCGGGGAACGTGTGATCAGCGTGCTTCATTAGTTTAGGCACTGGCTCGCTTGTTTCAGCTCATTACGGCTAAGCGTTCTAAAAATCTCTGAGTGATGTATTTAAAATATTCAAGAAAATATAAAAAATATAAGATTTAACTGTATTAATATTTTTCAGGATTTTTCAGAGAGATTCAATTATATATTTTTTGTGTGGGAGAAAATATAAAATATCCCTTTCTGTATGACTTCAGTGCCCAAATTTTGATGGTTATTCACTTGAAAAATGATTTTGATTTTGTTTTCAAGAACACCATGATGCAAAACACACTGAAAAACAGCCAATATGATTGTTCTGGAGGTTCCATGGCCAGAGCAATCAAATAGTGTACCAATTGGCATAAAACACTCCTGGACATCTGTGCACTGGTGCCACATTCAGTGGTCCAGGTTGGAACACACTATGGGAACAGGGACTGATCCAGGATTTTTGAGTGGGGGGGCTGCTTGTTTACGGAGGCCGGCGAACGGCTCAGCCCCCCCCCCCTAAAACTTTACCTACAGAACGGCGGAATGGGGCCATGGCGCTGGCGCCATTATTAGGCGCCACGCCATGGCGCCATTGGCGTTGGCGCCAGCGCCATGGAACGCTGTATATGTATGTGAATATACATACAAAAACAGCAAAAAGCACACCATTGAGCGTATTTATAACGATCCCACATCCCACACGTATGGCTCATCCCACATCTAAACCCATCCCACATCTAAATCTACTTTGTCTCTCAAAAAGACTACTTTATTTAGAGAATTTCAAAAAAGTCATGATGACACAAGGAAATCAATCTAATAAAACATGTTAGAGTGTTTGAAGGCAATTTGACACCACATGTGTTAAAACATGACAGTTGACAACTATTGAGTGCAGTCAGCGTTATTGAGTACAACTTTGACCACCGAGTCATTGAAAGTGGCTCTTAGTGTAGCACTTTTTCATCATCAACATTTTTTTCATCCATTATCCACCAAAAATGCAAGGAATACGCATCAAATATGACAGGCATCCAATTTCTGGCCCAGGATGTGGGATGGGTTTAGATGTGGGATGGCACAGATCCGTCCAAACACCTTGAAATATCAAAACGGGAGATTTTCCCAGAGATTTAATCATATTTTCAGATGACATGAGAGGTTTAATTATATTTTCTGAAGTTATATTCAATTATATTTTCTCAAAATCGACCATTTTTAGAATGCTAATTACGGCTAGTGAACCGCTACTACGTATTTAATATATGTACCGCTTCTCAATCTTTCACTATAAGTGCCGGTGGCACTGCACAGCGCCGCTTCAGTTACTGTGCATTGCGAACGGCGGCTTATTGCAGAAAATAGCCGCAGCAGGCGCAAACATATTGCATGGTTATGCTTCCATCTCCAATAAAAAAAAAAGTGGGACAAATGAATGAATGCGTATTAATGTCCGGATGATGGGAATCGGGGAAGGGTTAAAAAAGAAACGTAATTATGCACGTTTGTTAACGCCAAACGTTTTGCACGTTTAAATACGTTGTAATGCTAAACACATTGCGTGCAGGCGTGCCATACCCGGCGGTGGAACGATTGACAGTGGACAAGGTTTTCGACAGACGGTCGGGCGAGCCCAAGCCGGACGTACTCAGAGTTGGTTCACTAGCGTTTTCACATTTTTTAGCCAGATGTGTATGGTTGTTGTAAAGAAAACGGAAGCAAGAATCTTACACTTGGCCAGGTATTTTTTAACTGTCCAGTTCGACCCGAAATAACATCCAGTGCCAATTTCCCGGGTGGTCAAGTTTCTTAGTATTGTGTTTTTGCCTTTTAGATGCATTTTCAACAGAAAATAAGGTGCAAAATGGTATTATACTTATCGAATTTTAAAGAAAAAATTTTAAGCTTTTTTCTCGTGGTGGAATAAAAATTCGGGAACGTTTTCGACTTTGTTTGCCATCTTTAGTTTGTAACTTTGTTACGTACTTGCGGAATTGAGCCTTCTTTCTTCCAGGAGCACTTCATTAAGGAGGGCCGTTTAGAAGAGGAATGTGCCCTGCGCATACTCAGTAGTGGTTCACAGATTTTGCGTAATGAGCGAAATTTATTAGACATAGAAGCACCAGTTACAGGTACGTTTATGTCGTTTCAATGTCTCCTTTGGGGGGGAGTAGCTCCGCATATCGCTCAACTGTTTATTTATGCGGTCAGCTATCCGGAAGCCGGTCAGCAATCGATCTTTCCAAAGGCAAAATTTCCGCCTACAATTACCTGAACCCCCCCCCCCTCCCCAATCGTTTAGCTTGTAACAGCATGTGGAGTTGAATTTTTGCGCTTTTCCCAAATTTTCGTTAAAAATCCCCATTTTGGGCTTATATAGGTAGCTGTATACCTATTTTTAGCGTTTTTTATTTACACTTGCAATTTTACCAATTTTAGCGATATTGTCCTCCTTTTGCTTTCTATACCTAGAAAAAAACCTCTTGAATAAGAACCCAGCAAGCACTCAGCCCCCCCAGCTAAAAATTTCAACTATTTATCCCTCCGGCGGACTGATAAACTATCAATTCAGCCCCCGCAAGGGTGAAAATCCTGGAGACCCTGTGTCGCTTTACTTTCTACTTGATGTTCTCTGAACTCGGCCTTTTTCACGAATATCAATTTTCATTCACATTTTCAGTATGCGGCGACATCCACGGGCAGTTTTTCGATTTGATGAAATTGTTCGAGGTTGGCGGCCCGCCAGCTTCGACCAGATATTTATTCCTGGGCGATTATGTTGACAGGGGCTACTTTTCCATAGAGGTCGGTTTTGCAGCGGCACCGTGCCAGACGGGCGTATCCAGGGGGGGGGGGGGGCTAACCCCGGGTAAGATCATAAAAATTCACGAAAATGCAACTGTCACTATGAATTTATCAACGTTTTGTAAACATTTTTAGCGCAAGCACGCATTCTCTGTACCACATGCACATCATAGATCGCTCCATTAGACGGAAATCCATCAAAATACACCCCATTTTTGTGCTTGTCGCTGTATTTGTATATACACATTTACATACGTATGCAGCGTTTCATGGCGCTAGCGCCAACGCCAATGGGCCCACACACGCTAATTGACATTCGTTTTGATGTATCGATAATGTCAATTCAGAGTCAACTGCCAATTTTGTGATTGACGCGGTGACACTTTTAGTTGAAAACGTGCGCAATAATTTTGTGTCAACTAGCATTTTTGTGTAGTAGACATTTTGTGTGGTAGTGTTTGAGTCAACTAAAGTGTATGCGTGCGTTTTAGTGTGCACGCGTTTGCGAAAAAGCGGACGCGTTCGTTTTTCTGCGCACGCGTTCGCGAAAATACTAATGTGTGCATAAGTTTCTGAGCAGTATGCCAATTTAATTGCTAAATGTAAATCATTAAAAAACTGAAGTAGATCTTGTGTTTAAAAGTACATATGAAAAGTTTGCTTTATTAATTTTGTAGTATTTTACAAGTTTAATATGTGATTTTTTGTGATATTCCTCATGTATTTTCCTTTTTGTTTATATTTCCATGTATATATTTTAAAGTCATTTTAAATTACATTTTTATAGATCAGTTCACAAAGTTGCAAGATGAAATAAAGTAAAATTTTACAACATTTAAATGGATCAAGAGACTGAAACTGATTTTTAAAATGCAAGTTATTGCAAACTGTCAAACCTGTAAATTACGTAATATGTATCAAGGGAATGAAATCACGGGGGGGGGGGGGGTTATTATTTTGTCAGAAATTTTCATATGGATTGTAGTAAATTGTCGGCATTTGCTTACCCAAAACAGGTAATAAATGTGGCCCAACAGGATATATTTGGACAAAAAATGTAGATAGCTACACACTAGTATCTATGTGTATCTGGGATGCAAATAAGCAGTAATAAATACATAGTATGTAATTGACTTACTAGGGTAGCTTGATGGTTCATTCATCCTACACGTTCAGTTTTCAGTTGACATTAAACATTTTAAATAATGCATAAGAAGCATAAAAATTGGCAAATAAACCTACACGAAGCATAAAAATTGGCAAATAAACCTACACAAAATACCAATGTGTCATGACAAATGTCAACTGAAGTTAAGTTGACAATGTTTGGACATACAGACATATTATGTAAAAGTTATAATTTAATTGACATTTTTAGGTGTGGTGTCAACTGCAGTTGCAATGGTTCAAGAATGGAAAATGTCTACTGAGGGTATCAAAAATGTCAACTGACTGAAAAGTGTACGCTGCGAACGTTTTTTCACCCAAATTTTGCGTGCAGTTGACGCAAGTTTGTTGCGAACTATTTCAATTGAGAAAAACGTGCTAAAATATGCGAATTTTGAGCAGTTGACACAGCGCTCGCCGACTTACTAAAAGTAACTTAATTAATGCAGTTTGTATGCAAATTTTATGAAATTAAAGGTGCTGTAAGAGAAAAATATGATGCACATTTTTCCTAAGAGAACTTTTCATGTGCAAAGTCTCCAAAATCAAATTAGAATTTTTTTTCTGAAATCTAAAAAGTTCAATTGACATTGGGTTTTTAGTATACAATGGATGCGAACTCATAGTTGACACAGGTTAAATGTAAATTTTTTCAACTGGAAATTTGTTTTAGGGATAAATGTGTATAGAAAAGTACTTTTATGCATGCAAATTCAATATGTTTCATGTGCAGGCAGCGGGACTCAATTACAAAGGACATTATTTGATAATTATGTTGATGGTGTCTGCTGATTTGAAGGTCCAGTACATGGATATCAGTGCTCCTGGTGTACAGTCTGATTCGGGTGTTTTGCTGACATCAACTTTTGGGCAAGACCTGATGTGAATTGACTTTAATTGTACTTATTATATCAATATATCTTATTTTACCCTTATTCGGTTGACAAATTAGTTTGTGCTTTATGTTGTTTTTCTATCATTCAGAAATGGCTCATTGTTATTTCCCCTACATGCGCTACTCCCTGGCAGTGACCCTACGATCACACCAACTACATCCCCAGCTGCTTTTTGGGCGACCAAGGGTTTTTGTTGAGCTGCTGGTGTTTGGTGCCATATGTTGTTAAAACTAGTGTGGCCAACAGGCACTTCAATACAAGGTGACTGCTCAATTTTGTTTTGTTGGTGTAATGGGTGTTGTGAACTTTTTTCATACACATTTGGACTTACATTGCTGTTTCAGTTGACAAAGTATGGGTTATACAAAAATGAAAAATTTTGTATCAAATTGATTTCTACTGATATACTTAACTCGACTTATATACTTCGTTTTCAGGTTGTCTCGTGTTTGGAGTACTGTTGAATCCATCTTGGTATGCTGGCTGCTCACTGGCAAATTTTGCTCAGCACAATCTGCATGGAACCGGACCGCGTCAGCAGGATGGTGATGGCATTGTGCATGCTGCACAACTGGCTGCAAGTGATGCGCGGCACCACAATCGATGATCACTTCAATGAGGATGGTGATGAAAGGGAGCCGCTGCAGGGCGTGATTGCTCACCATTCACTTCGTGGCTGCAATGTGAGACTTACATTTTACTCTGCATTTCTTGTTAAATTTTACTTTTTATAAATAATGTCAACTGCTGCTGCAGCTTGGTTGGCGTGCCGCGGTTGACAATATGATCAACTAAGAGCCAGCTGACCAGTGTGCTGCTGAAACCATTTGCCAGATGAGGGAGTGCGCGAGAAGATCAAGGAGTGGATGAAAGAGGGTGATGGCAGAGTGCCATGTATAAACTGGCGCAATTGCTGAATTGACATTTTTGAATTTCAAAATGATATCAAGTATTCTAAATGTCAATAGAAACAAATTCAGTTGACACATTTGATGTATTTGTTGATGTCAATTCAGCAATATTTTTGGCAAGTTACAAATTTAATTTTAAAAATTCGAAAACACTTACATTTCATCAAATTTTTGGTGGAGCATGTTAGGAAAATTTTGCTCTATTGATCTATAGATATAGCACTTTAATAGTTGTTGTCCAAATTTTTTCAAAAATGTTTACATATTTAAGCTGTGAAAAATCATATCTTTTGTTTTCCAAGTTCGATTCTTTCAAAAAAAATACTGGTATGTAGTGCTTTCTTTTGCCATCATGTTGTTATCTTTGTTTTTGTTACATCGCGAAAATTCATTCAATGAAAAATAAAATTCGATTTTAAGAAATATAATTTTCAATCTTGGAAACATATTTATTTAAACTTGACGTATGTATAAAAAAAATCACTGACATTTATACTACATGAAATGACTATAAAATTAACAATTTATCACACATGTAATGAATAAAAAATGTTTCAATATCGAAAGTGAAAATATTTTTTAAAAGTGTAGTGTTCTTACAATCTTTGATAATAAAGTGGCACAAAGTCAAATTAATTATGCTCCATTGCACAAAAGCTTTTAAATCACCCAAATCGAGTCATAGAAGGCAGGGTCAATTCGTTTCTGAAAAGGGGTTTGGTCAGTTGACTTTTCCAGTTAACTACTTGGCACAAGTAGTGGTTAAATGCCTTAACACGTTCGAAGGTAATGAAAATGTCAATTAGGAACCCGATTGCGTCAACTAAAACCTATTTGACGCTGAATTGACGCTAATTCCAGTGTCAATTAGTGTGTGTGGCCCCAATGTGGCCGTGGCGTGGCGCCTTCTGGTGGCGCCATTCCGTCACTCTATAGGTAACATTTTGGGGTTTGAGCCCCCTCGTTCGCGGGCTCCGTAAAAGCAGCCGCCCCCCGTTCAAAAATCCTGGATACGTCCCTGGTGCCAGAGAACGGACCGCATTGCCAACGCATATGCCTTTCTTATCACTCGCTTGCAGCCGTGGTACCCGCTTTATCATGGGCGGTAGCGTGTGACTTTCACACGGCATGTTTTGTGCTTAAAAGCAGCCCTTTGTCTATTTGGGCGTATTGACACTTTGTCACAGAAATTGTCATTTATTCGTGCGCATTTGTTTGCACTTTGAATCATTTTGACTTTTGAATTGACTTCGATTTTCGCCCTTTAGTTTGCCAAAGAAGGGGTTGTATTTTAAATTACACAATGGGGCACCACACATTGATATTTTGAGCTGTGCGTTCGAAGGTTTTTTGGACGCGCAAGCGGATCTCGTATTTTCAGTCTTTTAACTTTTGGATGAAAAAACCCGGCCACGAAACAGTTAAAACGGTTTTTGACCCTTACCTCTTACTTTCTCCTTGGCTCCAACGCCTGGAAAATCGTGAAAAATCCTTGAGTCTCGCCATGAGAAAAATCCCTGTGTGAAGTACAAATGCGGAAGAAGACTTGTAGAATGTACTGCACAAAACGTTTTGAAGGGCTTAAAATGTGATGGTTTTTGATGGTGCACTTTCCATGATTCACTTTCAACGGAATAAAGGAAACGCTCTGTCTCCTGAGCAAAATATATTTCATCTATTGTGCCAAAAAAACCCTACTCGAAACGAGTAAACTCAAATTCGACGTAAAAACGTGAAAAAAACGTTGCATCGCTCGCAGTGCGTGCTGTACCTGTGGGCGTTGAAGATCTGCCACTCGAAGACGTTCTTCCTGCTGCGCGGCAACCACGAGTGCCGCCACCTCACCGAGTACTTCACATTCAAACAAGAGTGCAAGATCAAGTACTCGGAGAAGGTGTACGACGCGTGCATGGAGAGCTTCGACTGCTTGCCGCTGGCCGCGCTCATGAACCAGCAGTTTCTGTGCGTCCACGGCGGACTCAGTCCGGAAATTCACACGCTCGAGGATATCAGACGGGTGCGTCGCTTTTTTCACCCCAGGGGTCTCCAAGATTTTGGCCTTCGCGGGGGTTGGATAGATAGCAAATCGCTCCTCCGGGGGGATAGATAGCTGAAAAAAATTTTCTTGGGGGGGGGGGCTCGCGGGGGCAAAATATATAGGCTTTTTCAGTGCATTGAAGGCCGAAAAGGGAAAAAAATCGCTAATAATAGGTTAAAAGTGGCCAAAAGTAGGTTTAATATGGCTAAAAACAGGCATATAACAATGCATATAGCCGGAGAGCACGATTTTGAAGGTCAAAAACTATAAAAAGGTGCAAAAATTAGTGATTTTGTGCGAAAATTGGGGCAAAATTTCTCAAAAACCATCCCAGATAGATAGATAGCCGAGCGATTTGGGGGGGGGGTCTTTGGGGGTAGTAGCCAAAAATTTTGCCCTGGGATAGATAGATAGCTGAGCGGCCTTCGGGATGGATAGATAGCTGGCGGATTTGGGGCCCCCCCCCCTTAGGAGACCCCTGTTTCACCCAGAATTCAGCCCATTTTGTGGTTGTACGTTTCGCGTTGTACTATTTTATGCGTATCCAAATTTTACGTTTTTGGGTTGGTACTAGGGTGTCAAATTTCCGTTTTCCGTTTCCGCTTTTCCGCAGGAAAATTTTTTACCTTTCCGTTTTCCGGCAGCCGAAAAATTTTTACCTTTCTGTTTTCCGTTTTCCGGCAGCTGAAAATTTTTTACGTTTCCGTTTTTCCGGCCCATTATTCCGTTTTCCGGCTGAAAATTTTCTACCTTTCCGTTTCATTTTCCTGGTTTTAAGGTTTTCCTTCTGCAAATTTGTCCATTTCCGTGCAAATTTCACCTTTATTTTTTCCGTTTCCATGAAAATTTTGCTTTCCGTTTTCCGGCATTTCATTTTTCCGTTTTCCGGCGGATTATTTTTTTACCTTTCCGTTTTCCGCTGAGTGAAAAAATTTTACCTCTCCGTTTTCCGGCAGAAAATTTTTTGTAACCTTTCCGTTTTCCGTAAAGTTAAAAAATTTTACCTTTCCGTTTTTCGTAAAAAAAATTTTTGACACCCTAGTTGGTACTGTAAATTTGGAGCACAAACAATCCTGGCGTTTTGGACGACCGTCATACTGAAGTACTTTTTGCCTATCACAATTCGATGACTGACACAAGGTTTTTTTGTTGCACAGCTGGACCGCTTCAAGGAGCCGCCCGCTTACGGGGCCATGTGCGACATGCTGTGGTCCGACCCCCTGGAGGACTTCGGCAACGAGCGCGGCAACGAGCACTTCACGCACAACTCGGTGCGCGGATGCTCCTACTTCTACAGGTGCGTTTAAGTTTGTAGGTTACGTTGTAGGGTTGGAAAAAATCATTTTTTTCAAACGCCTTGATAAAAAAAATCAATTAAAAATCAATTTTTCAAATTAAAATCTGATTTCTTTTCAAAATCGTCCAAAATTGGGTATAAAAATATGAGTATGTTAAGTGTCGCATAATGTATTGTTTGTCTATTGTGTTAAAATGTCAAATAAAAAATGTCACAATACCTAGTGTATGTCTACCATTAATTTTACCTTTTGATTGAAAAAAATGAAATCAGTTTCCTCGCTGTGATTAAAAAATCAGTTGAAAAAATCAAGTGTCATCCCCATTGCGTTGACTCGTTGCACATGCCACACGTGTCCATTTCCGTGCAGTTACGCGGCCTGCTGCGAGTTCCTACAACAGAACAGCTTGTTGTCGGTAATACGCGCGCACGAGGCGCAAGACGCAGGGTGAGTTTCGTTGTCAAGGCGGCCCACACACTAGTTGACACGCATGTGTCAACTGGTCTGTGTTAACTCCGATTTCGGCTCCACGTGTCGCAGAGCGATTTTGCTGTGCTGAAGCTGAAGCGAAGACACGCGAAGCTGAAATTTGAGTGGACGCGGACCAGTTGACACGCGTGTGTCAACTAGTGTGTGAGGCGCCAATGGTCGTCCCCGCGTTCTGTTCGTGACGTTTTGTCGGCGTCGCAGATATCGCATGTATCGAAAAAGTCAGTCGACCGGCTTCCCCTCACTTATCACCATTTTCTCCGCGCCCAACTACCTGGATGTGTACAATAACAAAGGTGCGACTTTGGCTTTTTGCCAGTAATTAGTTACAACTGATGCATAGTGCCAACTTGTTGGATTGGCTCGCAGCGGCGATCCTGAAATACGAGAACAACGTGATGAACATCAGACAATTCAATTGCAGTCCGCATCCGTACTGGCTGCCGAATTTCATGGATGTGTTCACGTGGTCGCTGCCTTTTGTCGGCGAGAAAGGTTTGTAGTCAAGGAGGTCGTTTTTCAATCCGACCTGTGCAAATGATGCTCAATTCGACCTGTGCAAAATGGGCACATGCAAATCGGTCCGCGTTTTCGCCTACCCTAACTTACCCCCTTTTCAGTGACGGAAATGTTGGTGCACATATTGAAGGTTTGTTCCGATGACGAGCTCATGCAGGATACGGACGAAACATTCGAAGGTGTGTTTCTTTTTATTTATTTCACTAATTTTACACCATTCTATATTTATGGTGAACTGCTTACTTTTCGCGAAAACATTTTTAAGCCGACAATAAATCTGTAATTATTCTGCGTCGATGTTATTTAACCAATCGACAAATGTTCCTTTGGGATAGTAGCCCCGGTGCATTTTGCCCCGCGCTTTCACTCTATCGCGATCTATCCGTTACTCGAATATTGTCAATTCAGTGTGGTGTTGCCCCGTGCTCTTCAAGCCCTCTCCCCCCGTTGTAAAAATGTTTTTTTTTTAAATGAAATTTTATGCACATAATCCACTACATAAATACGTCACTTGATGTGAACCTGCATTTTGAGATGCTTGAATAGTAAATATTAGTGCCGCAAGCTCAATGCGTAGATCGATTTACGCGTACAATTCGAAACTTTGAATCCTCAAGAATCTGGAGAAACTTTTAAATGACTCATAATACTGTTGAGGTAAATACAAATGCATTCATCAATGTGTACTCAAGCTCAAAAAAATTCGTGACAACAAAAAATGTTGATGCATCCGGACGTTCAAATCGGTCTACGAACTGAGCTGGCGCAGCGCGGTAACTCTAATCACGTTGCACACATTTCGTGACGCACCCCGCACACGTGGACTATTGTCGGTAATCACGCGATTGTCTAACTGTACGCGTCCCTGCGTCCCGATTCAATGTCGTCGTCGACGGTGGTGCCCTTGAAAAACAGGATCAATTTGCAAACCAGGTGCCAGTCCCGGGCTGTAACAGACCCTGTAAAATGTAAAAAGCCCCTGTAAAATGTAAAAAGATTCTGTAAAATGTAAAAAGACTCTGTACAATATAAAAAGATACTTGCGATACTGAGAGATATTCAAGCCCTCAAAAAGAAGTATATCCCATAAAAAATGGCTAAAGCCAACAAAAAGTGGACGCTGCACCTAAACATGTGTATGCTTTTGAATGCACAAAAGTAATATATCATATACCATGCCATTTTCTTATCGAGCTATCAAATTTCCAACAAACTTCCAGACCAACGTTTACCCGTGGGTAACTTTTATACCCTCTCCAAATAATCGTTTGAGGAATTGGCAAAATTCCAAAAAAGTTGAAAAATCAATTTGGTGGAGGTACCTCGGAGTACCTGTCAGCGTTTTCGGGAAAAAATAAAATGTGCCAAATTGCTCAAAATTTGTCTGGACTACTACACCCGTCAAAAAAGTCCTCCAACCTTGTCACTGCCCCATCTGCGTTCAGGTGTCACCTTGTTGCCGATTTTCATACGTTTGGCACCGTTCGCGTTGAATTGACCGTTGTTCGGCATGGCGCAGGGCGATTATGATCTGAATACTGTTATTTTACACCAGATGGTCGCAGTGAATATAAATAATGAGTAAACTGACTTGCAGTTTGTCAAAGCGCGACAAAATACTGAGCGACAGTTTTCACGTTCAACTTTTTTTTTTTTTTTTTTTTACGGCGAAAAAACAGAAATGGATACAAAGCTAAATATCACGACTGCGAAATCGGTTTTTAAAAATCAACCCAGCTGATAGGAGAAAAACTCCAATCAGCATGGACTGTCAAAAGCTGTGAAACTGTCGTGAAGCATTTTTTCGCCCCATTTTTCTATTTCCTCACATGTAAATAAATCGTATTTATTTAATAGTGGGAAATTCAAGTTTGTAAAATGTCTAAACATTTTATGAAGTTTTTTGTAAGGATACTGCTGTTTGAGCAAAATTAGTAATAAATTAGTTAGCCTAGTTTCAAAATCTGCAATATTAGTGCAAATACGTGCAAAACGTAAAGCTTGACTGTATAAAATATTTAAACACACTGCACTTCTCAGATTTGAGTGGTAAAAAGGTACCGAGATTATATGGAAATTATAATCGTCCCTTTTGTTGTAGACACTAAAATTGAGGTTAGGTAATAATGTCCAAATCTAAAAAGTGACATCGTTTTCCATTCTCCAGAAGTGATTCTTCTAATATTAATTCGTCACGATAAATATTTGCTGCAATTTCAGTGAAATTAGGACAATTTATGTAAAGTGTATCATCGATGTAGCGTATAATTTTGTTATTAATTGAAAAACTGATAGATCGATTGTGTGAGTTTTTCATATAAGTAAACTCCATCCATGAAAGAGTTAAATTGCAAAGTTCAGGTGAAGCAGCTGAACCCATCACAATACCACAAGTTTGTTTAAATAAATTATTGGCGCAAACAACAAAGGTATTATCTAAAATTGAAGTAAGAAGAGCAACACACCTGTCAGAATTAAAGATATACTGATCGCTGGATACTAGTTGAGTGACAGATTTTAAATTTGCCTTATTGTTTTTAATTACTACCAGTTTGTCTCTTATTGTCAATTTGAAAAGGGCTGAAATATTGTCTTTAATTGCATCTATCGGTAGAGCCGTATAAGCTTGTGAAAAATCTGAGGTTGCAATATGATATATATTGCTGAAGGTGCCTAGTTTAGTCATGACGTCATTACTGTTCTGTACAATCCAATAACCATTGAGACCTCCATTAGAAGTGATTGAATTGTTGTAAAATTTAAAAAGTTTTTGCACAAGTTGTAAAATTAAGTGTAAAAACCAAGATAGGCCATTTAAAGAACTTTTCTTTGCTCCAGCTATTGTGATGAAGCCACCGAAGTCAGCGTCTTCTACCACCGAATCCAGCAGCTCCAAGACCGTAGTGAGAAACGGCCTTTAGAGTGGTTGATTTCCCGTTGTAGCCGAACGTCCACTTGTCGACAGCCAAGTTGAGTTTATTTCGTAGTTGTGTTGAAAAAGGGGGGTTCGAATTGTTTCAGGTACTTTATTTTGATCAGATGCAGCGTGTTACAAAAGCGCAAAGCCTAGCGAGCTTCCTAGTCGAAGTTTCTATCGCTAGCTTATTTTGTTCACTTGGGGTGGGTCCGCAGACTGAAGTAAAAACTCTCAAAGTAGCTAAGACACGGAAATCACGTATAGAAAAACAGCTACAGTAATTTCCTAATACAAATGCACAAATAACCACTAATATAATAATAAGACACATTTGACAGAAACAGTTGGCTTATTTTATGCGTGCATACATTCAAATACTTATGGTAAAGAAATACCAGGTACAAATTGGGTTAATAGAAAACTATTAATCTTGAGAGGCGCGAAGTCGGCAAACTCGGCCGATTTACTAATTTGCTTCAATTTGTCAGAAAACATTGACGCACATTGGAACTAATAAAATAGGGTTTGAAAACTGTAAATAGTAGTGTAAATGTTCCTAATGACGTGAATAGAGCAGGGTATATTCGATATAATAATAATAATCACTTCCTGGAAACGTATATTTCATAATTGGCAAATTGGGACTTATTTGAGGTAAAGGGGTATATTAATTGAGCAGGGTCTATAATATATTCAGCTTGAGCAAAGTATTATAATTATTAAGTAAATATAAATATAAGTTGTGGACAGGGTTAAACAACTATGCCTACGCGAAGGGCTTCGTAAAACACGTACAGTAAATGCTAGTTGCATACAGGGCACTATTTCTCCGTTAGGACGCTGGCCTAGATAATTACGCAGCACGTAAATATTTACAAGATTTGACTTTTGTAAACTGCAAGTAAACTATGCAAATGTATATATAATCATGACCAGAAAATTACGGCGAGTTGAATGAGCCTAATTTTATATTAATACACCTAATAATAACATATTTGACCTTCTAACCTAAACATTCCACATAAACCTATCAATAACTTATAGAACACTTTCCTAATCGAATATTCTCCATGGGTAAATAATATAGTGCAGGAAATACAATTTGCGTGGTAAATTAATATAGTGCATAAATTGTAAATTAGTGCAAATAAGTAAATGTGCAAATATGAGCCTAATTATCAATTCTCTGTATTTCTTTATCCATCCATTTTGCCACGGTCAGCACACTCCGGGCGGAAGAGTTGCTGCACCCCGTTGTTGCAGCAACGTCACATGCTGGTGGTGGTGGGCGCCAAAGTGATGAGTGGCGTTTCCACAGTCGCCTCGGTGGTGAACATGGTCGTGCGCGAAGTCGTGGGTGTGCGTGAAGTTGCAGGTCCGGTTGTTGGTGATGCCAACGCCGACCTAGCCTGATGATGAAGCAGGTAGTTGCCCGTGTCGCTTCCTGCGCGTTCGCGTGAGGTGAATTTGCGGATATCGGGCATGTGAACACTGTCTCTGTTCCTGGCTCTGACTTGTCCTTCATCAGCTGAACTTTCATCTGGTTGAACGTATGCTGATAGTGACTTTGCCATTCTGTCCTCTGTTTCTGCTCTCCTGGCAAATCTGACGGACTGTGTTGAGTTGGATCTGCCTCTCCTCTTGATTGCTGGTCTCAACTCTGTCTTACGCACTTTTTTTTGTGGATAATTGGTCTCTTTCTGAGTTGATTTCTTGATAGTGTATCTGATGGCTCTGAAGCATAGCCATATGCATTTGAATGGACACACTATGCATTTCCATATGCATGTGTATACACATGGTGGAATCACTGGTTTCCCTGTGGCAATCCTCCAATTGTACCACAGGTATCCTGCAGCTACAATTCCGGCTATCAGGATTGTGATCCCCAGCAGCATTGCGATTGTGTTGATGATCACTTGAAAGGGTCCTTTCAGCATTCCTCCCATAAAGTTGGTGTACCCTTTTGATACTCCAGATATATAATGACCATATGCTTTGCCGATTCCTACTGCTGTCTGTCCAATTCCAGCTCCAATGCCTTCTATTGAATTTCTGATCACTCTGGGATCCAATGACATATCTGCTGTGTAATCGATCAACTGGTTCTGCACATGCTCCAAATTCTGTAGTCTCTGAATCTGGCCTCTGACATCCATGAAATTAGTCGCTCTGTTGACAATGTTGGTGAACAGGTGAGGCGCATCAAACATGAAGGCCTGCCATTGTCCTTTCCATGTCATTTCGATTGGCGTCTCTGTGACATGCACCATTCCATGTGCGGACTTCCACTGTCCATGCTCATTTCTGTACAGGTGCGGTGTGGTGTGGCTGCAGTCCTCTTCTGGTGATTTCTCCACCAAATCTCTGCTGCCTGGACTCTTGAACCACAAGGGCCCGTCTTTGTCCAATCTCATTGGTGTGTACTTGTAGCATGTTTCTCCCACTTTTCCTGTCTGATAAATTATGTATGGCTGCACTTCCTTGCATTCCCAAAACATAATTGCTTCTCCAGCCCATTCTGCATGAACATCCTGTCTTCCCAGCATGGCTCGAATCCCCAGTGTTGGATCGATGCGGAAAAGCTGAGTCAACATGTCCAGCTGGTTCTTGCGAAGTTGACATAGCTGATGCCATACAATCGCAAATTGTGCCTGAGTCATCTCTCTGACTACATGTTGCAGGAACTGAAACTTGGAGTTTCTGTCGTCCAATCTGGCATACAGTGTTCCACTGATTGTCGACTCTCTCGCCTCCACTATCTTTCCTGGCATTGCCCATTCTACAGGCACATCTTCTCTTCTGTCAAACTGGATGAATACACCTCCTTGATCGGTGTAGTATGTGTCTCCCGGAACACATTCTGAACCAATTGGCCTCTTTGTCTTGTTGCTGTGGGAGTATGCTGCTTGCAATTTTGACACAATAATTGTCTGGCCAGATATCTCTGATTTGAATCTGCCAATTCTCTCATATGCACATTGATGCTCGAAGTTCTCTGTATCCCACACTGTGATTCCATAATTGTGGTCTCTGCAATGTCCCATCATGGCTCTGCACTGGCTGAAATCTTGCAAGTCGCTGATTACAGTCTTTCCATCAAGTGAAGCCACGGTACCTTCTTCCATGTAGAAGTTACTGACGACATTTTCTTTGTCATGACAACACCATGAATATTCCACATTCAAGGTTTGATTGGTTGTCCACACTCTGGGCTCCATTTCCACCAAAGGTGTTCCTCTAAACATCTTGTGAATTCTTGCATAGTTACAGGCTACCACGCCAACTTGCTGGTATTTCTCAAAATTGCCTGTAATGCCTTTCGCTCCCCAGAAACTGGTGTGTGTGATGATTTCTTTGATTCTGATGTAGCATCTGTATGCTTTCTCTTTCTGTGGAATCTGTCTCTGTGCGTAAAGTGTAACTTTCATTGCCTTGACAAAATTCCTTGGTGGGATATGGCACTGCACTTCTTCAGGAACTGTAAGCGCATGTCCATGTCTTCCACTGGTACAAATCTGATACTTCTGGCTTTGTGAGCTGATCACTTGTTCCACAGGATGATCTTTGATTGCATCCTTGAATCTCTCATAAGTCTGCATCTCTCTGACAGATTTTGGTGGCCATTCTGAAGGCAAAGGCGGCAATCCATGATGCGCTGCCAATGATGGTGGCCTTACTGTCGAGGTTTCTAGAACGTATGTTCTGGAAAATACTTCGCTGTAAGCCTTGCCGGCTTCTCTCAGCGTTGCTGACTCTGACATGCCTGTCAGCATCAACACCATGCATAGCATTCCAATCACCAGATTGCTGGTGGTTGTTGTGGCCTTCCCTGTTGCACTCCTCAGGACTCTATCTGATGCTGAGTTCCTCTGAGCAGGGTTTGGTACAGAGTCTCTGTTCGAGCTCTGATTTCTGACATGTTTCTGGACAATTGCTGGGTCCAGTAAATCCACTTTGACTGTCACTGCTGTCTCTGGGATATCCATTGTCTTTGAATTTATTTCTAGTGGATACAATTGATTGAGTGGTCTGCTGACCACATTTCTGTTGGCAGTTCTGACTTTTGCTGAGCGAATCTGTCCATCTTTGCTGGATTCTAACTGCTCGATGCGACCCATCCTCCATGCACCTCTGGGCATGTTCTCTTCATAAATCAGCACAACTTCATTCACTTTGGGTTCTTGAGTCGCTGTCAATCTGCCATGTTTGTGCGTCACCTGAGTTCTTTCCCTCAAGCTCGGGATGTACTCTTGATGCCACAAGTCCCAGAACTTATCCAAAGTTTGCTGGGTTGTCTCCCAATATTTCTGCAGTTTTGCTGCGTTATCCATTCTGGGCACAAATTCTCCATCTTTGTCTGCGTCAAACTGTGGTGCTCCAATCTGACCTTCCCCTGTCAGGAAGTCTTTTGGCGTCAGCACTCTGAGACTTTTTACATCACCATAGATGTAAGAGATTGGCCTGCTGTTGATCACTGCCTCAACTTCTGGCAGAAGTGTCAACAATTCTTGCAGGGTTAACATTCTGTGCCCCACAGCTGCCTTGAAATGTTTCTTGGTGATGCCCACCATTCTCTCATAGACTCCTCCCTGCCATGGTGCCATAGGAGTAGTCATGTTCCACTGGATTTGTTGCTGTGAGCAGTATGTCTGTACTGCTCCATTTTTGACCATTTCTGACCATTCCTTTCCAGTATTGATGGCCTTGTCAGTGCTTGAGCTGAGCACTTTCTCTGTCAATTTGAATTGCGTCGCATTGTCTGAAATTACTGCCTCAGGCTTTCCACGCCTGGCGATGAATCTCCTGACTGCGTTCAGGAATTCCTGCGCTGTCATGTCCAGCACACTTTCCAGGTGAACTGCACGTGTCACCATACATGTGAACAAACAGATCCACATTTTCCTGTGATCTTTGTCCACTTTGTACCAAACTGGTCCCAAATAATCCAAGCCCGTATACTGGAACGGTCTGGCTCTCTGAACTCTGGTTTCTGGTAAATCTGGCATTGGTGGAAGCTGGTACGGCTTCGCTCCCAATTTCTTACAGGTTGGGCAGGTTCTGGTCACATTGTAGATCACCCGTCTGCCCTGTGTAATCCAGTACTTTTGTCTGATCGCTGCCAATGTGTGTTGCACCCCTGCGTGCATCAATTTCTCATGCTGGTCTCTGACGATCAGCTGAGTCACTGTAGCCATTGCTGGCAACAGTATGAGTGGCACTGTGACCTCCTGTGGGTCAGTATGCTCCATTCGGCCGTGGCACTTCAGGATTCCATCCTGATGCATTTGCACATTGAGCCATTTGATTAATTGCTGATCTGCAGCTGTTTTATTGCTATTCTGGCTGCCTCTATTGTGGCCTATTGCCAGAATCTCTGCCACTCCTTTGTAATGATTCTGTTGCGTCACTTTGATCCAATATTTCAACGCAATCTCTCTCTCCTCAATACTGATAATTCCTTGTGGTTTCATTGTACCACAGATACTTTTCATGATTTCTGACAATCCATTCTGACTGTCATTTTTGCTGCGCTTTTTGTGCATCTGTCGCACAAATCTCATCATGTATACTGTTGCATCCAGTAACTTTGTCAGTGATGAGAATCTTTGAATCTCAATTCCCAATGGGTTGCTTTGCTTGCTTTCATCAGCTTGCACATTGCTGGCATCTGGGTCACTGACCACTTGCTGTGTGGAGCCCAGGTAAATTGGATTGGCTTTTGGGAACTTGAGCTCTTCTCTCTTTATTTCTGCCATTACTTCTGGCGTGACTGGCTCCACTTTCGGCTCTGGCCACTCTCCAGTCATTAGCCATTCTGGCCCTTTCCACCACAGGTTACTGCCTTCCAACTCTGACATATTCATGCCTCTTGTGGCCATGTCAGCTGGGTTCTCCAGTCCTGCTATGTGTCTGATGTGCATGTTCTCTGTCTCACTCTGAATTTTCCTGATTTCATCCAATCTGTTCTTGACAAAACATGCCAGTGGCTTCGCTGTTGTCAGCCACTTCAGACAACAGGTTGAATCTGACCATACAACTGTTTGACTGAATTTGACGTCCTTGAGCTCTTTGTGAATAAACTTTGACATTCTGCTGCCGATCAACATTGCTAACAATTCCAGCCGTGGAATTGTCACTTCTGGTTTCTTTGGAGCGAGTCTCAATCTGGAGTACAGCAGGCTTGACGTGCCGCTGTCATTTTCTGTTTTCTGGCATATGTATGCCGCTGCGCTGTATGCCATTGCTGAGGCATCAACAAAAATGTGCAGTTGTGCATCCGCACTACTCTGATAATTCAGATTTCTGTTGAACTTGATCTGTCCAACCTTGAGCAATTCTGTCTCCAATTGCTGCCAAATTGCTGTCTGTTCCTCAGACAGGGGTGTGTCCCATTCTTTGGCACTTGGTCCTGAATGCCATAACGTTTGCAAAAATCTCTTTGCTGGCAGTAGGACAGGACTGACGAGTCCCATTGGATCAAAACATCCCGCAGTCACCTTTGCAACTGTCCTTTTCGTGGGAAGTTTGATTTTCTGGTCAGTTTCTGATAATTGTGATTGCTGAACTGTTTTTGGCGTTTTCAGCCACATCTGGTCGCTCTCTGTGTCCCATTTCATTCCTAGGACTGTTGTGACAATTTCCTTGGCTACATCTGACTCTGCCAATTGCCAAGTAAAGCTCTTATTGTTGCTGTTCCATTCTCTCAGATTCATCTGTGCCTCTGTGAACAGCACTTTGGATTCCTGGTACAATTCGATTGCTTTCTGCTCTGTGTCCACGCTGAGGATCAAATTATCCACATACAGATTTTCATCGATCAATTTTGCATTTTCTGTGCCAGCTTGATTCAGGTGGTATCTGACTGTCAGCGCTAGCAGCGCTGGGCTGCAGATTATACCAAATGGCACTCTGGCAAATCTGTAAATCTGAATGTTGTCCTCCATGGATGGTTTCGTGGGATCCTTGTACCACAGAAATCTTGTCACATCTCTATCACTGTCCTGCAGACTAATCTGCAAAAACGCTTTCTCTATGTCTGCGACCAGGGCGATTCCATGCAATCGGAATCGCATCAGCATACCTACCAGCTGTGGTAGTATTACTGGACCGCGATACATGCACTCATTCAAGCTTGGCATGCCTGGCGGTTTTGCTGAGGCATCATATACCTCTCTGACCTTTGTGGTAGTTTTCTCTGGCGTTATCACTGGTTGATGAGGCAATATATGGAACTTTCTGCCATCCATAATATCCTCTTGGACTTTCTCAATTACTCCTTGCTCCTCTTGTGCTTTCATGATTGCCTGAATTTTCTCCAGTAATTCTGGGTCTCTCTTGAGCCTGTTGGTGAGGTACCTGAACCTCTTGAACGCCATTGCTTTGTTGTCTGGAAGTTCATGCAAATTTGGCTTGTACATGAACTTAACAGAGTACCGTCCATCTGGGTTTCTCTGTACACTCTCATTGAATTGCTTGATGGCCTCATCGTCCTCGACGAGGTCTGGCTGGTCCATTATGCCAATGGTATCCAGTCTATCCATGTCTTTGACATTTGGTACAGGAGCAATTGACAACGGTGCTTCCTCGTACCACTTTTCTCTCTGAATTTGATGCACAATTGTATTGACTACCACCGGATATGCGCCATCCGTGGTCCATTGATTTCTGTTGCTCATCAGCTGCCCACCTCCCATCAGCAATCCCAATTCTGATGGAATGACATACAATCCTGACGGAAGTCTGGTGGTGCTGGTGTTTCTGGACATCAAGTCCCAGAAATAATTCAAGCCCACTATTATGTCTGGCTTGAACTTGCATTCTGTCCCTTTTTCCTTGGGAATTCTGTCTGCAAAGTAACTCTCATCCGGGAAGTACTTCTGCAGGTACTTTTCATCCTGTTCTGATACAGGCACTTTGACTTGTTCTGTGGTCAACGTCGGGACCACATCTGCCACCATTTCCACTTTCTGGCCATTTCTGAGCCGCATTCTGAATTCCACTTGCTGTACTACTTTATAGTGCGGCTTTTCATTTCCGAATGTGTACACCTGGATGTGGTGTTCACCTGTACTCTTCAAATTGAGTTTCTTGGCCACTTTCTCTGACATGTATGTTCCCTGGGATCCTGTGTCCAGGAACGCTTGAATCTGTAGTGGTGGCTGTTCAGGCTCCATCTCTGTATCCATTTCTGAAGCCTCAATCACGGTTCTGGCTGTCATCAACATTGACATATTCCTGTTTACTGACAGGTTCACTGACGTATTTTGTTGCTTTGTATTTGGTTCTGTAACCACTGTGCTGGATATGGTTTCTGTCTCTACCATTTCTGGTCCAGCTTCTTCCACAGTGACACAATTCACTGTAGCCTTTCTCTGTTGGCTCTGTGCTGGTCGACCGGCCGTCGGTACAGACTTTCTGCCATTGTTTGCTGATTGCTGGCCATTCTGTTGACCATTCGCTCTGAACGCTGGAATTTGCCGTCCAGCGTTTCCATTGCCATTGTCACCAAATTTCTCTGGGCACACCGCAGTGTGGTGCCTATTGGACTTGCAATAGAAACAATTTCTCGGAAATTGACATTGATTCATGTAATGCCCTCTCTGCAGGCATCTCAGGCATCGCTCTGCCTTTGACAAAATCACTCTCCTTTCTCTGGCAGTTTTGAACTTTGGACACTTATCATTAAAGTGTAATTGCTGTGTGTCATTGCAGAACACACACGGCCTCCCAGGATTCATGAATCCAGCCTGTGGTGCACTCTGTCCATTCTGGATCACAGACATGCTCCCTGTGCTGGTCCTTGGGTTCTCTGGCCCTCTGAATCGGTTCCCATTGCCTTGAAACCGATTATTGAATTGCTGTGCGCGGGGATTATTCCCAAATCCTTGGCGCGATTGCTGAACTGGTGCCTCAGTTTGCTGTGCGTGCTGTACAGCCTCACTGAGCGCTAGCTGCTTGCCAAACAGCTCTCTGAATTTTTCCACCGTCAAGGCTTCCTCAGTTCCCTG
The DNA here is from genome assembly GCA_964036195.1 of Sphaerolaimus hirsutus. Taxonomy (NCBI): domain Eukaryota; kingdom Metazoa; phylum Nematoda; class Chromadorea; order Monhysterida; family Sphaerolaimidae; genus Sphaerolaimus; species Sphaerolaimus hirsutus. Next base: position 9,734,690 of record OZ038457.1, read on the forward strand.
TTCCTTCTGGATTTCTCTGAGAACCTCGGGTGGCACTTTCTGTTGCAGCTGGCTCAACAGCATTGGATGTTCCACTGATTCACCCAGTGACTCCAACTGCTGGAGCAGCCTTTCAATTGCATCAAACAAAATTCTCATATCCTGACAGGTATTCCTGGCCTGTCGCAGCTTCATGATATTACTCATCAGCGTGTTTCTGACCACAACTGGCTGGTCATATCTCTTTTTGAGCATTGCAATTGCGGGTGCATAATTCTCTGCGGTCACACTCAATCCACTGATCATGCCAAATGCTGAGCCTTTCAGCAAGCTCCTCAAGTATGAAAACTTGGAAATGTCCTCCAAATCTGTCCGATTGTGAATGTGGGATTCGAACATTTGCCACCATGATCGAAATTTGACAATTTCCCCAGTAAACTGTTCCACTTCCAGTTTCTGTAATTTGACGCTCTTTGCAGTGGTTGCATTGGTTGAACTGGCCCCCGGAGCAGCTCCCTGAGCTGTCAGAGCCATCTGGGCAGCCATCTGCTGTATGAATGCTGTATTGACTTCATACATGGTATTTCCGCTCTGTTGCTGGATCATGTCTTGCAACTCTTCGATGTATACATTCATGGCTGCAATTTTCTGTGTCACCAAGTCTGACATGTTTGCATACTCCTCATATGAGTCTTGGTATATCTTCTGTTCTTGTTCCAACTGGTCGGGTTTGTCAATGTCCTTGACGACATCCCTCCATGCGTCAAATTGAGTTTTCACAGCCGTCATTGCACTGTCCAATTTTGCACCCTCCTGTTTGACAGATGCAATCACTCTTCTCATTTCTGTTCTCTTTTCTTCCTTTGATGCTTCCGCAAATAGCTCCAGGTCATACTTGGCAAATTCTCTTGCCAATCTACTTTCCACCCTGTGCTTTGCTGGCCCCAGGGTCTTTCTGATGTGACCCGTTGGTGAAACCATTTTCGCTGATGAATTTTCCTTCACTGTTTCTCTTTATAGTGCGTCGCCTGTGACGCTTGGGACGCTTCTCTGCGTCTTTCTGTGTAGTGCTCTGTGCACCACGGATTTGTTGTGCCACGCACAATACCAATGCAGTCCTACAGGCCCCTGACGTGTTCTCACGCGTTGACCTTTACTGCACTGGCACCAGGTGTGTTCCTAAAGCCCCTGACGTGATTGTTTACACGCGTTGACTTCAACACACCGGTCAAATCCACCTGGGCAATAAACAATTTATTTGCCCAGCAGTGTGCGCCCAGAGAGGGTCCGTACACACTTTTCCTGAGCGCTCTGGCGCTCTTTCTGGCACGCCTGTGTGCCTTGTGACCACGCCGGCCACTTGCTTTCCTGAGCGGCTCCTGTGCCGCTGTGCGCAGTGCTGCGCTTGCCGTGTCGCCCGTGACACGTTTCTGTGCACTCTGGTGCACTTTCTGATTCTGGGCAGTGTTTCTGTACACTGCTCTGCAATTGCGCCTGTGCAATGCAGTTTTCTGGCACTTTTGTGCTGTCTGATCTGATGGTACCGAGCAGGCACAGCGTGTATATTTGATGGGAGCTCCGCAAAGCCCCTACACGCTACCAAGTATCCTAATACTTGGTTTTCAAATCCACTCTCTGTCAGCTACAGCCCTCTGTCAGCTACAGCCCTTTGTACACTGATACCCCTACTTTTGCACTTCCGAGGTATGAGTCCACTCTTACCCAGTGGAGCGAGGGACCTCCGCGAATGCCCAAAAAACAGCCCTTTGACTAGCGTGGCTCTGTGGCGATCCTGTCTCCGTCAGGTCACCCTCCCTTGGCATAGGAAGGACGTGCGAGCGGTCACTGGAGTCCAGATGTCCAGGAGCGTCCAGCGAGAGTTTGACCACCGTCCGACAATGACTCCTTGTCAAATGCCGGTGCCGCCCAGCGTCTAGCACCTTGCTAGAACACTGGTGAAAGCTGCCTGAAATCCTGACAGGCTTGTCAGAACTCCAGTGTCCTCCGCGCGTGAGCGTAGAACCGCTCCCAGGATGTAGACAGGAGTGCCGTGACTTTGGCACAATGCTGTCTGCAAATCAACAGTCAACGCTCAGCCAAGGCCAATTGATGTTCAGCAGGACTTTTGAAGTTCTGCCAACTGCCGCACAATGTCCGTTCCGGCTTGGTGATAGCACAATGTCATGCAATCACCCTGCTCGCTGCGCCATGTGATGAAGCCACCGAAGTCAGCGTCTTCTACCACCGAATCCAGCAGCTCCAAGACCGTAGTGAGAAACGGCCTTTAGAGTGGTTGATTTCCCGTTGTAGCCGAACGTCCACTTGTCGACAGCCAAGTTGAGTTTATTTCGTAGTTGTGTTGAAAAAGGGGGGTTCGAATTGTTTCAGGTACTTTATTTTGATCAGATGCAGCGTGTTACAAAAGCGCAAAGCCTAGCGAGCTTCCTAGTCGAAGTTTCTATCGCTAGCTTATTTTGTTCACTTGGGGTGGGTCCGCAGACTGAAGTAAAAACTCTCAAAGTAGCTAAGACACGGAAATCACGTATAGAAAAACAGCTACAGTAATTTCCTAATACAAATGCACAAATAACCACTAATATAATAATAAGACACATTTGACAGAAACAGTTGGCTTATTTTATGTGTGCATACATTCAAATACTTATGGTAAAGAAATACCAGGTACAAATTGGGTTAATAGAAAACTATTAATCTTGAGAGGCGCGAAGTCGGCAAACTCGGCCGATTTACTAATTTGCTTCAATTTGTCAGAAAACATTGACGCACATTGGAACTAATAAAATAGGGTTTGAAAACTGTAAATAGTAGTGTAAATGTTCCTAATGACGTAAATAGAGCAGGGTATATTCGATATAATAATAATAATCACTTCCTGGAAACGTATATTTCATAATTGGCAAATTGGGACTTATTTGAGGTAAAGGGGTATATTAATTGAGCAGGGTCTATAATATATTCAGCTTGAGCAAAGTATTATAATTATTAAGTAAATATAAATATAAGTTGTGGACAGGGTTAAACAACTATGCCTACGCGAAGGGCTTCGTAAAACACGTACAGTAAATGCTAGTTGCATACAGGGCACTATTTCTCCGTTAGGACGCTGGCCTAGATAATTACGCAGCACGTAAATATTTACAAGATTTGACTTTTGTAAACTGCAAGTAAACTATGCAAATGTATATATAATCATGACCAGAAAATTACGGCGAGTTGAATGAGCCTAATTTTATATTAATACACCTAATAATAACATATTTGACCTTCTAACCTAAACATTCCACATAAACCTATCAATAACTTATAGAACACTTTCCTAATCGAATATTCTCCATGGGTAAATAATATAGTGCAGGAAATACAATTTGCGTGGTAAATTAATATAGTGCATAAATTGTAAATTAGTGCAAATAAGTAAATGTGCAAATATGAGCCTAATTATCAATTCTCTGTATTTCTTTATCCATCCATTTTGCCACGGTCAGCACAGCTATAAAGCGAAATTTAATAGGATTCTTATGAAATTTAGGAATCCCATACAGTAAGGCAAATTTTTTATCGAATTTATCCAGCGGACAGTCGAAATCGATATGTAATTGATGATGCTGATCCAAAATCGATTCCATGACGTTTGCATCTGAAGTGTGGAATGTATACGTTGAATTGCCCCAACGTGTACTCGGATGTTCTGTAGAAATGGAAAATTCAGTTAAAACCCTATTTATGTAGAATTTTTTACAAATAAATGCATAAGTAGCCGATGCTTTGTCAATAGGGCAAATTACATAGGTGTCATGTAATTTTTGTAAATCCAAATCACATTGATGAGTCCATTGTAAAGGTGATTGACGCAAATTGTCAAAACAAAAATATTTCATTTTACAATTGATTTTGTTTTCAGCTGAAAATTTAAAAAATTCCAAAGAATTCTCACTGTCTTGCTGGTAAAGATTTTGTAAAATTTTGCCTAACAGTTCCAAATATTTTATTTTTGTGAGGTTAATATTTGGTTCCGGTGAAATACGATATTTTGTTCCATAGCCGAAAAAAGTTTTTAGACAAGAATTTTGCACCACTTCCCAATCTCCGGTCAAAATGTGTCCAAAGGGTAAATAATTGTATCTAGAATTCAAACAATCACATTTTGACTTGGAAATCATTTGTGCTTCTGAAATTGTTAAATTCCGAAGTATTTTATTGTAATTGAACATTTTTAGGGAGAGCGGTTTAGTATAGCTAAAACGTAGTTGCAGCCGTTTTAACCAGTCTTTTTGTTTCATAGATAAATGTTTTGTGGTTTTTTGATTGGTAAAAACATTTAAAGAAATACATTCATCTGAAATTGTCTCATATTTGCATGAAAGGTTAATAGGTTTGACTGGTCTGTTATATTTACACACAAAATGTCTTCTTCAAGCTTCGGAAGCAAAAATTAAGCAATTTAAAATTCTTTTGTTTGAATTTGGTAAAAGAAGAAGATTTTTTGCTAAAACATAGATTTTTTCCAGCTGATTTTTCTTCACCGATCGAATATAGAGATAAACATGTCTTGGAGATGATAAGGCCCCAAAATGTTCTAGTGAAACCACATTGACTGTTGGATGATATTTTTCAGGGCGTTTCCGTGGAAAGCGAATAAAATTGCAAAAGATGTAAATCAAGGGAAATGTATACAAATGCTAATAATATAGGCTATCAACACAGCAAACTGCATCACAAGAAACAATTTCACCAAACTTTTGCATGGCAGTGTGAGCTGTGTCAGTGCTGCAATCATTAAAGATACTAAAAGCTCACGTTGCCATGCAAAAGTTTGGTGAAATTGTTTCTTGTGATGCAGTTTGCTGTGTTTATAGCCTATATTATTAGCATTTGTATACATTTCCCTTGATATACATCTTTTGAAAGCTCGATAAGAAAATGGCATGGTATATGATATATTACTTTTGTGCATTCAAAAGCATACACATGTTTAGGTGCAGCGTCCACTTTTTGTTGGCTTTAGCCATTTTTTATGGGATATACTTCTTTTTGAGGGCCACAGGCCCAAATTTTATAAGTTATTGCAAATCAAGCAAATGTCAAATGTGGCACTGAGCAATACAATCTATAGTCAAGAAGAAGCCAAATACTAAGATTCAAAAGATTTTCAACATGATATTTAGAACCTGAAAGTTATCACTTGACATTTATGACTTGAAATTACCCACTTGGCAATAACTTGACATAAACCACTTGACATTTATGACTGAATGGCATCACTTGATATTTATGACTTGACATGAACTGCTTGCCATTTTTTCACCTGATAGTTTTCACCTGACATAAACAACTTGACAGGTATCACCTGAAAATTGATACTTGACATATTACTTGACATTTGACATGACATTTATCACTTGACATTAAACTTAACATTTCACTTGAAATTTATCACTTGACGTTAAACTTGACATTTGACATGACATTTATCACTTGACATTAAGCTTGACATTTGACTTGACATTTCACTTGAAATTTATTACTTGACATTTCACTTGAAATTTATCACTTGGCATTTGACTTGACATTTCAATTGAAAGTTATCACTTTATATTCACCTTGACATTTATCACTTGACATTTGACTTGACTTTAGACTTGACATCTATAACTTGACATTTGACTTGATATTTGATCACTTGACATTAAACTTTACATTTGACTTGACATTTCTCACTTGAAATTTGACTTGACATTTATCACTTGAAATTTGACTTGACATATGACTTGATATTTGACTTGACATTTATGAGTTGACATTAAACTTGACATTTCACTTGAAATTTGTCACTTGACATTTGACTTGAAATTTGTCACTTGACATTTGACTTGACATTTCACTTGAAATTTATCACTTGAAATTTATCACTTGACATCTATCACTTGACATTTATCACTTGACATTTCACTTGAAATCTACCACTTGACATTTATCACTTGATATTTGACTTGATATTTTATCACTTTATATTTTATCACTTGACATCTATCACTTGACATTTATCACTTGACATTTGGCCTGACATTTATTGCTTGACATTTATCACTTGACATTGCACTTGAAATCTACCACTTGACATTTATCACTTGATATTTGACTTGATATTTTATCACTTAATATTTTATCACTTGGCATCTATCACTTGACATTTATCTCTTGACATTTGGCCTGACATATATTGCTTGACATTTATCACTTGACATTTGACTTGACATTTATAACTTGACATTTGACTTGACATAAACCACTAGACATTTATGACCTGATAGTAATCACCATGCAAGGTCACATGCTCAGTATCACATCAAGCAGTAGTTCAGGCATGTTTGCGCATTTTACGCAAAATAAGCAAACTTGAATAACTTTTGTAAATCTGTACCAAAATTGCCAAAAATTGGCTCATTTGAAAGCTCTAGTCATGGCGCACATCAACAAATTTTTTTTATTGCCGCATTTGTATTCAAATTTTAAATTTATTGAGGTTTGAAAATTTCAAACAGATACCGTCCCAAAGTGGGCGGAGCCTGTGAAAAAAATTCCCGAAAATAAGAAATGGCATCATATGCTCTTTCATATGAGCCATCAACCATGAAAATCGGTCGTGTTTCAAGGAAGTTATTGCAGTTTGAAGATTGTCGGGAGAACAAGATGAACAACAACAACAACAACAACAACAACACTGCCTAGAAAAGAAAATGTGTAATAACTTCCTCCCAACTCAACCATTTGATCTGAAAATTTGCATGGGGGTACTCTTCGACACGGGCTATTCAATGGTATAATGGGTTTTGCCGTAGCTTGTCGCGTTCCGAAGTTATAGCGATTTAAATTTTGCGATTTCCGCATTTTGGTGTGTCTGACCATATTATGGGTGGGTCGCTTGCGCCCTCCCTCGGCAGCGAGGGATGGCGCTGGCGCGCCCACCCGATATGTTGACTCATAACCATATTTGGGAGTTTTTTTAAAAACCGTTAAAAAATGTTTTAAATTTAAAAAAATGTGTTTTTTTTATAAAACAAAACAAAACAAACAATGTCGTTGAAAAAACATATTTGGCCATCCCTAGTTTTGCCGTGCCCCGCTGTGGTTCCATTCTTGAATGCCGCATTCATGCGCGGGGGCACATGCGTCCGTCTATACTTCGTGCCGCGTCTACGGCTGCCGCGCCGCTCACATGCGCTGCCAGCGCGCCGCGGCGACTGTACGTCCGAGTGGAGTAAAAAGCCGGCCTACTTGAGTCCTCGTAACTTCTTTGCTACATTGTGCACCCAGATTTTAAGCCCGTAATAGTGTTTGCTAAGTTTCAAGCGTAGTTTCGTTTTGCCGCGCGCGCGTTGCACTGCAGCCGCGAAGGAATTCATGCGCCAGTTGGAATTGTGCATGATTTCGCTAGCGGATGAGTTATGGTGAGCTTATGCGGTTGAGTAAAGTGGGTTCCCGCCGTTAGTAGTAATGCTCTTCAATGCAATTGAGGCACTTCCTTCCATCGGCCGGGTGCATTAGTGACGCGCCATGTGCCAGGGCTTCACTTCCTCGGGACTTCCTACCTTTTTCTCTTTAAGTCATTTGCTGTGTTTGGTTAAACTTTTTTTCCCGTGGTTATTTTTTTGACGTAGAGAGAAGAAAAGCAAGCAATTCGTGGTTAATAGTTCTTTTTTCTCCATATTGGAGTCCGCGTGTCGTCGCGGCAGCGCAGTCTCATTTTTCACGCCTTTTACTCCATTACAGGTCATTAATTTTGAAATATGTTAGCAGTGAGGTTTGTGTCGCGTGCTGTCCGCCGCGCCCGCTGCGAGTCGTCAGTCACAAGTGTGTGAAACTTGCCGCCGCTTTGCCTACAAGTGCGAAACTCCACTAGACGTTATTGCCGCCTTGGGTGCGTTCGCGCGGCTTTTAACTGGTAGTCTTTCCCACAGCACTTCGTTTCATTTTTATACATATTTATGTGTGCATTCGTTGCACATTTGAAAATGCACATTTGTCAATTGGCAATATTTATTTATTCTCCATTGTCAGGTGCGGCCACGCCCCTGACACTTACGTGGATGCTCAATTTGCACAGCGGCCGCGTGTGTGGGACCACCTTCATTCCAGCGGCCGATATCTATACGCATGCGGCGGCGCGTCGCCAATATTTGACTAGCCATTAAATAGCTACTCTGAACCGGGCGGCCATTGCCCCGCCTGCGGGCGATCTCCAATCCGGCCGCCGCGGCGATGGTGTGACTGCAGATTGCAGCAGCTACTTTGGCCGCGCGGCGGGACGACCGGACGCGCGACTGGATGTATTTCTGCGGGCTGAACGGCACGCCGCTGTGCGGCGCCGCCCGCGGCCACTCGGACGAATTGGAGCATATGCACGGTAGGCTGGGAAAGTGAACTGCGCGGCTGGGGGCACTCCCAGACCTTGTAAAAGCCCTTTTTAGTGTCAAATGTCATGCTAAAGTCTAAGTGTCTAAAGTCATGGAAAATGCCCTGCAAAATGGCAAAAGTACGTTTTCCATTTTGCAGGGCATTTTTTTAACTTTTGACACTGGATGACATTTGACATTTTTCAGGGCATTTTACATGGTCTGGGACTGCCCCCTGATGTAGCTTGGCGATGAGTCATTCCAGATGTTATGATTCACCATACGCAACTATTTATATTTAGTCAGCTTTTTCCGGTCACTTAACCCCGAAGTCGGGCGGGGCGTTTCACGCGGCCAGCTTCTTGTTTACCGTGGCCTTGGAAGCGGAAAGAACCCATATGCGCGTCTTCCAAAGCGCCGCATGTGCCGCCGGCGGCGAGCAAACACTCCACATTAGCGGGTCATTGTTCGCTCGCTCGAAATGTGATTCATGCTCACGTCGGATAGTCATGAAATGTCCAGCTGCCCCTGTCCGGGTATCATGTTATCAAACCCATGCCGCCGCCGACCCTATAAATACCATTCTGCATTAGGAATTAAAGGGGACCTAATGAATGTCGGCGATGGCTAGGGTGTCAAATTTCCGTTTCCGTTTCCGCCTTTCCGCAGGAAAATTTTTTACCTTTCCGTTTTCCGTTTTCCGGCAGCCAAAAAATTTTGACCTTTCCGTTTTCCGTTTTCCGGCAGCCAAAAAATTTTTACCTTTCCGTTTTCCGTTTTCCGGCAGCTGAAAATTTTTTACCTTTCCGTTTCCGTTTTTCCGGCCCATTTTTCCGTTTTCCGGCTGAAAATTTTTTACCTTTCCGTTTCCGTTTTACCAGGCCATTTTTCCATTTTCTGGCTCGATTTTCAGTTTTCTGGCATTTTTCCATTGTTTTTCCAATCTGTATTTATATTCAATTAACTCATCCCATTGTGTTGTTTTTGTCTCTTGGAGCAGCATTGACAACTGGGATTTCAGGGTCAGTGAAACAGGTGCTGTGAACCCAATTGGGTCATATGCTGACACCAATAATTTATTCAAGTTTCGTCTGGTTGGTGTTGTGATGCTGTCAATTTGCAATTTTGGTGTTGATATTGCCAGCATGTCCGTTCGGTGATTTTATTTCATGCCCATTACTGCAACAATTTTATTCACCTTTGGACTCCTGTCGTTTTCTGCTATTTCATTCATGACTGATCTGGAGTTTGACAGCCATTCCCTCATGTTCATAGAACATTGGTTAAATAAAGCTTTGACTTTGTAATATAGTTCTAAAGCTTCAACTTCATTCGTGACACTCATGGTGAAGTTATCGACGTAAATGTTGTTTATTATCATCACCAACTGGTTTCGTTCCCCTTCATTTTCTTCACATTCATTCATGTTGTTTATTGTCACATTTAAATGGTATTTTATGACTGCTCCCAAAATAGCTGGGCTGCAGACAAGTCCAAACAGTATGTGTGTCAAACGAAGTACTATTGAGTTATTTTCAGTTACTGGTTTTGAAGCATCTTTCAGCCAGAAAAATCATGTGTAGTCTCTAGCTTGGTCATGCAATCCTATTTGCAAAAATGCCTTTTCAATATCAGCAATTAATGCTAGATTGCCTGCCCTGAACCTCAGGAATAAGCCCAGTGCTGATGGTGTTGTAATTGGTCCTCTAAAAAGGCACTCGTTGAAGCTGGGCTTACCTGCCGACCCATCGTACACGATTCTGCATGATGTCAATTTGCCTGGTGTGATTACTGGCTGGTGTGGCAGGTAATGAATCCCCTTGTTGTCTGTTTTGTCATCACAGATCTCAATTATTCCATTTTCTAGTTGGTCATCCAAAACTTTCCGGTATTGTTCGAATAAGTTTGGATCTTTGTTGAATTATCAGTGATTTAAACCACACCAAGGCTTCTGCTTTTCCCGTGGGCAGGTCACTGATACTCTCTTTTCTACGGCCAGTCAATATAGTATCGTTTGTTGTTGTCGTTGAATTTTATGCTATTTATTATCATCTCCTCTGCAATGTCATCATCAATTGCATAGGGGTCATCAGTGATTCCCACTGCTTCTAGACTGTGAAATTGTCGTAGTGTTTCCTTTCCTATGGCCACTATGGCTACTTTTTGATGATTTTTTGTTGGTTCAGTTAAGCTTGAACTACAACTGAAGTTACAGGCATGATCCATAGTTGCAGAATGTACAGCTACCACAATCAAAGCACCAGCATGCACTGCATGCAGGTTTTCCTTATGCAAATTTGTCTATTACCGTGCTAATTTCACTTTATTTTTTTCCGTTTCCGTGAAAATTTTGCTTTCCGTTTTCCGTTTTCCGGCATTTCATTTTTCCGTTTTCCGGCCGACAATTTTTTTTTACCTTTCCGTTTTCCGTTTTCCGCTGAGTGAAATTTTTTTACCTTTCCGTTTTCCGTTTTCCGGCATAAATTTTTTTTTTACCTTTCCGTTTTCCGTTTTCCGTAAAGTGAAAAAATTTTACCTTTCCGTTTTCCGTAAAAAAATTTTTTTGACACCCTAGCGATGGCCTTGGTGCGCCGATCCGATGGCAAAATAAACGGCGCCGCGATGGCTGTTGCGCAGGGTGCATTGCATGATCTCGCCACGCTGCCGTGACGTGACGCTCATGCGGACTGATAATGTGCTGCTTTCAGTGGGGTTCAAACGGGATCGGGATTTTGGAAAGAGTTCTGAAAGGTTTTTCTTTTATTTGTCATAAAATGGTCTACAAAAACATCTGGATGCCAGAAAAGTGGCACACAGTGAAAACTTGTGGTTTCCGTTCACATCTATTGATGCAAATGAGGCATTCAATAAAGTTGGGAAATTTTTCCGGGATCCGGGATCGGTATCCCGTTTTGAGCCCTAGCTTTCGTTGATGCTGATAACTTCTGCTGCCGTTGTATGGCTTGAACGCACGTAAAACATAAAACGCACTCTGCACACGAATGAATACATAAGTAGTACAGAATGTCTCATTCGCTCTGATGGATTAGCGGCGCGAAACCCAATCAATTATTGCGAGCCTCAATGAGCAAGACACAAGCCGCCTGCAGCGGCAGTATTCTAATTGGCGGTTTGCACCGGCGCGGTACCATGCAGTGACTGCGTAACGAGCAGCCCGCCGCGTGTCGCCCGATATTCACGATGACACGGCGCCGTTGCGTGGCGCCGGCCTTCCCCCTGAATCGGCCTCCCATCTGGGTGAGGACGATCCGTTTTCACAGCGCCGCCGACAAATCATGGGCTATATAAATGCAACCCCCCCCCCCCCACCCTGGAACCCCGTTGCGCGATTTGCATCGTGATTATGCACACGCGCGGCCATGCCGGCCCGTGTTTTTTTGCGAGCACATGCGCCGCGGCCGGACGTTCGTGCACATGCAATGGGCCGGGCCGCGTTTACGCATTCCCGAGCTATTTCTCGCTTCTTTGTGTGGTGCGCTGTGATGGATGGTACATAGAGATGACGCGGGTGAATGTTGCATGTTTGATATACTGTACGGTTTATCATGTGTAAAATTTACGATTTTTAAAAAAATTGGCGCATGATTGAACCGGGGCGTCCGCCGTATATACGTAACGTTGGAACAGCGCGGCGCATGCAGGAATATTTAGATGGCCTTGCATCAGGCGCATGCGACTGAATGCCGCCAACCTGGAAGGTGGGGCCCGACTGTTTCAGCCTTTCATGAGCACGTTATCAGCGTGAGAAAAAACTAGTGTTGATGCGGTGTTTTGGATGTTTGTATTTACCACCGTGTGTCGCGGGACATGAAATGTATTTACACTGAGATCGGGTCCACGTCTGGAATGAACAAAAATGGGAAACGCATCGATGGAGTTGCAATCAATCATTCCGCTCTGTTCCATTCAAATTTCATTCGTCCCACATCATTTATGCACCTGCGGTCTTGTTATTGTCGTCGGAATTTGTCACTGATGCACAACAAGCGGCAATGGGCTCACCCACTAGTTGACATCGCAAATTTGTGTCAACTGAATGTCAACTAAATAACACAAAAAGATTTATAGAGCATCACACTTAACAGAAACAATAAAAATCAAGTGTCACTACATATAAAATTAACTATGCTCTATGACATCGGAAAGTTGAAATCACATAATTAACCAAAACTTAGTTGACACGAATTTTGATGTCAACTTGGTAGTGTGCGTGGGCCCGATGCGGCAATCTTGCCGATGGCAATTGGACTGAATTGAGTAATTTCGACCCACCGAGGTCGCAATGCGCATTTCAATTTGTCAAATTATTCCAGTTCTCGCCCATATCCACACAAATTTCCCTCGTCAACCATTGTTGCAAATATTATAATACAAGTAAACAGCGGAATACGTTTATAATGGGATCAATATCTGGCTGGCCGCAGTGGCCCCGGAGCGCCTGTTCGCGCCGCCGCCAGCGACAGGTGATTGACAGCGTACCGGGTTTATGACGAATTAGTTCGCCAAGAGATCCGCAGTCAATTGCATTGTCCATGCGCCGCCGCTGTGGTCTGTGGACTGTTCATGGGTCTTGAATTGTGTAAAATTTAGTGTTGGGGGCTGAGGAAAAAATTGAGGGAAATGTTTTTGGGTGGTTTTTTATTGACCCGACGCTGTTTTGGGCAGCACGCTTCATGGTAAATATTTTAAGCAGCAATTAGTCGATTAAGTGACAGTCGATCGGAACCACACTGAATCGGGCACCGTATGCCGTATTTCTTCTAATAGAACGGCACCTCCATTAGAACGGAAGTTATAAAAGTTGACGAAAAAATAGAACGATGCTCTTATATCAGAAGAAATGCTGTATATATTTATAGAAATATCCGATCGGGCAACCCGACAAACGTGACATTCAATCTCATCATCCAATCACCCCCAACCTTCATTCAACCCCCCCTCGCAGAGATCCGCAATCAATTCGGCGAGCAGCTGCGCGCGTTCGAACAGCGGACGGACGTGCAGGCGGCGCTGCTGCTCGAGCTGCAGGACTTCTTCAAGCGCAAAGCCGAGGTCGAGGCCGACTACGGCCGCGCCCTGGACAAGCTCGCGAGGCAGTTGGGCGCCAGGGCTAGGTAGGGTTTTTGTGTGGAGTTTTGTGGATTTTGGTTTGGGTGGAAGTTTTGGAGGCATTTTTGTGGGTTTTTTCCTCGAACTGACGTGGTTTAGTACGTTTTTTAGATGATTTAAGTAATGAAGAGACTTGAATGATAGCGTGTGTGATGCAGAGTGTTCTCTAAGGGGGCTTTTGGGCTGAAGGATGGCAGCCCCACTCAATAAATAGTTGTTCCGATCTCCAGAGAGTCTCATTTCCGGCTAATTTTCCATCAGACAGTTAACCCACTGTATATCCTCAAAGTAGAAACCCCCTTGAATAACTCCCTCTCTTAAATAATTTCTACCGTCAGCCAAGTGAGGAAAAAATAATTCCCCCTTGAATAACTCCTACCCCTTGAAAAACTCCACCCTTGAATACCCCCGTCAAAAACCCCCCTGTGGTCTTATTCGAGGATCAGAGATATTGTAGATTGTGACCCTCCGGGGCAGGGGTCCCCTGGGGGGGGCTGCCCCCCCCCAAATCGGCCAGCTATCTATCTATCCCGAGGCAAATTTTTTGGCTACTACCCCCAAAGACCCCCCCCCAAATCGCTCAGCTATCTATCTATCTATCTGGAGTGGTTTTTTAGAAATTTTGCCCCAACTTTCGATCAAAATCACTAATTTTCGCACCTTCAAAATCGTGCTTTCCCGCTATATACATGGTTTTTATACCCATTTTTAGCCATTTTAAAGCTACTTTTGGCTACTTTTAACTGATTATTAGCGATTTTTTTCCCCTTTCTGCCTTCTTAACCTTAAAAAAGCCTAGCTTTTGTGCCCCCGCCAGCCCCCCCAAGCCCCCCCAGTAAAATTTTCAGCTATCTATCCCTCCGGAGGAGCGATTTGCCATCTATCCAGCCCCCGCGAGGGCCAAAATCTTGGAGACCCCTGCTCCGGGGGGTTGGACAGATAGCAAGTCGCTCCTCCGGAGGGATAGCTGACATTTTTTATTTTGGGGGAAGGGGGGCATTGCGTAAAACATGTCCCGTATCAACCTCCCCACTCCCCCACCTACCAGATCCGAGCGCGGCCGGCGCGACGCTTGGGCTCAGCACTCGATGCACGCCCTCTGGGAGCAGCTAGTCGCCGAGACGCGCGACGAGGCGCGCATGCACACCTCGCTGGCCGACGTGTACTCCAGCCACGCGGCGACGCAGTTGTCGCACCGGGCCGACGGACTGCACCGGGTTGCCAGGAGGTGCAGGGAGCTCGGCACCGCCGCGCACGAGGAGATCGCTAGGGTGCTGACGGAGTTGATTACGGTGGGTTGGGGTGTTGTTGTGGTAGTTTGCGGTGCGTGTCTGCTGCGTGAACATACTGGGCATGATTTGATCCTGGTAAACCCTTTGGGATCTTAAATACTTTTTATGTGGCAGCTCGTCACTGACCCGGTGAAAAAACAAAACTTTTTTCAAAACCTTCCGTATATCTTTTTTTTCATCAACCTAGGCAGCTCTCATACAATTTTAGGAACCTAAAATTTGCAAAAATTTGCTAAATATCTATTGAATTAGTACTGGAAATTTCAGCATCCGTTTTTGGAAAAAAATCAATGCTTATTATTTAAAAAAACAATTTGAAAAAACTTGACCTGGCCATCAATAGTCTTATTCAGTCCATTCATAGGCCATTCAGTCACATTTCAAACAAACACCCCCCCTTAACAGTCAATGAAAACCTACCACCTGTGCTACTCGGAGTGCAGCGCGGTCGAGACAAAATTCCGCGCCGTGGAAGCGATCAGGGCAAAGTTCGAAGAGGCACACCCGGAGAAGGTGGCCAACAGCCGCAAGCACCGCATGATCGAGAAGGACTACAACAAGGTGACTGAGCTATCTAGGTTTTTAGAAATCGAATTTCTGTTTGAACCTAGTTGTGCCTAGGGTTGGCCAAAGTTTTTTTAAAACGTCTTATTAAAAAAAACGTGTTTTCTTATATAAAAAAAAACACGAAAAAACATGGCGTTAAAAAAACGTTTTTTTCCAACCCTAGTTGTGCCAACGCCGAGGAACCATTCTGAGACATAATACGCACTTTTTGGATCTCTGCCAGATCTCCCAGGTGCGGGGCTAAGAGTCTCCCAGCGATGAAGTTTCCTGAAACTGGTGTTAGGGGCGGGGGGTTTTGAAGCTTTTATAGCTTACATTTCTTCACGTCGATTTTCTAAAAATATCCAAAATTTATTTAAATGTAAATATTTACTTTGAGACAATGCTTACAATTTGTGATAAATTTATTTGTCCTTTTTGAATTTTCGTCAACTTAAAAATATTTTTCAAGCGCACTTCATTTCATTGGAATTTATTATTGTTGTTTCTTATACTTCATGTCAATAACAATACATGTCGTGATCTTAAGCGTGTCGTATCACTTGTCTGCTACCTCAGTGGACCAATCGTCAACTAGTTCCCAATCAGCATCAATATCAACTCAACTCCACCCCCCCCCCCAGCGTCACCTCAAGTACACCGAGTACAAGCTGCGAGCATTACGCGCCCGCAACGAGTACCTGCTGTGCGTGGACGCGGCCAACGCGGCGCTGCACCAGTACTTCGCCGACGACGTGTCCGACCTGCTCGACTGCAGCGACCTCGGCCTTCAGCACTGGCTCGCCAATTTGGTCAGCGTGCTCGTGGGCGCTAGGAAGACTGTTTGTCAGGTTTGTGGTGGTTTTGGTTGTTTGTGGTGGTTGATGATTGTTGTGTGTTGCTTTGTGGGTCTGAGAGATGTGTTTTTGTCCAAAAAAATGGATAAATAAAGGATGGAGTTTTTTAAAGGGGTGACCTAAGCAAATAGCAAATAAATAAATTTTAAGCTAATGTATTTCTAATTAGTTTAAGTCGATATATTTTTCTCTCACGGGGAGTTATTCGAGGCGGACTTATTCAATTATATACGCAGGGACGTATCCAGGATTTTTGAGCGGGGGGGGCTGCTTGTTTACGGAGGCCGGCGAGGGGGGGGGGCTCAGCCCCCCCCCCCTAAAATTTTAGCTACATAGTGGCGGAATGGCGCCATGGCGCTGGCGCCATTAGTAGGCGCCACGCCATGGCGCCATTGGCGTTGGCGTCAGCGCCATGGAATGCTGTATATGTATGTAAATATACATACAAAACAGCAAAAAAACACAACATTGAGTGTATTTATAATGATTTGTGGCCACATGGAGCAAATCCGATGATAATACCTTATGTCTGGTGAAGAATGCGCGCTTGCGCGCAAAATTTTTGACGCTGACGTTGAAAAAGTCGCATTTTCTGGTCACTTTTTGGTCTCGCCCCGGGAGGGGGGGGGGGCTGCAGCCCCCCCCGCCCCCCCCCTGGATACGGCCCTGTATATACGGTACCCTATCCCTATGTTTCATATGGTATTATACGGCTATAATATTTTTCTCAAACGCATATTAAGATATTTGTCAAAATGCATTTTGGATGCGAATACTTGTTTGATGTTCTAATCGGATGGGATGTGATAGCTAATGTGATAAGATTTCATAGATTCACAATGTGGCAGCTTTCTCATCAAATCCTCAATATGCTCAAATCCCCCACAGCACGACATGGACGCGCTGGCGGAACTGTCGGGCCTGTGCGACAACTTCGACTCCCGCCTGGACAAGCGGCGCTTCCTCGAGGCGCAGCACGTGCTGTTCTCGCTGCCGAAACGGTTCGACTTTCGGCCGGCCGGCGACGATTCCATGAAGCAAGTGAGCGCGCAGCACAGCGTCCAGGACGACCTGGTGCAGCGGCTGTGGCAGATACAGAAGAGGCTGGCTGATTTGCGCGCGGAGCACGATGAGGTTTGTGGAGCGGGCCGGTGGCATATAACTAAATGGCTGATTTAAGAAATATATAATTAAATATAATCGCAGGAAACTATCTCATACACAAAATATAATTAAATCTCTCAGAAAAACCAAAGTGAGAAAGAATATTAAAAAAATCATATTTTTTGTAAATTTCAGAAAATCTCTAAAAGAAAAGTATATGCCTATATATATTTAGACCTCGTGGATAAAATATAAATGATGTATTTTTGTATATTTTTCTCATAGATAAAACCTCAGGAACCACTCTGACAAAAAAAAAACAGGAGAAAATATAGATAAATACAATATTTTTTATTTTCTCCAGATTTTTTAAAGCTAATCACAACCTCCATTTTCAATGTACCCTCTAAAATTCCAATCCAAAAAATCGCCCTGAAACCGCAGGTGTGGAAAACCCTGGTGACAACAGAGAAACGGGTGTTGGATCTGCAGACGCAGCCGCCAGTCGATCTGGACGACTTGTTTCAGGAACCTGCCGCCGACGCAAAGCCGAAATCCTGCCGCGAGCCCGATTTGCAGTTGCAGAAGCGCAAACAGGAGTTGTCGGAGTTGGAGGACTTTTACATCGAGGTTTGGTTTTTTACGGTCTGACTTTTTTGTTTTTAAAATATTTAAATCCATAAAAAGTCTATTAGAATGGTAATGGGCAACGTGAATTGTCATTCGTGGGACAAATACTAAATACGTTCGCGCATATTTGCCACCACGGCAGTTGAACCGCACATCATTCTTGTCGTAATGTGTTCCGTCTTTTGAGGTAATGTGAAGCTGTCGCAAAATGTTTATTAGCACGGTGTCCAGAAAATATGCAAAATGTACAAAGACGCTAAATGCAAAATGCGTTGGCTTTTTCCTCCCACCAGTGTCACTCCCGATCATGGCGGGAAGGTGTCTCACTGAAACTGCAGGGTGCACTGCCGCCTCTAAACTCAAAAAGTTTGAAATTGATGTGCGAGCCTCGCCCGGCCGCGCGGCGACGAGTTTGTACTCTGTTCGCAGCGGGGCGGCAACATTGACACGACGGCGGCACATGTGGCGCGTCGCTTGTAGTGCCGCCCGCCTCTGGCCGCTCATCATCGCATCACACGTGTCTGGTGGAAAATGCGTCTTTTTGCAGCGCGTATCATGGAGACGCATTAGCGGCGCGCATTTTTCGCGCATAAATAGATGCGTCGCGGCGATAATCTCGACGTGATTATTTTCCCCTGATAATGTCGAATCAATTTCACGGGCTGATTTTCCGCCGCCGACTTTTTTTTAACTACACGTGTGATTGTTTCGCCGCGTCCGCGCCTGCCCGGTTATTCATTTGCGCCGCTCCTGGGGCCCGCACTTTTTGCCTCCAAACGGGGAGCGACTAGTTTTGCCGCATTTCCTGCAAGCGAAACACAATACGCCGAGGCGCGAGTTTACATTTGGTTAAATAAACGAACTTCTCAAGTGAACTGGAAAATGTTTCTGTGACAGGGGACGGCATTAAAATGTCTATTACCGTTACATAACATACCATACATAAATAAATTTTATTTCTCATAAATATTTCCTTGAAATATCCGTTTGAATTGATCGCCCTTTAACTGGCCCTGGGTCGGAGTTACCTGTGGAATATAAAACCCCTCGAAATGCACCCCCCCAATTGAGTGTTGAATATCTGTGGAAATGTTACCGCCCTAGAATAACCTTCGAATTAACACCCCTCAGAATTTGCCTCCGAAATAATGGGGGTATTTCGGGGATATTTTGAGGTAATACGGTAAATGTCGTTAGAAATCTATCAATATCAAAGTTCATACTTAAATCTTGCAGAAATTCCACCAGTACCTGTTACACGCGAATCTGATGAAGCGACTGCAGGCCAGAAATGAGGCTCTTCGAAAAGCCCTGGACGCACGGCCAACACAAAGTTCAGACAGTGGAGAAGGCTCCCATCCATCAGCCTCTGTCAGTTGCTTGCGTGATGTAATTTTTCAAATGAGTCACGTAAAATTGTTGTACCGAAATCTTGTAAAGATTTGAAGGTAAATCTGGGGCATGATGTCAAAATAACATCATT